>CM042011.1:2896065-3496065 GCA_023525715.1 Cichorium intybus | reverse complement strand
AGAGAAAATAATTGCATTATCTTCATCGAAAATGGAAATGTATGGCGAAAATGGTTTTGCCGGTTTATAGGGGGCGGAAAAGATTGAAAAATATAAATATCAGTAATATACGATAATATCATTAATAAAACAGTCAATTTGAAGGCGAGATTGGAAAATGTAAAATTAGACTGAGGGGGTGTTTGAGATTGCTTATTTGAGGTGCTTATTAACTTACTGCGATTCGACACTGGTAATAAGGAGTTTTAAGTGTTTTGATGATAACATTTTATAAGCATTTATTGAATTAAATAATGAGTTTTTAATAAGTTAATTCACCTTTACTTATTTGCTTATTTAAGGAGTTTGTGATACGTGATTGTCTCATTACATACATAAACACCATTTGTCAAACGCTAGAAATAACTCATCTAACTTATTACGTTTTTTTATACAATATTTTAGCACCGAAAAAAACTAATGAGCTTTTTTAATAAATAAAAAACCCAATCCTAAACACCCTTAAATATATCACGTGAACGATTTAGACTATTTACTATATTAAATATGCATGCCATGTAGATAGAGATTTTGGTAGATATGCCCAAATCTTTGTTGAAGATAAGAATATATATTGTATTTTCAATATCTATTAAAATTTATTTTTGAAACTGAAAGTGATAATTTATAAAGCAAAATAAGATAATAAAAGTCAGACTTGTCGGCTTCAAAAAATCGGATTCTAAAGTATAAATTAGCAAAGTCTATTGCATACCCTCTTGAGGATACATAATTCTAACGTCTAAGAAATTAAATAATTATCAACATACATTTGGTCTAATAATATAGTGCGATGCTATCTTTTCAAGAGTTTGTAAGTTTAATTTCATTTGGAACGACATAGACGGACTTGAATGATATTGAATTTGATTGGACGAATAATATTTTGAAAATACATGGAATGTTCACTGTGGGCATGATGCCCTCTTTATTGGGGAGTGGTCGAAGATCAACATCAAAATTTTATCTAGAATCTTAAAATGCTTTTATGTTTCGTCGGGTCTTAAGGTAAACTTTAATAAATCAAAGGTGTACGGTATTGGGGTGGATGAGAATGAGATCAGCAGCTGGGCTTCCCCGCTTGGATGTAAGGCCGGCAAATTTCCTTTTTCTTATTTAGGAGTGCCGGTTGGGGCGAATATGAACCATACAAAATTCTGGAAACCCATTGTTGATAAATTTGTTGCTAAGTTATCTGATTGGAAGACAAAATCTCTTAGCTTTGGTGGTCGTCTGACTTTAGCTAAGTCGGTGTTGGGAAGTCTACCGACATACTACCTATCCCTTTTTGCTGCCCCTAAGGGTGTTATTGATACGTTGGAAAAGATCCGCGGAAACTTCATTTGGAGAGCGGGTGGGTCTTCCAACAAAATCAGATGGGTGGCTTAGGAGAGAATTGTTGCTCCAAAGAGTGTTGGTGGGTTAGGTCTGGGATCAATTAAAGCTCTCAATATCTCTTTACTTGTGAAATGGTGGTGGAAACTGAAGACATGTCCTAATGCTCTATGGGCAATTATTATTCGTGGTTTTCATGGTCTTCAACCGACGGATTTTACCATTAAGGTTGCACATGGGATATCAGGGACTTGGAAGAACATTGTCAGTCGCAAGGCTGAATTGGGAAAGATTAATATTAAAAGAGATGATATCATTAGGGGTAACATGAGTGACGGCTCCTTGGAGTCGGACTTTGAACAAGATGGTGTCTTCTCGGTAGCCCTTTTGCGTTCTCGTATTGATAAAGCCGCTCATATTGTATGTGATGGTCATTTTCTTTGGTCCAAGTGGATTCCTTTTAAGGTCCTTTGCTTTGTATGGAGGGCGAGATTAGGGCGTATTCCGTCTGCGACAGCGCTGGTGCATCGTAAGATTCAAGTTGATTCAACGTGGTGTAGTGGATGTATTTATGGTGAGGATTCTTGTGATCACATTTTACTATCATGTCCATATGCGATTTGGATATGGGATCACATCTTTAATTGGTGCGGTTTGGGGATGCGAAAGTTTGATTCAATATCGGATCTCCTCAACTTTATTCTCTCGGATAAGTTAGGTCCGGTTAAAAAACGAAAGATAATGTACTCGGTAGCAATGGGGTCCCTATGGGCGATATGGCGAGCAAGAAATAACAGAATTTTCAACTCTACTATTGTGGTTCCGGGCGAAATTGTGGATATCATCAAATCCACAGTCTTCTTGTGGTTGAAGCATAGATGGGGAGGCGGAAAATTTGTTTGGGGTGATTGGGTTTTTTCCCCACTGTCTTGCTTGTAATTTTCTATGTTCTAATTTCTTTTAGCTCTTGTTTTGTATGTCTTGTCCATGGCTAGTTCCTTGCTTGCATGTTGACTTTATTTTCAATTTTAATTTTATTCGCCGGTTCAAAAAAAAAAAAAATTTGTCGAAAAAAAGTGGTTCTTACGCTTAACCATAAAATTCTTAATTTAACTACACATAGTAATATTACATATACGGTTTTTTTTTTTTTTTTTTTTTATCATCGACATAATTTCACAAGATTCCTCAAAACACCACTTTACTTGGAATATGACACAATTTAATGACCACCTCAAAAATGGTCAAACAAAAACCATAATGGGTAGATATGATTTGAGATATAGACGTTTGAACTCATAATATGCAACGTATTATAAGAGAGCATCAAATGTTTGCTTGAGCTTGATTGGGGTAATGTTTTCTTGAGCTCGAGTGGGGAATGGGGATATCCACACGAATATAATGTTTTATTCCATATAGAACTAGTCTTTTCCAAATTATCAATTTGTATTCAACTAGTTACTATTGGTTCATAAGTTTTCTCCCACCCTGTCATATTAAAAAAAAAAAACTTTTATAATTTGAAAATCAATTAATTATATTCAAAACTAAAATTTATTTTCTGTGAAAACAATATACAAGAGTCTGGTATTAAACAATAGTTTCCAACAACAGATAACGTTAGGTTTTAATAATTTATGATATGTGTATGTATGTGATATATGTGGGGTCCATTTTGGAGAATGGATATGGACGAAGCCCAATCCGCAACACATATCATATTCATTTCACACACGCCTCCTCTCTCTTTCTCTCTCTCACTGTCTCCCTCTTTCCAGAACCTACCGCCGATAAATGCGGCTCTTCGGATAAAGTCGGCCCCACCTTTTCGACCAAATTACTAACCTACCCCTCCACCTCTCCTTGATAAGATCACATATTCCCTTTGAGGGTCCCACGTCCAGTTGGTACTCACATGTCAATCACGTGATTCGTACTGACGTGGATCACTCCCACTTACATCGAGATATTTTCATCGATTTCCTTATTTAACCCTTGAAGTTTGAAGTTATACCCATTTTTTACCAAAGCCGTCGTCTCACAAGTCACACCATAGAATGATAGAAACTCTTGTACGATGTTTGGTATCAATTAAATGAAATAGATCCAAATGAAATACTATGACAGTATAAATTTTTATTTCTATGACTTTCATTTTATGAGGTCGAGGTTTTCTTTTTCCTCGTTTATTGATGAACTCAAACGGTATATTATATTTATAAGTTACTAGTTGTAAGACTCGTGTATTACACGGGATGTTATAAAAATATATAAATTATGAATATCTAAACATTTATATTTAAAAAAACAATACCATCGTGGTTATTTTGTATCATTATCAACAACTATATAAACAGAGTGAAAGGAAGTTAGATGCAACCCAATACAAAACCTAAAAATAAACTAAGCAAAAGAAAAAAGAAATAAGGATCGAATAACACAAGCGTCGGTAATTTTATCAAAAAATTTGAACCTAAAACACGAAGATATCGAACTTAGTGAAACAAACAATATGATTTAGGGCTAAAAGTTATCTAGCCAATACATCAACCAAAACAAAACAAACCTGGTTCAAGCAAAACAAAACGATTTAGGTCAAGAAATTGAAAAATAGAACAAAAAATCGATCAGGTTCAAGTGTTAATAACTAAAGTAGAGAGAAAACTACAAGCCAATACATCAAGCAAAACAAAGCAATTTAATGTTTAGAATTTTCTTATTTCTATGAGTTCTCTTTTATATATCCAAGTTTCTCCGGGTTTCTTATATATGCAATAAAAAATGAATGATTGTGGCAGATAAGTTAGGCTAGGAAAAATATAAATAAGAAAAAAATTTCAACTAAGTATTAGAATATAATATACTGTTTGTTTATTAAAATTAATACATTTTGAAGTGATATGTAATCACCAAATTATTTAAGTTACCAGAAAATATATTTCTATTTGTTAAGAAAAAAATATAATCCTAAATACAGGAAATTAGTTATTAATTTGTCATCGTAATCG
This sequence comes from Cichorium intybus, assembly GCA_023525715.1. NCBI lineage: Eukaryota > Viridiplantae > Streptophyta > Magnoliopsida > Asterales > Asteraceae > Cichorium > Cichorium intybus. The sequence goes on along the minus strand of CM042011.1, from coordinate 3,491,680 downwards.
AAATAACCAAAATATAAAATTAACAATCTTAAAGAGATTATTAAGATTAACAAAATTAGTAATCGCATTATGGCAACATAATTATGCTACAAATGTTAGTACATATAATAAATTACCTTCATAAAAGAATATTAATGACTTTTAGGAAAATGGATTTTGGAAATACCTTCATAAAAGAACATTAATGAACTTTTATTTTTTAGAAAGAACATTAATGAATTTTTTATTTTTTAGGGAAATTCAAAATCATGAGAAAATGACATGTGGCCAAATGAATATGGTGGTGACATGTGGCTTTGAGTTACTTATTTATTAGGATAGGATTTGATTTGATTTGAATTTAAAGTAAAAGTTCAAATAGAAACTCATAAATGTTAGAAACTATTTAAAAAACCAATCTAAATTTTTTATTAATAAAAAATTTTGATCAAAGACTAAAAACAAAACAAGGATATTGACATGAGTCATTTTGACAAATTAACATCAAAACCTCAACATTATACTTAAAAATCAGATGATATTTTTCATTCAAAAACTCTCTCAAATCTTGAAGAATTCCTAGAACCACCATCGCCAAACACCACCTATCGCCACCAACCACTGATGCCACCTATCGTCTGCCCAACTCATCGTCACCGTCTGCAGCTAGCAACTGCCACCTAACACCACCACCGCCAGCTAACACCAACGAACGTCATCGCTATCTAACAACAATGAACGCCACCACCTCCTGCTTTGTCTCGACTACTTTAATAGCGAGAAATGCCAACACCGTCGTCGACCACCACCGTTGTTGCCTCGCTTGCGTTGTCACTTCATTGAAACACTGGCGACTCGCCTCCATCTCTTTTTGTTTGATCTCTAGTGAAACACCACCAAATCTACATCATATCTACTCTACCACCGCCTCCTCTTCCTCCTCCCTTCCTTGTGTGATTTTTTTATTTGTTATCTGATGATAGTGTTTAGATAGAAAAGTTATTAAATCGAATGCACACGGGATGTTTGATGAAATGCTTAAATGAAGTATGTAATAATTTATAAACTATGAATAGGTGTATTAAATTGTGAAATTGGTATATTAAACTGTGAATGTGTGTATTAAGTTATGAATGGTCTATAAATGGTATATTACATATAATTGGTCTATAAATGGTTGTATTAAATGTTAATTGTATTTTATATTTTCGTATTGTTTAGTGTAGGATATACCGTAGTCGTATTCTTTAAGGTCTTTTATGTAAATGTATCTTGTGTGTATTATTTATATTGGTGGAATGCAATGTTAACCCTAATGGGTAGTTTCACTAATTAACATGGTATCAAGCTATAGACCCGTGCGTACCCTCTCATGATCGATCTCATCTTAATTGATTTTTTTTTGCCGCTTCACATCAATTGGTCGACTTCCACAATTCTCGATCTCTTGAAGATGAAGTGGCTTGTTTGCTGATGATTTAGCCGCTGCCTTCTTTGCTTCTTCTTCACGCACGCTTCTCTCTTGCTCCTCGATCTACTCCACGTCCTTTCCTGCTGCCACAGTCGATCACCATCAATCTCGCTGCCCATGTCGTCTCGTTGGTTTTACACCAACCTGAGGTTTGCCTTCTGATTTGTTATTTTGGTTTTTTGTTTTCACGTATTTCTTTGGATTTTTCCGATTGCCATGTCCACCGAAGCACCACAAGTTTCCAACACGACACCCTCAACACCGTTAGTTTATGCCATTACAAATGTTTAAAACAATTTTAGTTTCAAATTAACTATTGATGGGTCCCGTTACAAATTATGGTGTCGTACTTTTCAAGACGTTTGCAAAGCCGCAAAAGTCCTTGGTCACATTACCGGAAAATCCAAACCTTCTAGTGAAAATGATGAAGACTGGGATGCTATTGATTCCCGAGTCAAATCTTGGTTTTACTCAACTTGTGAACCCAATTTGTTACAGATTATCTCTACTAATTCTTGCACCGCAAAAGATTTGTGTGATAATCTACACAACTTTTTCTTATACAACAAGATGCTCCGCATGCTTCAACTTCAAGATCAATTCCGAACCACAAAAAAAGGTGCTTACACCATAAACGAGTTTTTTCACCACCTCAAACACCTTGTCAATGCCTTGGCCGATGTTGATTGCCAAATCACGAAGACCGAGCTTGTTATGCAAATCCTCCGTCAATTACTGCCATCTTATCACAGTATCGTGGATGTTGTTACCAACACCAAACCATTTCCCTCGTTTTTAGAAGCTAAAAATATGCTTCTACTTCATGAATCCTGCGAAGTCACTGATGATACCTCTCCTGATGCCCAACAAACCACCGCTCTTTATTCGTCTTCCTCGCATACCGAAAAACCGAAAAATAAGTGGAATAAAAATCGAAATAATAATCGGGGGGATTCTAAGGGGGGGGGGGGTAATACTAACGTTTCTACTTGTGCGAATAATTTTTCAGGTGCTCAAGCGGGACAATATTCGCAATTTGCTGGAGTATTGGGAGCTCCACCTAGTAATAATTATAATTTTCCTGCTCAAACACCTACTTTTCCAAATCAGCTACCGAGTGGATTTTCTCGTGCGTTGCACTTCATGGCCCCTCAACAAAGTTTCAGTCCATTGAATTCAGCTGCTGGGCCGGCTCAACATCCCTTTCCAGGCGCAGCTTTTGCTGCCAATTATTCCCAATAAATTTTATGATTACCAATCAATAGATTATAGATTGGATAGTATAAATACAGCTTATCAGCATACACATTGATTAGTTATACCATCAGCTTATTGGATTGCTCATGACCAACTCCCAATTCGAACGCGGATCCTGTGCTTTCAATAGTAGAAGCTCTTACTACTATTTTCCACACCTATCCTCATTCGTTTTAGGACTTGTTCAGAAGTCCCCAATTTACTTCTCACGATAATTTTACTACATATACCCTAGTTGTTTTGCGAACATAGTCGTAGAAAATCTTTCACATAAAAGGATTTACCTTATGGATATCACTTATCAAGGAACATGCAACTTGGCCAACTCAAAAATTCTAAGACTATTTAGTTCCTACTGCCTACACTTTAATGGCATTTAAGCACACATATATTACAGAAATAGCAACAAAGACTAAGCACTTAACCTTTTCCCCACTGACGTCGGCTGACGGTACACACTGCGTCTTTGCAACAACATTCATTTAACCCCTTACTCGAAAAACAACTTATAATTTCTTGTAAAAATATTTTCAAAGAAAACTTTTAAGTCTCAAGCTTGAGATCAAAACCCATCAAGTGAGTCTGATTCACTCAAGCCTTGGCTCTGATACCAACTTGTAACACCTGGTTTTTAATAAAACATCTTTATTTAAATAAATATCCATTTATTCAGAAATCATCATTTTGAAGGTATTTAAAAATCATTTTAAACATCAAATCACTGCATAAATCTCCACATAAGTAGCATCAGTGTGTACCCGTCATGCCTGGCCGTCATTTCCACCTGTACAACCTGAAATGGTAATTTAATAGGGAAGGATAAGCACACGGCTTAGTGAGTTCCAACAACTACACAACATATCAGCTACACATACTTTACCCCTAACAGGAAAAATACAATCACACGTCACATAATATGCTCTACCCAGTATATTGGATTATATCCTCCTATACGTATCTGCTCAGTAAATCTAATTCCCCTGCTCAGCACTTAGAGCCGCGCATACCCTGTACGTCGAGTCATGCGTATCTGCTTAGTGTATTTTGCACGTATCTCTATATTACTCAGTACGTCGAGCCCACACACACCATAACCCAACCTATACAATTATAACAGGAAGGTATATATCAATAATATACACACAACTTGGTACTATTCACCAACATCTTATAAACATCTTATAAGCACACAAAATACAGTAAAGGACATATAACATCCACACAATGTAGTGAGAAACTCACCTGATTATAGTCGACTACAGCGTTTATCTCTGCTTCGTATTCCCTCTTTAACTGTTAACACAGTAAGACATTTATCACTCTTTACTCCTTAACTATACCATAGTTGCATCACTAAACCCTTCCATAAATCCAACATGATACCTCGTGATTTATCAAGTAAAGAACGGCCAGGTAGAAGATTAGTTGGGGTGGCAGGATCCTTTCAGCATTTTAGCCTTTCGGAAAATCCAACAACCAGATCCCAAGTAATCGGCCTAGACACCATCCTCGTAAGTAAATCACTCGGTATTATTTTTGGAATTACGAATAGTATAACCTCTACATATTATAGTTTAACACTTATAAACTACTAGATAAATACGATAGCGATTACTCACCTGATATGTAGAAGTAGGTTGCACTCACGAGCACGTGATTCTCAAGAACTCTCCTTCTCTCCCGAACCCCTCGGATGTCGAGACGACGGCTTCAACTCGAAATCTATTGATTTTCCATACCACTAACTCTTAGAATGACTCCTAAGATCAGAGGTGTTTATATGGAAGGTGTGATGAGAATGGAGAGCTTGAACCTCTATTTATAGGGCTAAAACTGGACATTAGCGTCGATAATATGTCAAATTAGCGTCGCTAATGTTAACGTAAGCAATGACGTTAATCGACCGGCCGCCTCGTGCGTCTTGACCGTTTTAAAAATTAGCGTCGGTAACATTATTCATTAGCGTCGCTAATCACTATTCATGCGGCACTATTCATTAGCGGTCACTATTCACGCTAATCACTATTCACTTGGCACTATTCACGCTAATCACTATTCACGTGGCACTATTCATGCGACAATTTTTCCCTTTTTTTTTTTGAAAAACGGTCGTTACATAATACTAACGTTTCTACTTGTGCGAATAATTTTTCAGGTGCTCAAGCGGGACAATATTCGCAATTTGCTGGAGTATTGGGAGCTCCACCTAGTAATAATTATAATTTTCCTGCTCAAACACCTACTTTTCCAAATCAGCTATCGAGTGGATTTTCTCGTGCGTTGCACTTCATGGCCCCTCAACAAAGTTTCAGTCCATTGAATTCAGCTGCTGGGCCGGCTCAACATCCCTTTCCAGGCGCAGCTTTTGCTGCCAATTCTCTCCAGCCGGCGCTTCTTGCTCAGCAGGCCCACCCGGCGCTGACAGCCCACCAGGCCTCTTACGGACAGCATCATCAACCTCTCAACAGGCCCCTTGGCCCACAATTTCCTGTGCAGCCCACTCCAGCTCCAAATAATTCAACTCAATACACGAATTTATCTTCCGTTTTTCAAGCCATGTCCGTCCAAACACCTCCGGATAATCAATATTACATGGATACGGGTGCTAGTGCTCACATGTCATTTAATCAAGGTACAATGCTTTCCCTTACACCTTGTAATTCTAAATCCATTATGGTTGGAAACGGTGCTATTATTCCGGTCACTCACATTGGTCACACTTTTCTCCCTCACTCTCAAAATAATTTTTCCTTAAAAAATGTTATTGTCTCCGATCAAATGGTTAAGAATTTAATTTCCGTTCGTCAATTTACAAACGATAATTTGACTTCTGTTTCATTTGACCCGTTTGGTTTTTCTATTAAGGATTTTGATACGGATGCTCTTCTTCACCGATGCGATAGTCATAGCGACTTGTATCTGTGCCTTCCTTCTTCCGTTCCCGCTAAAGCTCTTACCGCGATATCTCTACCCACATGGCATCGCCGTCTAGGACATCCGGGATCCTCCATTCTTCGATTTTTGCAGTTAGTAGTTCTTATAAAATGTCGTTATGTCATGTTTGTCAAATCGGGAAACATTGTCGTTTGTCTTTTACTTCGTCCATGTCTAAAACCACTCGTGTTCTTGAACTTATACATTCTGATTTGTGGACCTCTCCTGTTTCTAGTTTAAGTGGTTTTAAGTATTACATTTTATTTCTTGCTGAGTTTTCTCATTTTTTGTGTTTTTTTCCATTACGCGACAAATCTCAAGTTTATACAGTTTTTTTTTTAATTTTTAGGACATACGTTAAAAATCAATTTAAAATTGATATTCAAGCCTTTCAATGTGACAACGGTTGTGAATTTAATAATAATTCTCTTCTCTATTATCTAAAGCCTAATGACATTATTATTCGTTTCTCCTGTCCTTACACGTCTCAACAAACCGGCAAAGCCGAACGATCTATTCGCACTATAAATAATATCGTTCGCACTTTTCTTTTCCAAGCTAGCTTGCCGATTTCCTTCTGGACCGAAGCTCTTCTCACTGCTCTTCACACCATCAACCTTCTTCCCACCACCACCTTGTCCTATAAAACCCCTTTTGAAGTCTTGTTTGGTTATTTTTCCATTTACACACACCTACGTGTCTTTGGATGCTTTTGTTACCCTAACACCACATCCACTTCTGCTAATAAGCTTTCTCCTCGGTCAACTGCTTGTGTCTATCTTGGCCCATCTCCGGATCACAAAGGCTGCAAATGTCTCGACCTCGTCAAACAAACTGTCATTATCTCTTGACACGTAGTTTTTGATGAAGATCACTTTCCCTATAAAGACTTTCATCCCACCTCATCTACGTTTGAGTATGACTCGTTTATCCCAGATGACGATCCTCTCCCCTCCCGGCTTCTTCCTACAACTCACCCTACTGTCACCACTCATCTGAGTGACCCTGGTCTCCCCGTTCCTCCTCCGTTCACTGATGTGGATCCTACCCTTCCTCCTACAGCTGCCCCCACCGTCACTGCTGTCCCCGCTCCCTCCAGTCACCCCATGACTACCCGTTCTCGGACTGGCTCCCTAAAGCCTCGCCAGATTCTTAACCTTTCCGTTGTCACTGATATATCTCCCATCCCGCGATCTACTGCTAAATCCATGTGTGACCCAAATCGGAAATCTGCCATGGATGTTGAGATGAATGCTCTCAACTCCAATCACACTTGGGATCTTGTTCCTCGTCCTCCACAGGCCAATATCGTTGGTTGTAGGTGGCTATATCGACATAAGTTTGACTCCCATTGTCAACTTGATCGGTATAAAGGTCGCCCAGTGGCGCAAGGTTTTTCTTAACAACCCAGTATTGACTTCGATGACACCTTCACTCCGGTTGTTAAACCTGCCACTATCCGTACGGTTCTCAGCATTGCCATTTCTAGAAACTTGCCTATACATCGGCTTGATGTCAAAAATGCGTTCCTTCATGGCGATCTCTCCGAAGAGGTTTACATGAAACAACCTCCTCGCTATATTAATCATATGTATCTAGACCATGTTTTTCGTCTCCGCAAAGCCTTGTATGGACTGAAACAGGCTCCTCGTGCCTCGTACCAGCGCTTTGCTGTCTATATCTGCTCTCTTGGTTTCAAGAGTAGTCGCTCTGATAGTTCTCTCTTTACCTTTCATCGCGGTAATGAGACTATATATCTTCTCCTCTATGTGGATGATATTATCCTCACCGCCTCCAGTCCTTCTCTGATTACTCGAGTCATTTCGCGACTTTCTTCTGAGTTTTCAATGATGGATCTTGGTCATCTCTCCTTCTTTCTCGGCATTGTTGCTACACGATCCTCTCATGGGCTCTTCTTTTCTCAGACTGCTTTTGCTAAAGAAATTCTCTCCCGAGCGGATATGGTCTCTTGCAATCCTTGTAGCACCCCGACGGACACCAAACCAAAGCTCTCCCCTTCTGGGAAGCTGGTTTCCGACCCAACTCCATACCGTAGTCTTGCTGGGGCTCTCCAGTATCTGACTTTCACACGTCCGGATATCGCCTATGCAGTTCAACAAGTCTGTTTGTTCATGCATGACCCTCGAGAACCCTACTTTCTTACCTTGAAACGTACACTACGTTACCTCCAAGGGTCTCTTCACTATGGTCTTTGTCTTCGTCCGTCATCTGTCAATCGTTTGGTGTCGTATTCTGATGCTGACTGGGCTGGTTACCCAGACACACATCGTTCTACTTCCGGGTTTTGCGTTTACCTTGGCGATAATCTTGTCTCTTGGTCATCAAAACGTCAGCATGTCGTCTCTCGCTCTAGTGCCGAGGCGGAGTACCGGGGGGTGGCTAATGTTGTTTCCAAAGCCGCATGGCTTCGTAACCTCCTTCTCGAATTATCTTGTCCGTTAACTCGTACTACTATTGTGTTTTGTGACAATGTGATTGCCATGTACTTGGCTTCTAACCCGGTTCAGCACCAACGAACCAAACATGTGGAAATAGACTTACATTTTTTAGGGAACGCGTCACCATTAGTCAGGTGCGTATGTTGCATGTTCCATCTGCTCACCAGTTTGCTGATGTTTTTACTAAAGGACTACCTACATAGTTGTTTACAGATTTTCGAGATAGTTTGAGTGTTGGTGAACCTCCCGCTCAAACTGAGGGGGAGTGTTAATTGTATTTTATATTTTCGTATTGTTTAGTGTAGGATATACCATAGTCGTATTCTATATGGTTCTTTATTTAAATGTATCTTTTGTGTATTATTTATATTGGTGGAATGCAATGTTAACCCTAATGGGTATTTTCACTAACTAACATTAAACTGTGAATGTTTGTATTAAGTTGTGAATAGGACTGGAAAAATGTCACTTATTTGTTGTTATTTACAGTTATGATATCGCACCCATTTTCAGCCTAATGATTGTGAATTGTGTATATTCACAATTTAATAGGTGTGAATGGTTGGTTCCTAGAGTTCCTAACTGATGCGACATCGGATCTGGCATCGGGTCTTGATGATAGGTATGGATCGAAGTTCTTGGTGTTAGTACCGCTAGCGAGTTCCCGACTTTGATCCTAGTCACAATCAAGAAGATTATCGTTAGAACCGCCACAGGGCGTGAGCCCCGGGAGACGGCTCCGACGATCAAGTTAGTGTGGTGAACGATGGGAGATGATCTCTCCTAACCAGAGAGAATCATCCTTGTGTATAGAGGAGAGAAGTGGAGGCTGATAACTTAGGGAATTAGGGTTCCCTCATGTTCTATTTATAGGGAACAATTAGGTCAGGCCTTGAGCCAGCCCAACTCAGGCCCAGCTAGCCGGTAGCACTGCTGGGCCGGCTGACAGGCAAAGCAGCCCAGCGCTGGAAGGTAGTCCACGCTGGAAAGTCCAGGCTGGAAAGTCCACGCTGGAAAGTCCACGCTGGAAAGTAGTAGGTCGACCGGCGGACCTATACTATCAAGTCCCCTCAGTCCGATGTGATTGGTTTGCGACCGATCGCATTGGACTGGATATAGTTATATTGATCATACACTGTCAAGTCCCCTAGTCCAATGTGGTTGGTTTACGACCAATCGCATTGGACTGGACATAGTAAATATGCATCAATATTCAAAATGAACGACCAAACCTCGCCTATGGGAGCCGTAGTATGTTGTGGTAGATTTCAAGGTAGACTTGGATCTACACAACGTGAGGCTAGCTTGATAATGTTTTCTTGCATCGTTGGGTTATGATTCGGTCGATATGACGCAGCATAGTTATTGTCACAGCTGTGTATTGTGACGGTCATGCAACATGGAAGTGGCGTGATAATGCCCCAAGGCGACTATATGATGTAGCAGCGAAGCTACTGTAATCATTATGTGGGGGGATTGTTGTAACGTTCCCGTTATGTCTTGGTGAAGTACCGCCAATAATCATCTACATAGCCTTCTTTTCCTGAGTTTTGCGAATAGTCTCAATAATGTTTTGTATAAGCGATACCAAGCCTGTTTCCCCCCAGTCTGATGCGGGTAGCTGATAGGTATCCGTGTCAGACTAAAGCGAATAGGGGAAAGTTGTTGTAATAGTGTTGGCCTGATTGTTGTTTTAATGATGTCGTTGCCGCCATAGTGAGCAGTAAGGGCTGCTGTTCGGATGAATAAGGAGCAAAGTTACCCCCGGATAATGAGCAGCGAGGCCATCCGGATAATAAGCAGCAAGGCTGCCTCCCGGATAATGAGCAGAGGGGCCGTCCGGGTAATAAGTAGCGAGACTGCTACCGAGATAATGTTGTTATTGTAGAATAACTTTGTTGTAGTGAGATACGGCATGAGAAGTACCTATTGATCGTCGAAGTAGAAGGAAGACCATGTTTTTCTTTGTCGATCTTCACACAGAAGAGATATCGTTGGACATGTTAAGGCTTGGACTTGAAGTCGCTGAGCCTGTTAAGAACATTCGTCCATTCAGACCTTGCTAAAGCTAGGACCAGGAGTCGCTGAGCCCGCTAGGGAATATTTCACCCTTAAGGTCGATAAGACTAGGACCAGGAGTCGCTAAGCCTTCTTCGGGATGTTTCGCCCGGCTGGACCTTGCTAAGGCTAGGACCAGGAGTCACTGAGCCCGCTAAGGGATATTTCACCCTTAAGGTCGATAAGACTAGGACCAGGAGTCGCTAAGCCTTCTTCGGGATGTTTCGCCCGGCTGGACCTTGCTAAGTCTAGGACCAGGAGTCACTGAGCCCGCTAAGGGATATTTCACCCTTAAGGTCGATAAGATTAGGACCAGGAGTCGCTAAGCCTTCTTCAGGATGTTTCACCCGGCTGGACCTTGCTAAGGCTAGGACCAGGAGTCACTGAGCCCGCTAGGGAATATTTCACCCTTAAGGTCGATAAGACTAGGACCAGGAGTCGCTAAGCCTTGTAAGTTGATGCCAAGAGCCTTGAAATCTTCTTATTTTAGTGTTTGAGTTGATGAAGAGCGGTTCAAGGAAGACGTTATGCCTTTTGAGCTCCGTTAGGATTGTGCTTATACTAGCCAACACCTTGCGAGTCTGCTCGTGGAATAGTTGCGACTTGGTTGTTGTTTTAAGGCCATGTAACACAGTTGTTGTCGAGATTGCAAGCAGTGGTCTTGCCGTCAAGAGTTGTACAATTTGGGCGGCTGTCCAGCTGAGTGGTTGGACAGTATGGCTGCTGGCTAGACAGTGTGACTGTCTGGAGCTGGATAGGCGTGGCTGTCTGGAGCTGGACAGCATGGATGTCTGTGCTGGACAGGAGTGCTGGCTGGAACTGGGTAGCAAATGCAAGTTGGAGTTAGGCAACATGGCTATTGCCTGGAGCTGAGCAGCGGCTGTCCGACTAAGCGGTTGGGCAGCATGGTTGCTGGCCAGACAGTGTGACTTTCTGGTGCTGGAGAGTGTAGTTGTCTGGAGCTGGAGAATGACTACTGAGCGGAGATGGGCAGCGATTGCTGCTTGAGTTCAGAGTATTAATGTCATCTCCCGAGAATACTCTATCGTTATCAGCTTGTCATGTAGTTTATCTTCAAACTTAAGATAGGTGTAATAATTCTGTGTAGTGTTGTGTCAGCCCTTCTACTCCCCTCCGTTTTTTTAAAGAGATGATGATGATTTAATGAGGATAATGAGTGTATGGAGTTATGTCTTGTACAATTGAGTATGGGTTGTTTTTGTGTATTGTTGATTCGCCCCGGAAGATGTGGGAGCTCATATATAGAAGTTTGTACATGGATTGTTACATTTCACATTTGCATGCATTCTTTTTGGTGGCAAGTGCTCGATGACATGGCTGTTAGTTGGATTTGGAGCCGGGCAACGAGGCTACTGGCTGAAGCTGGCCGCGGGCTATCACCTGGAACTGGCGGTGGGGTTGCTGGAGAACGCTGGAGCCAGGCAGCGAGCTGGCTGGATCTGGGGAGCGTGACTGCTCGTTGGAGTCGACGGTCTGGCTGCTTGCTGGAGCCTGGCGGCATGGCAGCTTGTCGGAGCTGGACAACGTGGTTGTCTGTGTTGCTTTATGCGTGTTTGTACCTCATTCATTTGCACATGTCAAAAGTAGCAACATAAAAATAAGTTTTCGAGGCTCGTACTATCATATACAAAGAGTAATGAATGAGTATTTGAAGTCAAAATATATTTATAGATGAAATTTCCACACGCTGGTTGCGTATAGCATATCTACCCCCTTTTTTGGAACAATATTATTGGCATTCACACATTACAGGGGGGGCTTATCATGTGTGGGAGTGTTGTAATGCATAACGGTATATTGCCGTATGACCATTGTGAGGAAAAATTATAAAATTATGTTCGGTGTTTTTGCGAAAACATAGATTTTTATTTTTGAAAAAAGGATGTGTGAAAATAGAATGAGGTGTATACCTCTTGTATTAAGTGTTGTATCGTACACCATTTTTGCTAAATGTTTACCGAGCTGTGTAAGTTGGCAAGGAGTTAAAATGGGACCGCGGCGTTTCTATCCCGTCGTTGACAAAGCGGTGATGTGGCATCGGATCATTCTGTGCTATATATAAAGGGAATCTTCGATGTGTGGTTGGATTTAAATCGCTTCATACAGATTGTTATTGCGTTTTTGTCCTGTGCTTTATCAGTTGTACTCTGAGATGATACTGTCTTTAATCCACATGTGTCATGTTTAATGGTTCCTTGTGGATGCTTCTCGGATCATATAGTTGTGGAATGTCTTCTCTTGCTTGTACGGGTACTAGGAGTGGGATATGATAGAGCACGAGAGGATGCCACATACATTCTGTGGAGCTTGGACGTGGCATCACATTTTTCCTAAAATCACCATGGTGATTGCTTGAGCTTTATTGAGTAGAATCGAAAGAATTGGAACATATTCATCAGGACCACATGAATCTTGGCGGTAGGACTGTAATCTTCGTGATCGTATCGTTATTGACGCTAAAATTAGGACAGTTTCAAGGATTGCATCTTCACAGTTTTGGTAAAACAATTCATTCACTGATGAACTATAGTTTGGTATTTAAGAGTAATTAAAGAGGGTCAAATTGAAAAGTAATTGAAGTTTTATTGTCCGTATCCATCGACGACTTCAATTGTTTTAATCAAGTACATTTGAACCCACTTCACGCCTGATGTAGTTGTTGAGTGATGTGTAATAGTGTAATCCCATATTCCATCCATTTTCGGTCGATGATACTGCCACCATTCACGATTCTGACCAAGAATCAATATGAATTGCGAAAAGAAAGGAATCAAGATTAAAATAGAAGTCCGTTGGAAAGTAGGAATTTGTGATAATTTCTTTGGGAATAGGAGTAACGAGGTGATACAGATGGGAAAATGCAGTTTTCAAGAAAAATGTTCTTTCAGGCATTTTGTCGAACACATTTGGTGCATTACTCATCTTCAGACCTTTTCAATACTGCTTAGGGTATCATAGCTTACCAAATTTCTTCATAGCAGGTACAACCAATAAGTATTGAACCGTTTGTAACTGTCATGTGGATATCTTAATTGAAATCAAAGAATGTGTAATAAAATCGGCAACAGCCCTGTACTTGTTGTGATTCTGAAGTTGTCTTGGTTGTAGTTGGTGATTGTAGCTGATATTACATACAATTCAATTTTGACGGTAGTTTTTGAGATTGTGATACCTGGAACAGCCTATGCGATCTCAATTTATCAGTTTGATTGCCCCGGTCATCACTATTATCGATATTATCGCCATGGCTGTTACCTCTTTTTATCTCAATTCATTACCCCTCACTTTGGCCCGTCACTTCATTAATGTTACCACCTCTTTAACACATGTGGGATGTAACAGAGTTTTGTGGGTTCTTTTGAAGACAACACAGATTCGAGACCATCTTCTCGTCATTTTTATAGGTTTGGGTCTATTGACCAAATGATGTTGGGCGTAGACAACAAAGGCATTACAAGCCCATGAGTAAAATAGACCCACGTATTACCAACTAACGATGGTATAAGCAGCAACATAAATCAATATAATGGAGATCTGAGTTGTCTAGAACATCAGTTGAGCCGCAGAAGGCCTGAAGTGGACCGTGAATCGTAGAGTAGCATAAGAATATTATTAAACTCCGGCTTGGATTATCGAACTTAGGCGGTAAGTTGCGAGCGATTTGTGGTGGTCAATTAATAAGTTGTCCATGCATGGATGATCGCTAAGTTCAAAGTCGTCGGTAATGAATCGGAGGATGACTTCCATTGGGTCCATGAAGATGACTCATCGCCGGAAACCCCCTTTTTTCTTTTCTTTTTTTTTGTTAGGGCTAGGTTTAATTTGTAAACTTCTTGATCGGAAAAAGACGTAGAAAAGGAGATGAGGGTTCATGAAGATGACTCATCCGATTTTGATGATGCATTTTTGAAATAACCACACCCCTTAGAAGCAGCGCAAAACTGAATATTCCTCGAGAAAAATTGGATATGCCAATGTTCTAGAATACTAGGTCTTTGATGTTCTTAAGCTTTTGAACGAAGAAGAAGATTTTTGAAAAAATTCATAGGAAATGAAACGTTTGAAGAACACGTCAGGAAAGATTTTCGAGCAAATGGAACATCCAAAGAAACAGATCTGTAAAGATCTATGCAAGAACTGAAGTATGAAGAACAGATCTCGTGAAAGAACTTAAGTATGAAGAACAAATATGTGCAAGAACTAAAGTATGAAGAACATATCTGTAGAGATCGTTAAAGAATATGAGGTCGAACCTCGTGCAATGATGGCTCTTTGCTCGAGGTCCCACGGATGGCGCCAATGATGCGACATCGGATCTGGCATCGGGTCTTGAGGATAGGTATGGATCGAAGTTCTTGGTGTTAGTGCCGCTAGCGAGTTCCTGACTTTGATCCTAGTCACAATCAAGAAGATAATCGTTAGAACCGCCCCAGGGCGTGAGCCCCGGGAGACGGCTCCGACGATCAAGTTAGTGTGGTGAACGATGGGAGATGATCTATCCTAGCCAGAGAGAATCATCCTTGTGTATAGAGGAGAGAAGTGGAGGCTGATAACTTAGGGAATTAGGGTTCCCTCATGTTCTATTTATAGGGAACAATTAGGTCAGGCCTTGGGCCAGCCCAACTCAGGCCCAGCTAGCCGGTAGCACTGCTGGGCCGGCTGACAGGCAAAGCAGCCCAGCGCTGGAAGGCAGTCCACGCCGGAAAGTCCACGCTGGAAAGTCCAGGCTGGAAAGTCCAGGCTGGAAAGTAGTAGGTCGACCGGCGGACCTATACTATCACTAACCTTTAGGAGTTTCTATATTAATCACTCCTTTAAAAATAAACTACAATCATGTTCCCTTAGGTGGTGTTTGGGTTTGCTTATTTAACTCAATAAGCATTTTTTTATAAAAGTGCTTGTTAGCTTACGTGGTGGTAAAAATGAGTTTATAAGTCTAAAGGCTTTCATGCTTTGTAAAACTTAAGCACCAAGACTCTCCTTTGCATACGAGGGGGGATGCAAATGCGAACCAAATTGGGTTTGGGTCCACTGAACTTGTGTGCGAGCGCGCGTCCTGCAGGTACGAATGCACCACCGGTCGACCAGAAAAGTTCAAGGACCTTTTTGCAATTATTTTTCCTTTTTGTAACTAAAAATTTTGAGCAACTGATGGGGTACAACCGATGAAACAATTATCTATTCTCCTCAGCTTCTGCATACACTTCGTTCTCGTGTTACAACTAATGTATTATCCAGCATAGTGACGGTTCGGGCGATCTAGAAAAATCGCCTTATGCTATTGTATTCTGGGAAAGGGATAATGACATAAAAGTCCTTATATTTTTCGGAAATGTTCGCTTTTACCCTGTTACACATTTTTTGGTCATTAAAGCCCTTAAGTTTGACAGAAATGTTCGGTTTTACCATTTTGACATGCTATAAAAGGTTTTCAGGTTACCATGAAATGAAATGTGTAAAAAAAACCCTTAAGTTTGCAATTTTTGTATGTTTTGGGTCCACTGAACTTGTGTGCGAGCGCGCGTCCTGCAGGTACGCATGCACCACCGGTCGGCCAGAAAAGTTCAATGACCTTTTTGCAATTGTTTTTCCATTTCGTAACTGAAAATTTTGAGCAACTGATGGGGTACAACCGATGAAACAATTATCTCTTCTCCTCAGCTTCTGCATACACTTCGTTCTCGTGTTACAACCAATGTATTATCCGGCATAGTGATGGTTCGGGCGATCTAGAAAAATCGCCTTACGCTGTTGTATTTTGGGAAAGGGATAATGTCATAAAAGTCCTTATATTTTTCAGAAATGTTCAGTTTTACCCAGATACACATTTTTGGTTCATTAAAGTTCTTAAGTTTGGCAGAAATGTTCGGTTTCACTCTTTTGACCTGCTATAAAAGGCTTTCAGGTTACCATGAAATGAAAAGTGTAAAAAACCCTTAAGTTTGCAAATTTTATACGTTTTTACCCTAAGTATATTTTTTGTTATACTTATTTATGAAACAAAAAAAATTTAATATACGAAAATACATATTTATTCACGAAAAAAAATACTCCATTAAACAATGTATTTACGTTATGTTTTTTGCCGGTTTATAACGTAAGAAACATATTTACGTTTTTATATAACGACAAAAATCTAACATTCTTACAATTGTTTTTTTTTTTTTAGATGTATAAATATATTTTTACATTTTTTTTTGAAGTATAAATACATGTTTAGAAGTATTACTACGTTTTTATATGTTTAAATATATATTTTTTGCATATCAACACGTATGTAGCAGTCAAAATCGTGTTACAAAATGCGTATTTATATTTCCAAAAAATATATCTATATATTTTTAAAACGTATAATACATATTTATGTTTTTAGAAGTATAAATATATTTTTTTATGTTTTTATAAGTATATATACATTTATTTCGTTTCGTAACACGCTTTTGACTGCTACGTACGTATTGATATGCAAAAAAATATATTTAAACTTCTAAAAACGTAAAATACTTCTAAACATGTATTTATAATTAGTGTAAAAACGTATTTATACTTAGGTAAAATACTAATTTTCATGTACTAAATAGTTTTTTGTTTCATAAATAAGTATAATATTAAAAAAATACGTAGGGCAAAAACGTACAAAAATTGCAAACTTGAGGATTTTTTTGCATATTTCATTTCATGGTAACATGTAAATCTTTGATAGCGGGTCAAAAGGGTAAGATCGAACATTTCTATAAAACTTAAGGGTTTTAAAGAACCAAAAATGCGTAAAAGGGTAAAACCAAACATTTCTGACAAACTTAATGACTTTTATGACATTATCCTTCTGGAAAACAAACACCCATACCAGACGAATTTGTTTTAAAATACTGTGTCAAACACAGGCCCAACACCAATCTACTTTTTTCTGTTCGTTGGTATTTTTCCCATTCATATTTTACTAAAAGATTATACCAAACTAATGTAAATAATACATTTCAAATTGTGACGTTAAAAATGTCAATGTTGCATTGTGGTTCAAAAAAAAAAACTAGAGTTTCTTTTCATAAACCATAGGGATAATATCATAAAAGTCATTAAATTTGTCAGAAAAATTCGATTTTACTATTTTATGCATTTTGGTCCATTAAAACTCTTAACTTTATAGAAATGTTCGATTTTACCATTTTATGTTTTTTTTTTCATAAAAGCCCTTCAGTTTATTTTTGGTTCATTAAAACCCTTAAGTTTAGCAGAAATGTTCAGTTTTACCCGTGTGACCTAGTAATATTTTTGCCAAACATAAGTGTTTTAATGGAACAAAAAATGCATAAAATGATATAATCAAACATTTCAGCTAAACTTATGGGTTTTAGTAAACAAAAAATGCATAAAAGGGTAAAAACGAATATTTCTACTAAACTTAAAGATTTTAATTAACCAAAAATACATAAAATGGTAAAATCGAACATTTCTGACAAACTTAAGGGCTTTTATGACAATAAGCTTAAATCATATTCGTGAAAATAATAACCATGATTTACCCTATTCATATACGTATATTGTATTTAAATTATTGATACAATATCTATTATATCCTATGTTAGTATTTTTATTTTGATATATAAAATATTTATGTTACGAAAATTACAAATATAATTTATCAATATCACTTTACTCGATTTAAACAAGAAGCACAAGATCTTACGGTGCCTTTTGTTGGTGATTTAAAAACTAAAGGGGTTGTTTAAATACTAACCTAAAAACGAAGGGTCAATCTTTAATTCTCTATGTTTCCTAAAACTGACAGGTATCCTATAAAGTAGTTGACTTGAAATGACTTTCACATGACGTGTCATGATATTATTTGTTATAGTAGGTCCCACTACTTGTGAGGTCCTCGTTGGCGCAGTTTTTGGTGGGACACGTAGATTTTTGAAGGTAATTAATGTCCGTACAAAATGAGGAGGGTGGATGTGGAAAATGGTTGGAGCCAGGAGGTAAGGATCGTTCCTTACTTTATCATGTTTTGGAAATTCCAATATGACATACGCCTCCGCTTTTCAATGAATTTACATGCATGCCATCAGTTGTAAATGTTTGTCTTAAAATATGTTTTTCAATATTAGAATACAAATCACCCAATCGTAGTAAATCAAAGAAGAATATAAATATTAGAAATATTTCGTTGCTAGCTTCCACACAAATATTGCATTTACTTTGTACCCATACATAGATATGCATTAATTGCTTTAGATCGATAGTATTGCGTAATTCTTGTTCATATACATACATTTTAAAATAGGACGAATTGTAGGTAATAACAACGTACATGCTTTTGATTACAAATATGGATAATGTATTTTAATTGTTACTAGTAGTATAGTAGCTACCTATATATATATTTCTTTACCAATATTTCAATTTATTTTATATGCGTTTATACTGATTTGTTCATAAGATAACAATATACTTATATTTTTTATTCACAATAGCAATGTAGATACATTTTGCTATCATCATGGCAATGTGTTTGTTAATTGTTACATACTGCTATTATTAATAAACAATGCATAGTATGTTGCCATTATATATAACAAAATGTAAATATTTGGATATATGTGTAAAGTTATTAATTCGTGTTAATAGAGGTTACATATTGTTATTATCTGTAAAAATATAACCTTATTGTTGTAATGGGTAAAAAATTTGAGTACATTGTTATTATGAATAAATATAAATATATTCTCTAAATTGGTAAAACAATAATAAAGTATGTTGCTATTTTTTGCAATTTCCTTAAATATAGATTATACTTGTTTGAACAAATCATGTTACACTTTGGAGGGACATGAAAGTACTAATGTACTCGTTTTTCAAAACATGTTATCTCACTTAGGCTGGAGGGAGTGGTTAGCATGTGCTGAACATGTTAAACTTGCCACATCAGCTTAGCACATGCTAACCAAATTTGGTGGGAGTAGTCAGCATGTGCTAACCATGCTAAAAGGTACAACTCTTATGCTAAAAGGTACAAGTCATGTTGCTATAGCTTGTTTGGCGAGCTCGTCTAAACTTCAGCGAGGGAGATGTCAGCGAGTGGTTTAGCGACTTGGGCGGTGTGGCTTAGCGAGGGATGGCGAGGGGTTTGGCGAGTGGTTCAGCGAACCCACTCCCCCCAGCCTTAGTATATGATACTTGAGTCCATCATTATGCAATTTTCAATTCGATACAGCTTTTCCAAATAACTAAACACGATATATTTCACTTTGTCGAACAATATAGGATATGCTAATTATCACTCAACTAACCTATAAGAAATGTTTTGTATTTATAATCAATATCTCAAACATTACACGGTCACAATTTACACAAATGTTTTCATTGCTTTTAGCTTCAGTTTTATAATTGTATATAACCTAATTAATACATCATTTTCTGTACGATATTCACATTTTAGTCATTTAAAATAATATTGGCTATTACACATCATCCTATCAAAACATGACAATTTCAAGACCAACCTAAAACTAAAACAGGATAGCTGATGGAGAATGACAAAACGTCTATAAGCATATTTCTTTATGATTATTGCTTTTATAGAACCATGTATGAAGTATTATTTGAGAAAATTGAATTATATTGTTAAATATTTATAGGATATTTGACAATGGGCGGTAAGAAAGAAATGTAGACAGAAGCTCATGGGTTATTTAAGCAATATTTTAATTTACTTTACAGTTAATTTATTGGGTGCATTAAATTATACACCCAAGGAAAATGGGTTCGTGTTCACACGTTTTGTGGGGGGAGAAACAGACATCCATCCATTTTCTAGCTGTCATTTTCTTTTCTTATATTTATTTCAACTGATAATACTTGTCCTTTCAAAAGTAACAATTTTTTTAACGGCATTAAAAAAACAAACTATTTCTATGTTTTAATTTTACGGGATATATTTAGAAAAATTCTTATATTTTGACATTATATTCGATTAAGTCTTAATTGTTTTTTATATTTAATTAAGTTCGACATTTTGTTAAATGTTTACAATTTTGAATAGTAGCTGGTTATGCTATTTTTATATTTTTACAACTGATAATGTATATGATCAAAATGTAACTGTCAAAATGTAATGACTTAATTGGATAAAAACTGAAAATTCAACTCTAAATTGTCAAAATGGTCAAAATATAATGACTATAATGAATATTTCATTTTTATTTATAACTAAAATTGTAAATATTTAACAAAATATTGGACATAATTGAATATAAAAAAATAATTATGACTTAATCGAATATAATGTCAAATTATAAAAACTTTCTTGAATATATCCCTAATTTCATTGATATATCTATTTAAAATAAATGAGCATTTTAACCATCATACCCTTAACTATTTTATTATTAATGACCAATCAAGTTGTTCATTCATTATATTTTAATTATATTAGATAGATTAGCAGAAAATTTAACTTATAATTCAAAAGTTAATAACAAACTGAAAACTAGATGATAGCTGATAAAAACTAAAGTTTGATAAACCAGCTGAAAAATATAAAATGATATATTAATTATATATTTAGGAGAATTTTTAAAAAGCCTCATAACCTCGTTTAATTGTTACTCCAAATAGCTTTTTAAATACCTAACTTATAACCAGTTTATAATCTAATTTTGGTTTTTCAAACATTAGAACTAGTGATCAACATATCGACTGAAAAAGCTCAACCGAACCGAACCAAACCAACGTCGAGAATAATATCCGGTTCAGTTTTCGGTTTTATAAATACATGGAAATTGGTTTCGGTCCACTTAGTTTCAGGTTTAAACCGGACTGAAACATGCATTTCTAAAAGCTTGACCTTGTCATCAATGATGTTAAGTAAGGTTATCAGAACACTTCTTGAACGATGATCAAACACTAATTTTAGAGCAGGGCTGAGCATAAAAACCAAAAAGTCAAACCATAACCGAATTGACCAATATGATCGACCCATTATAACCAGATCAATATGGTAAACGATGGTGCCATTTTTTATTTCCATTACCCGAATGCAAATAGTTCGGTGTCAACTTTATTGTAAAATTGCCCCATATATAATCGAACTGAACCATTATGCTGCTTCATTCTGCTCACTAACGATTGTTAACTGTAGTTCCCCTCTTATGTTATCGTTTTGAATAAAATTTTATTTTAAATAACTATTTACAATAACTCATTTGAGGGTGTTAAAATATTTTAACCAATCAGTATTCAATCATCACTATTGATGTTACTAATAAGATTATTTAGTTGTGAATAGTAGTGATCGAAGATGAATTACTTCATGATCTTAATAAGTTAATGAAGTCGCGGGTAATAAAATAATAACATTCATTGCAAATAAAAGGAGGTGGTCTATTGAGTATATGGGTAATGAAATAATAACATTCATTACAAATTCCAGTAAAACAAAATTTTTATACATGTTTATATTTATCTATCATTTTGTCAATAAACAACCTAGCATCTCTTTCGCCAATGTAGAAATTCATATCCCTAAAATAGTTTTTAGAATTATCCACATCTTTACCTCACTAATTATAGCCACCTTGAAATCCAAAAAAACAACCTAGTGCTACAGTAGTATCGATTCCTTGACTATTCATCTTACGTATAAAATAATTTTACATACCATCTAGTTTCCTTTTGGTTTTAAACAAATGTAAATTTGGGTTGTTTTACAACTTGGGTTGAAGAAGACCGTAATCGTTGCTGCTTATAGAGAGGTATGTGACGTTGTCCACTCCTTGTTCTTCCTAGAACTATAACCACGAACACAAAAATTATGGTTATTCGAGTTATTGCAAAAACATTATCAAATCTTATAGGGATCGATACCACAAGGCGTTTCAATACTTCCTAATTCTGTGATTGTCATTACCCTCGAAATTCCATGAACGTAAAGTGAGTAATTGAAGATTGTTGAAGGTGTACTAGGAGAACAAATGAATACAGGCACTCATTGTGAAGTCGAATCACATAACCATATGCGGATTGTAAGGGTACTAAAAGATAGTACTCATGTAAATCATGGGAATTTAGGAAACTTATTTTAAATTTAAATTGTAGTCCATAATTATAGGAATTTTGATTAAATAATAATTAATTTAATTAATAAAATTACTATGTTACCCTTATCAAATGATTAGTACAAAATTGTTCATGCATTCACACAATACTTATTGTTAATATGGGATCCTAACTCTCTCACTCACACAGACGCACAAAACGCATACATGAGCACAATATATATATATATATATATATATATATATATATATATATATATATATATATATATATATATATATATATTCAAATCTAATAGGCTTAATTTTAGGAAATGGTTATTGTTGTTGCCAAAAATAAAAAAAATTCAGTATTAAATGAGATTTGTTAAATGACTATCATGCCCTTTTATGATTCAACCAATCAGAAAGAGTTATCTGGTTATCATGAAAATATTGGTTCTCGTTTTATCCTGACCCTATATATATATATATATATATATATATATATATATATATATATATATATATATATATATATATATATATATATATATATATATATATATATATAAACTTGTAACGCCTCGAAAACTGGCACGGAGTATATAATACATGCACACCATTAAATAGAATTTTATACAAAATGCCAACGCTCGATGCTTTGGATGCGACAAGCGAATATCTTTAGACCGTCACACGATCAAAATCAGGCGTTACTACATCTATAACCTGCAAAACACCACAACTAACACCGTAAGTAAATTGCTTAGCGAATAAACTAGAGTAGCATATATCACCTAATATGGTATAACATAGTACAAACAACATACAATGTTCGACATACTCGTTTTATCACCATAAAACTACAAACATATAATAAACAATGACATAAGATAACTAGTGGCATTTCACCAATTTGTTTAAAGGGCTAACACCGGCCCTATAAAAGATCATCAATAGAATTGGGATTTTCACTAGCCAGAGACTTTTCACCAGTATTACTTGTACACCAAGCTCGTTATACAAAACACCCACTGAATACTTGACATCACCGAATGGTAACAAGGTACTCGTTATGCAACCATCAGCTTACTGTCATCATCGAATAACAATTAACTAATTATCATACACCATAATATACATCATTATATGTAGCAACAGATTTACCGCTATATACTCGTTACACATAAAACATAGCATACACCTAACACCCAGTAATACTACGCAGAGTTACTCACCTCGTTGGATGTGCAACGAAATTTTCTCAATCCTAATTGTATCCTCGTTTATCGACATCACCAGCTACTGTTAAACAGTAAACATCTATTAAACATACTTAACTAATTGTTGAGACAAAACACCTTAGTCACATTAAACACCTGAATTTTTTCACCACAGAGCAGATAGCGCCGCTATATATAAGAGATAGCGTCGCTGGCCATGAAGATCATATGTAGCGCCGCTATGTTCATCATTAGCACCGCTAATGATGAACATTTTACTCATTCAATTCTAACTCACTCCAGACCACTGTTGGCTATTGCATCTATTGATCACCTTTACACTTCCCGAGGTACCCAGCCTTTGGATTCACCTACAACACCACTAAATTAGGATTAAATCTTAATTTCACTAATCTCACATTGAAATTAAGACACTACACACCAAGCATCACATTTTACCAGCTTGATATATGAATTACAACACACCAACAACCATGATAAGCTAAGGTTTATAACAAATAAACCTATCATAGCTTAATTCAACAAAAGTATATATATATATATATATATATATATATATATATATATATATATATATATATATATATATATATATATATATATATATATATATATAACTTTTAGACCTAATATTTTAGATAGTGAAGCTACTAGAGCAAGATTCGTGTTTGATATTTATGCAATAAACAAATTTATCTTTGTTTTATTTAATAATAATCTAATTTGTTGGATAAGGTGCCCACACACAAATAATTATGAATTAAATAATTAGCATAAAAAATGGGTTTAAGTTGATTAGCAAATAACACGGACTAAGTGGTGATATATTGCCATTGACCAAGCCGAAAACCAATGAGGTTAGAACACCCACCCACTAGTATAAAGAAAAATAATTGACGATAAAATTTTGTTGACCATGCATTTTTTATGATTAACTAGCAAGAGCTCCGTGCTTTGCACGAATTTTTTTTTGGCGTTTCGGGTTTCTTTTGCTGTTTTTGCCGTGGGAAGATATTATGTTAAATCAATAGCAAGATTTCCAAGAGATGCCTACATATTATTATAAATCCATTATTACCATATTATGACTTTCACTGTTTTTTTGACATAAACTTACTTAGTTTTGGAATCCATGGATTCTAAATGCATTTCCTGTAGACTGCTAATGGATTCTCAGACTTGACTCCATCTTTCATCACCCATTCTTGCCTTGTTTGCCCTTTTCATTTTGAAGTAAAACATCATTAATCCATACGATTCATAGCAGGAAATAGCAACGTACTTCCATTGACTTGCTTATTATAGCAACTTACTTTCATTTCTTCATATTAACACATTGTACTTTGAAAAATAAACCCAATTATAGCGAAGTCATTAAAATTCAAATCCATAATTGGGTAGTTCTCTTTAAAGTAGAATGCGTTTATATATATGGTTTACAAAATTAAGTGACTAAAGAAAAATAACAAAAATTACATACCCTCCACTCCAAGCCTGGGTCCAAAGTGTGGGTTTGTAAGGCTTATTAGGCGAAAAATCATCAAAATAAAAACCATTGGAGGTGTTTTCTGCGAGTAAATATTAATTAATGTAAATAATTATCATTTTTTGGGTGTGACTTCAAGTTTTCCCCAATTTTTATAGATGTTTATAATTGATTTTTTTTAATGTGAATCATGTGAAATTAGTGTGATTACAATAGGATCGGGGACATCGTCTTGTTTGCACATGACCCATGGGACACCTGTCCCCAATTCGACAGCCATATTTGCAACCCACGTCATGTAGTTATGACCAGCACCTCCGTATGCTTTTCCTACTGATCCATATTCATTTTCAACCTACACCAAACAATATTTAATTACTAATCTAAATCAATTTAGTTTTAAAAAAACAAATTACAAAAAAGAAAAAGAGTATATTTAATATTTTCCTCTAGTCAAACCATAAATGTTTCAGACATTTTTTCAAATTAACCATTTTGACCTGTTATATTGTTTCACCCGCAATTTAACCATTTTAACTGATTTGACCGGTCAAAATGATTGTTTTGGAAAAATATCTGAAACTTTTATGGTTTGATCGGAAAAATAATATAGAAATGGTTAAGTCGCAATGTTGTCGAGAATATAATGTTTTATTTTTGGTAATTAGTTCAAAAAAGAACCAATGAATTAATTCAATTTTTATACAAATCTTGAAATCAAGATTCTGAATTACACAAAAAAATAACCTCAAAATGTGGTTATTAACTTATTATATTATATACCTCAGAAAGAATAATTGGGCCTCCTTGGGATTCAAACATCTTTTCACTGTTCATCAAGTTCACTATTTTCTCAGTGAACCCTTTCATGGGACTCTGTAAAAAAAATTATGTAAGCTTCTGTGTATTGTAGTTGCTTAATTATACATAAAGTTAAACAACAATAAGAAAAAGGAAATTCTGACCTTAAATGGCTCATTATCGGTTCTGAAACTAATGCCGGGAACATACTTTAACCAATCCGGAAATCCTCTGCAAAAAAAAAATCAATTATTTGGAAATCAATATTGTTACTTTTTGAAATCGAAATTGGCCAAAATATTTTAACACATGCAACTCTAGAATGGCTTAGTTTTATTTTACGTAAATAACTTTAGAGTAAAATTCCACTTTTTTGTTTCAATTGAAGGTAAATTCTATGAGTTTTGACAGTAAAAAACGTAACTCATTTGACTACCAAAAGTCAAATCTTGCATAAACTACAATTTAAAAAAAAAAGAATTACCCAAAATTCCATTCTGCACAGACATAAGGCCCAATTCGAAGATGAACATACATCCCTTCTTTTTGCACTGTCTTCAAGAACCTCACTAAATCATACCTCCCTTCAAAATTATACTGAAAATCAACAAAATTAACAACATGAAGCTCAATTTTACATCATAAAGTGTGCATTAAAACATTATCAGGGGCATTCATCCTTGAAACAAAAAAGTGAATCCTCGTGTTTTGTAAAACATATGTTTGCATAAACTACACATATCATTGCTACGTGTTAATAGCATCCTCGTGTTATAGCATTCTACTTTGAAAAAATACACTATGATCGTTGGATTTTTAAAGTATAAAAAAGTTCTAATAAGAAAAAAAGATAGTTTTTTCAAAGTACAATGTTTCAATAAGAAAATGAATAAAATACTTTTTTGGTCCCCAAGTATAGCTGAATTTTTTTTTTCAATTTTGGTCCTTATTTGAGGTATTTGTAAAATTTTTGGTACACTATCTATTTTGGACCAAATTTACAAAAATCAGGTATACTTAGGAACCGAAAATAGTTATTTTACTTGGAACTATGACCAAAGACATTGCAAGAGCCTCACATAAAGACCAAGATTGCAAAACAAAACATTTGGGACCAACTACAAAAATCAGTTATACTCTTATCGAAAGTACAGTGATATTTCATGCATTTAGCCTTGAAATGAGTTGTACCTTTGGGCCCTGGCCTTTTAAAATTTCATCGTACAATATGGATTAGTTCTGCATACAAGTCCGCACGACCATATAGTAAACTACAAATATTTATAAAATTATTTATCAGACTGAATAATTGTATAAAACTTACATATATTTTTTGGTCTTGAGTTTGCAAAATCCAATGTTGATCCTCTCAACAGGGTCAACTGCGGGTTTGGAGTTGGGTGTTTGAAGCTCAGCTGTGATTTGCTCAGTTTTTGCTGCAGCCACAGGTGCCAACTCTCCTTTCTAATAACACATGCTTTTGCTTTCTCTTTTTCAGCTGAAACAATCTCGCAACCCGTCCTTTCTGCCCAAATTTCCAATTGGTCACTCGCGGCCGCCCGAAACGTATCACCAGCCGCCATTAAAATCTACATAAAATTCAACAAAAATAATGATGGTTAAATGAAAGAAATAGCAACGTACTTTTATTTACATTTTTATTATAGCATCCTAATGCCATTTGTTTCTATTAGAGCCTTGTATATCATAAAATTGACTGAATTATATTAATTTCATACAAATTCAAATTAATTTTCACTGATATCATTTTGTAGATTTTTCAAAGTATGTCCTAATAATAAAAAAAAAGGAAAGTACAATGCTATAATGGAACAGATTTTTCAAAGTACAATGCCTTGATATCAACTAACCGTAGCGCCTTCACGCTTCAACCGATAACCCAATTTTTCTGCATTAAACAATCAATTATTGACCATTCGGTTTTAGGAAAATTATAATAAATAGCAATGTACTTTCACTTCATCTTTTTTTTTTGTCAATGATACACAATACATGTGTTATTATAATAAACATTTAAATATATTTATCACCAAACAAAGAAGCATGCATAAAATCCAGTATCATCAAGCATACCAAGAGATGTAGTTTTTCCACCTCCATTAACACCAACAATCATTATCAAACCAGGTTTCCTAACAACACAAACATTATGAGTTATTATCTTTATAAAATTCAAACATATGAGCACAAAGACAAATAAGAACATATGATCATGAATGTCACAACCCTAAATCCAAGTTTAAGCTCTGTTTTAGCAACTTTTTTGGTCAAAAGATCCAATACACTGTTCTTCAAAGCATCCTAGATAAATAAATGGGCAAATATTTATCGACCCAGAATCTTTAATTCATACAAAATATTTTTCGTTTCACTTGCCTTTATTTCAGGTCCTGATTTGAGTTTTCCAGCATATATATCATCCCGCAAGCTCTCAACAATCTTTACTAACTGAAAGCACCTGTTACATTGTCCATATTGCATAAACGTTACAAAATTGATGTTCCGTAACAATAAAGAAGTGAAAAAGATAGATGTCACATCGGTTCATTTGCTACAAGTCTTTCATAAATGCTACAAACTGATGCTTCAAAATTGAAAGCGATCGACCATCAATAAATTAGTGAATTACGCACCATTGTCGCCTGTTCCTGCCAAATTATAACATCATAAGTTAGTTTAGTTATGTAAACTTATAAAAAGCATAAGAACACAGAATAAGTAAAACTAATGCATAACTAAACATGGACCAAATATACTAATGTTAAAGATATTATTAGTTATAAATAAAACTAATGCATAACTCTTTGAGCTTTAGTTAACTCTCTCCCATTGCTCTATACGGATCACTTCCCATTAATACTAATGTTAAAGATACTATGATTTATAAATAATAAATAAAACTAATGCATTTTCACCCATAACTTTCTCACTTCTCTAAAAGCATGTAATGACTTTTTATATACCCAAAGATTGACTATTATTTCTTCAAAGCTTTATCTACCACCCCTCACCATCTAAAGACCCAACACTCTCTTCTTTATTGTCTCCCACTTATATTTTCTAGTTCAAAGAAGTGCTCAACAGTGCTCATGGTTTACGGACCCCGAAAATCATACATCCAGGAAAGTTTCGTCTTTTTTGTTATCATTTTTATAAAGAGGCAAAAAAACGTTAGACTTGGAAGTTGAGTTTGAACTCAGAAATCACCAGAAAGCAAAGCAGGGGTCGCCAGAGGTAAAGCAGGGTTGGCCGGATGACGGGTTGCTGTTTTCTTTTTGGAGTTTATTTCTGATTTTGGACATATTTGCCCCTGGTAAAGCTGCTGGGGTTAAAGCTGGATATAAGTACTTATTCGGCGGGGTTCTGGTTCTCTGGTTATAATTACTATCCTAAAGATGCTTAGTGTCAGCAAAGATGGACAAATATACCCTTGGCTTGGGTCCCTGGTTCAAGTTAGCAATAGAAATCTTTTGTTAAGCAAGATAATAATTCCTATCGCTGGAAGTCAAAGTTCAACAAAAGGCAGTGGGGTTCAAGACGATTTTACCCTTGGACTCATGAACGTGTTTAGTTCTAACCTGGTGCTCGAGAATTTTTGTTAGATTCCTAGAACTGAATCTACAGATAAACATCTCACATCATCGCATCGGCTTCAATTTTCTCCCAAGGAACTTAAATTCAGAGAGTGCATACCGCGTAGGATTGCAGCTCATCGATTCTCCGATTTCGCTGCTCATCGAAGCTGTCGCAGGAGCAAGGAAAGGATGACGGTTTTTGCGTTTTTTTCGAAATCAGAAAGAAAGGAGATGAGGGAGGTGCATACCTGAGTCCGGCGGCTGGAATCTGGCGGTCAAAAGCGCCGACCGACGGTGGCAATACCCAACGATTCCCGCCGGCATCTCGGTAACGGCGCCCTTGGTCAGAGTCGCAAACCACAGAGAACATAAACAGTGTCGATCTGAGCTTTGTGGTCGGGGAGAAGACGGAAAATCCCTAAGAAGTCAGAAACGAAAATCGATGGCTATGAGGATGCTCCTCAGGCCGTCGTATCCGTGATGAAAGATCCAAAACGAAGACGAAGTTACCAATGAACGAACACCAACGACCGTCGGTTTTTGAGTAGAGGCGGTGGAGCAGTAGTGGGAGTGAGGCGGTGGAGCATAGTGGGAGTGAAGCGGTGGAGCGGTGGACGGAAATTCGCCAAATTGTATATGGAAGCATGTCAATAACAGCGGTGCTTCCCTCAAACTACCAAAAAAAACAACCATAAGTAAAATCATTCCAAATCTACATAAACGAAGATCAAAACCAAAAACAACGATATGAAGTCCGACAGCATATGTAAAAGAACTACCCAAAGGACTACGCAAACCCAAAACCATACGAACGTTTAGGAAAGTGAGAAGAAAAGAAAAAAAAACAAAGGAAAACTCACCAGAAGAGCAACAAAAGCGCATGCAAAGAAGAAGAAAAGGCAACGAAGAGAAAACAACGACCAAAGGACG
The DNA here is from genome assembly GCA_023525715.1 of Cichorium intybus. Classification (NCBI taxonomy): domain Eukaryota; kingdom Viridiplantae; phylum Streptophyta; class Magnoliopsida; order Asterales; family Asteraceae; genus Cichorium; species Cichorium intybus. Next base: position 3,461,406 of record CM042011.1, on the reverse strand, counting down.
GGAATTCACCGGAGAACGGAACGAAAGGAATGAGAGGGGGAGGATGGAAAAGGAACGGGTGAGACAGAAAGAGAGCCTCAATAACACGTGTCGGTGTTAAAAAACAAAAACCCGGAAATTTTGGATATCCGATTGAAACCCGACATACCAAACCCATCCAAAAAGTAACAAAACCAAAAATAAATCGCGCAACCTCATTTAACAGGGGCATTTTGAACGCAAATTAAGTAATAGATTAATTACTTTTAAAGTATGTATATTATTTTCTAATGGAATTTTAAATTTATAAAATTTTGAATTTTGATGATGAACTTAGTACTGTATATAATCTATATAATAATAATAATAATAATAATAATAATAATAATATAGTAATAATAATAATAACAATTATTATTATTATTATTTATAGTTTTTTATACGCCTTTGTATAATATTTGTAGCCCCTACATTAACATACATTAATTTGTTTAGGTTGCAAATCTGCACTGGAGGATTTTTTTTTCTTCTAAATGTAGCTATATTTTTAAGAATAAAGAGATATGATCATTGCAAATACATATCGCTAAAGTAGCTGTATTCTTACGGTCATATTACTTGTTAGATTGGCTGATAATTAAATAAATACAATTAAATGAAGATGATACGAGAAAAAGAAATTATACATAAAATTTATGATAGAGGTGATCTTAGAACATCTCTAATTTCCGGTTCTTTCAAAGTTTGATGATAAATTATTAAGATGTTGTATATCTTCCTACTAAATTTTCCTACTCATTAGATCAATACAAGTGTCAAAAACAAGAGAAAATGACTAAAATAGCCTAATCCCTTAGGGGTTTGCCTCAAAATAGCCAAAAAATCGGGTCATGCCTCAAACTAGCCAACGAAAACGCAGGCCGCAGGGGGCGCCTGCGTTTTCGTCCCCTTTAGCTGCGTTTTGGTCTTTGACGCAGCCATAGGCTGCGTTTTCGTGGCTATTGGCTGCGTTTTCTCTCCTTTGGCTGCGTTTTCCTCTCTTCAAGCCATATTCAAGCCATCTTCAAGCTCCCCTGCGTTTTCCTCCCTCTCCCCTGCGTTTTCCTCCCCTTCCCCTGCGTTTTCCTCCCCTCTCCTCCCACATGTTCTTGAGGTTCATGAGTTTAGTTATAATTTTTGTCCAACTTTGAACACTCATCATTTGTTCATACGAACTCGGATTGAATTGAAGTTTTTTTTAACGTGAAGTGTATGAGTAGATGTGTTCACAAACATTATTAAAAATAATTTTTGATGTCCGAAAGTGTTCGTTTGGAACCTCTAAAAAAGGTTGTCGGTAAAGTTTATTAATTATTTGTCCAACTTTGAACCCTCGTTGTTTGTTCATACGAACACCGATTTAGTTGAATTTTTTTTAACGAGAAGTGTATTACTAGATGTGTTCACAAACATGATTAACCAAATTATTTGATATCGGATAGATTTACTTTTTGAAGGTCTAAAGATGGTTGTCGGTAACGTTTATTTTTATTTTGTCCAACTTTGAACGGCCGTAGTTTCTCCATACGAACTCCGATTTACTTGAATTTTTTTTTTAACGTGAAGTGTATCAGTAGATGTGTTCACAAACATGATTAACCAAAATATTTGATGTCGGATAGATTTACTTTTTGAAGGTCTAAAGATGGTTGTCGGTAACGTTTATTTTTATTTTGTCCAACTTTGAACGGCCGTAGTTTCTCCATACGAACTCCGATTTACTTGAATTTTTTTTTAACGTGAAGTGTATCAGTAGATGTGTTCACAAACATGATTAACCAAATTATTTGATGTCGGAAAGATTTACTTTTTGAAGGTCTAAAGAAGGTTGTCGCTAACGTTTATATAGTAATATTTAGTACTGATATTAAATAAAAACAAAGACAAATATTATAAAAGCACATCCTATCAAGAGGTTACATGATAATAGAAACATGAGAAACATACGCAATACGTCTAATTACTATCACATAAATCTGGGAAATCAAGAGGATATTTTTTTTCTCTGCAATCACCCAATTGTTTTTCCTTTTCATTTCCTTGACCTTAATTTGGAGCTCCAGGTCGCCCTGTTCAACAGCCTCCTTTTGTTTTTGCACCCAGATAGTTGCTTGTTTGATATCTTGTTGTGTCTTTTTGACCCATTTTATTTTTTTGACAACCTCTTCCTGCATTTCATCCAACTGTTTTTTTTGCTGCCTAATAGATTTGTTTTGAGATTCAATCTCCTCTTCCTTCTATGTAACTAGTTTTCTAAGGGCTTCAGGCATGAGCCAAGGTTTTCCTTGTCGGTCTGAGGATGAAGCAGACATATTTGGGCTACGATATTTTCGATGAGTGATAATGGCTTGGTGTGAAGAATGTTAAGGTGATAATGGTTTTTAGTTAATTAACATTTAGATTTTATTAAATCTATTTTCAGGTTTTTGGTTTTGAATAATTAATCTCCTTCTTTCGACGATACTTAATTTTAATATCTTGATTATATTTAGATTTTAAACTTATATATATATATATATATATATATATATATATATATATATATATATATATATATATATATATATATATATATATAGGGAGAGGTTCAAACGAGGACAATTAAAAGGTTGAGAACGCGAGGACAATTCTGGACCAATCGTTTCATAAGGGTATAATAGTAATCTTATAAATTCTCTAATAATTAATAAAATCTAAGATAATTAAAAGTTTCCTAATAATCTGGGATTTGATATCACGTTCCTTGATTGTAGCTATCACAAACCGAACTAAATTGAGAAACTCAATATTGTCGATCAGGTAATCACGATCAAGCATCTTCATCACGTAATCGACAGTGAAGTTACAGACTATTGATTTTCATTGTAATCACGTAAGCGACATCCGACTAGAATATTGAATTTCATTGTTATCACGATCGATCGTGACATAATCGACATTCAATTTACAGATTCCGAAGAAAAATTCATTGTAATCACGATGGACAATCAAGATTTCTACGACAACAGTGAATCGAATACGAAGCAGACGAATACGAAGAAGAAGCAGACGAATACAGCGATAATGAGTCCAGTCCAAGCGAGGCAGACGAATGTGAAGAAGAAGGTAAGAATCTGATTTTTTATCATGTATTAGTCAATTAATTTTATTTAAAAACAGTCCACAACTCAAATTCGTCATCTAATTTTATTTAAAAATTGTTTTCATCAATGAATATAGGATTCATCAGTGAATTTGGATGTTATTGATTAATTAAAAGCTTGTTTTCATCAGTGAATATAGAATTCGTCAATGAATTTTATTTAAAAAAAGTGGATAACTGAAATTCATCATTGAATTTGGATGTAAAAACTTGTTTTCATCGGTGTATATAAAATTCGTTAGTGAATTTGGATGTTATTGATTACTGAAAAGCTTGTTTTCATCAGTGAATATAGAATTCATGAATGAATTTTGTTTAAAAAAGTGGACAACTGAAATTCGTCATTGAATTTGGATGTTATTGTGTTGTTTTTAAACTTTTCCCTAAAATCAGTTAGTAATAATATAGCAATGATAATTGATTGTATTGGTCATTGATTATTAGTACACCATAAACCATCTTCATCACTGAATAATATATAAAGCATCAATGAATAATATATAGAATATATTCATCACTGAGTAATGTATTCATCGATGAATACATCCAAGATAATGTTGTATTTATGAATTGAAAAGTTAAATATTTTATTGATGTCTCTTTTTTGTAGGATTTGAAGATGAGGATCCAACTAATGAGTCTTACAACAGTATCGAAGTGGATTCACCCGATGGAAATAGCAAATTGTGGAAACCAATCTTACCATATGAATTTATGCCTAAGTTAGATGCGACTTTTGATTCATTAGAGGATGCAATTAAAATGTACGAAAGATACGCGGAAAATGCAGGTTTCGATACAAGGATGTACACTACAAGAAGATTTGGTGATGATATTGTATATAACAGTCAATTCATCGATGAAATACCGTATATAACAGTGAATTCATTGATGAAATACCGTATATAACAGTGAATGCATCGATGCATACCGTATATAACAGTGAATTCATCGATGAATACCGTATATAATAGTCAATTCATCGATGAATACCGTATATAACAGTCAATTCATCGATGAATATCATATATAACAGTCAATTCATCGATGGATACCGTATATAACAGTGAATTCATCGATGAATACTGAAAATATCAGTGAAATTCATGAATGTATTACATTCATTGATGAAAACAATTGTTTGACTTTTTTTTCCGATACGGAATGGTTTTTGTGCCATTCACCGCAATAGACAACCACAGTGCAAGTGAGAAAGCGTCTTCGTCTTCTAAATCAAAAACAAGAATGTGCAACGGGCGTAACAAATACATCAATCACAATTGGCGAACTTGCCCCGAGAGAATTGCTAGAGATGAAGCTTTGAAAGATAAAGAGAAATAGACAATGTCACAGATTTGGGTTTATTTGATTTATGCGTTTTATCTTTTGCGTCATTTAGCATATATTTCATGCGATATTAAGTTTTACTCTCATATTGATTAATAAGTACACTTTGTAGTTGTGACGGGTATAGTTATGAACATTACTCATCGATGAATGATATTTTAAAACTTTAAAGGGACCAATTGTGTTATTTTTACAATAGTCACTTATGAATTCACTGATATTGTTACAATATTCACTGATGAATATCATATTCATTAATGAAAATTTCTGCTTAATCATTGCTTTATACCGTATTCACCATATTTATCGTTTATTACCGTATTCACTATACTTATCGTTTAAGACCGTATTCATCGATGAATGATATTTTTAATGTACTAGTAGTTTCTTATTTATTCTTTATATTATATAATATAATTCTTTATTCCCAGTAAATAGTATATTCATCAATGAATAACGATTGTTTATAATAAAACGTTTACAAATGTTGCTATAATTGTATTGATATTTTCTTTTGTGACAAAGTATTATGTTATATAAATCTTTAGTTAGTCCCAATTAATAATACATTAACTGTATTCATTAATGAATGAGTCTATTGTCCATTAACTGAATTCATCGATGAATAAATGAATGCTTATGCAAAAATACAAAACATGCCAAAATTCAAGGAAGAATGATATATACAAAGATGTACTAAACAACAATACCATGACCAATAAGAATATCTTTGTATGTCCTAATTAATTATAATAAAACCGGCATCCATAGTTTACGGGAAAACCAAAAAGTTGGATTTAAAAGCCATAACATACACTATACAACATATACTAATTATTGTTGTATGTATTTAAAATTTTTATAAAAAAAGTTATCTTAATTCGGTTATATTCATCAATGAATATATGCATATTTGCAGAAAACCCAAGTACATGCCCAACTTCAACAGAAATAAAGTCAAAGGGTTGTATTAAAATGTGTTCAACATTGAATATCAACCAAAACTATAACGTAGCAAACATAAATGTTTCAAAAGAAAATATCATCTTTTTAATATAATCACATGACTTTTTTCTAACTAAAACGTTTTAATCTGTCACCAATTTTGAATTCAGCATCCGCCAGCATTTTCTTACGCTCCCTTGCTGGTAACTTCTGAAATTCAGCGACTTCGAACTCAGCAACATGCTTGTGCGTGTCGTACGCACAAAATCTGAATCATCTTCATCCAATAAGACGGGATCGAATGGATTGTTCGTGAACTTACTAAAGGCCGTCTTTTCCACGATTCTTTCACTTTTTTTCCTAACTGAAACCATAAAGAAAAACATTATAAATATAATCATTGATAGTTGTTGCAACAGCAGATACAAATATTATAGCATTCAACTTACAAAACCCTCAGGTAAACTGTTTTATAACATTTATATATGTGATGTGGCAATGTGGGACCAAAATTGCTAAAATCAGCAACTAAAAATAGTCATTTTACTTGGAATTGGGACCAAATATGTTAAAAGAACCTCGAATAAGGACCAAAATTGCAATTAGGAAAACATTTTGGGACTAAAATTGCAAAAATTGGCTATACTCGAGGACCATACAAGTAATTTACTCTTGTAGAAATGTAATAATAATAATTTATAAGAAATATAAAAATAAGGACATAATGTTCATTTTACAAGGGCTTAACAACCTTCAACTCATGTTGTGAGTGAATCCCGAAAACAACAATCAATCAGCCAAGAGTTGTCAAAGTGTATTCATTGATGAATTATGGACACGATATTTACCAGGAAACTAATGTAAATCTATATGATTAATGGACACGTTATTTACTAGGAAACTGATGTAATTTTATACCATAATTTACAACTTATACTTACCATTTGTGGAATTGTCATTCTTTATTTCCATTTATGGGATTGTCATTGTTTCTTTTGGACATTAAATGGTTTGTATCTGCGTATGCAATGTACTTTCATTCTTTTTGACGAATTTAGCATCCTACTTTCCTTTTTTTGAAGTATGGCACTAAACATGAACCTCTTTTTTATTGTCATAGTTTAGGACTTTGCGAGTATGTATATGCGTGGTTGTGACTGTTTTCACATACAAATACAAACTTCATAAAGTATATCCAGGAGTTGAAGCAAAACAGAAAGTGGGATGATGTTTTCACACACAAAAACAAACTTCATAAAGTCACAATCACACATGTACATACTCGCAAAGTCCTAATGTTTGACAATAAAAAGAGGTTCATGTTTGGTGCCATACTTCAAAAAAAGGAAAGTAGGATGCTAAATTCGTCAAAAAGAATTAAAGTACATTGCATATGTAGATATGTAATTAATCAGCTAAGACTTGTCAAAGTGTATTCATCGATGAATACATAAAGTAGGATCCTTCATAAAGTCACAGTCACACATATACGCGGAGATGGTGTAGGAATGAACCAGGTGGCATAAAAAGCTGTAAAACCACAAATGTATCCAAGAGTTGAAGCAAAACAGGAAGTGGGATGTTTTTTTCACACACAAATACAAACTTCATAAAGTCACAGTCACACATTTGTTTGACAAACCAGAAAGTGGGATTAATTTTTCGCAAAGTCCTAATGTTTGACAATAAAAAAGAGGTTCATGTTTGGTGCCATACTTAAAAAAAAGGAAAGTAGGATGCTAAATTCGTCATAAAGAATGAAAGTACATTGAATACGTAGATATGAAATTAATCAGCTAAGAGTTATCAAAGTGTATTCATCGATGAATAAAGAAATATTGCCCATATTGAGTGTATTCATCGATGAATACGGAAATCAACAATCAATCAGCCAAGGTTTATTGCGATTTTCACTTCAATGAAACCCTAGATTACTTTTGTTACAAGATTAAGATACTTGGTGAACTCAATTACACAAATACGAACTCAATTACACAGATTAATAGGTTATAAAATCGGATTTTCACAGAACTTGAACTCAAAATCAATATTATGATGTTAAACCCGATTTCATCAATTACTCAAATACTCAAAATCAAGATTTCGATGTTAATGTATATTTCGAACTTACCTCTACTAAACTCGGGTGATTTAATATCGTTTTTTCTAGAATCCATCGCCAAAAACCTTGCAATCGCCAATGTTGATGAAAGGCGATATTCACAGAAGCTTGTTGCTCGTTCAATCGATCAAAATTTGAAGAGGATTCTGCGGGATTATGGAGCGAATACGATCTGATATACGAAAAATTACTGCCAAAATTAACCCACGAGAAATCAGGAACCGATCATCATAAAAAAAGACAAAAACCCTATAATGCCCTTGCCTGATAAATTAAATTGCATAATGATACCTCAACTTTGTAGAATTTACATAATCAGCACAATTATCACAACCCTTGATCTTGAGATTTAAATGGCTGAGATTTGTCCTCGCGTTCTCAACCTTTTAATTGTCCTCGTTTGAACCTACCTCTATATATATATATATATATATATATATATATATATATATATATATATATATATATATATATATATATATATATATATATATATAGGGGTGGGTTCAACATAGAACCATTTTTATGCATAGAACCATAGAACAATCTCCTTGACCGTTAGATCAAATTAAGGTGATAAGGGTATGATGGTAAATTGCACTTATATGTTCATTGATGAACATATACGTATGTTCATTGATGAACATACGTATATGTTCATTGATGAACATACGTATATGTTCATTGATGAACATATACGTATGTTCATCAATGAACGTTGTGTTCAAAATCCTAGAAAATAGTATTGTCCAGAAATTGGTCATGTTCATAAGTGAACATTGCAGAATATTGTTCATGTTCACACATGTTCAGTACTGAACATGTATGAATCTTCATATATCAAACACAAAAACTCAAATGTTCATAACTGAACATAGACGAACATTGATACAAAAACTAAAAACTTGATCACTTTTAAACATATGTTCATCGATGAACATATGTTCATTGATGAATATGTATACTAAAAACAAGAAATTATTCATGTTCATAATCGAACATGTATAGAAAAACTAATAAATTAGTCTCGTTCTCTCTTATGTTGCAATCAAAACATATTACCACCATTATCATCGTTCTCCTTTCTGCTCCAATCAAATGACTTCTTCCTCCTCTCTTCTGTTGCAGTCGAACACCACCATCATTATCGTTCTCTCTATAGCTGCAATCGCATGAACATATGTTACTAGATCAATTGCTTGAATACATGTTCATTCATGAACATATGTTCATGAATGAACATATGTTCATGAATGAACATATATCTCATCACAAGCAGATCTATATTTAGCATACACTAAAAACGGATGTACCAACTCCAAATCAAGATTATATTAACATAAAATTCAAACAAAATTCCACGATTATTGTGAAGAACATAGAAGCATCTTTATACATTTATATAAAAACCAAAATGTTCATAAGTGAACATAGAAGAATATTTATACAAAACCTAAGAATATTACCCAAACACAATGACTTCAGGGATTAATCAAGCTATACAGTCACGTACATATTATAGGCATTGTTGCTTTTGTTCTATGAATATCTCATTTAGACATTTATACGAACACATTATAGGCATATCTCAAAATGGTTAAATCAATACACATAAAACTAAAATCAGAACCACATTTGAATCTGTACACTTGCTTCAATCATATAATAGATACAATCACAATTGAAATCACAAAACATGAAATAGATGGAAATTGAAATCAATGCAATCGATTGAACGAATTGAACTTGAACGAACCTGCAAACGAATTGAACTTGAACGATATCAAAAACCGATGCTCCTGTTTGCGATGTCTTTGAACACAAAATCAGAAACAATTGGATGTGTTTGCGAAATCAGAAACAATTGAATGTGTAAACCGACGATGAATCTGAAACAATGCGCGACTGAATTAAGATAACATCGATTTGCAATCACGAACGGAGAAATCAATTTGTAATCACGAACCTGAAATCGACGACCGAAGAAATCAAATTGTAATCACGAAACTGAAAATCACGAACCTTCACTTTCTGTGCAGTTATGCTCGATCGAGGAGGGAATTGACAGTGAAATCCGCAAGGAAGAGGGCGATGGACGATGGCTGCTGAATCGTGATGGCTCATTGTCTTCGTAGATCTTGTTCACAGATTGATTCAGAATGAACATTTGTCTAGATCCATTTGCAAAATGACCAAATGGTCCTTCTGTGTTCAACTTTCACAATTTCTAATTAATTTTTGTTTTTAATTATCATCTTTAATCACAGCCATTAATCATTTAATCCAATGACTTAAAAGGTGGTTCTATGGTTCTATGTGTAATTAGGGGTTTTATGTTGATCCTCTCCCTATATATATATATATATATATATATATATATATATATATATATATATATATATATATATATATATATATATATATATATATAATTTTATTTTTGTCTTCAATAATATATATATATATATATATATATATATATATATATATATATATATAATTTTATTTTTGTCTTCAATAATAAATTATTAATGGTGATATAAGATTTTCATTGTTTTAATTACTAAAATATATACATAATAGCTTTATTATATATTATATTTAAAAAATCGACATAGTTCTCTATCTTCATTATCTCGTTGTAATATACATTCTATTAATCTCCTTCTTTCGACGATACTTAATTTTAATATCTTGATTATATTTAGATTTTAAACTTATATATATATATATATATATATATATATATATATATATATATATATATATATATATATATATATATATATATATATATATATATATATATATATATATAGGGGTGGGATCAACATAGAACCATTTTTAGGCATAGAACCATAGAACCACCTTCTTGACCGTTAGATCAAATTAGGATGATAAGGGTATGATGGGTAAATTACATTTATATGTTCATTGATGAACATATACGTATGTTCATTGATGAACATTGTTTTCAAAATCCTAGAATTTGTTCAGAAATGAACATTTATAACATTGATGAAAATATATGAAAATACAAACATGTTCAGAAATAAACATTGATAAATATACAAACATACATACATGTTCAGAAATGAACATTGACAAATATTAATGAAATAAACGAACATGCAACATGTTCATAAATGAACATTAACTAACATTTATGAAATATACGAACATATATACATGTTCAGAAATGAACATTGACAAATTTTTGAAAAAAACAAACATGCAACATGTTCAAAAATGAACATTAATGAAATATATGTACATACACACATGTTTATTGACGAACATCAATAAATATTTAAACAAAACATCGGATAAACAATTATATAAAGTATGTTCATTTATGAACATATACAATGTTTAGTAATATAAAAACATACATACATGTTCATAAATGAACATATGTTCATCAATGAACATATGTTCATCAATGAACATATGTTCATCAATGAACATTATCTTTAAATTTTCAGAAAGTTGTCACTTTCATCAGTTTTCTTTGGCTCTGAATCTTTGCTTCATGATCATGATATATGTCCTAGATCTCTTGTACACATATTTCTTCATGATTGAAAAACCTGTTAATAACAACAATGTTTAATAATGAACATTCAATACAATTTTCGATTGGAAAACCTGTTAATAACAACAATGTTCAGTAATGAACATTTAAGACAAAATTGCTCATAAATGTTCAGTAATGAACATTCAATAAAACTTACATATTCCTTTGAGGCATTTCATCAAACACATTATGTGCACCACATACATCAGATCCATAAACATCAGATCTGAAAATATACACATCATAGAAGATGATTCTCCATGTTAGATATTGTACATCCTCCATCTCAAGCTGGAATTTACATTCTCTAGTGTATTTCACATGAAGTAGATGGTGGTGTCTGACGGTACTAGAGCAGCGACGGGGAAGAGGAGGTGATGAAACATGCTCTTTCCACATCTGAGAAACTTCTGCAGTGTATTTCACATCAGATCTGAGACTTTTTCTTTGTTCTCTTTACAGATCTGAGAAATTTCGACGAATTAGAGAGAAATGGCGGCTGTTGTTTGATGTTGGTGGAAGCGGCAGTCGGCGGCGGCATGCGTGGAGGCTAAGGCGGCAGGCGGCAGGCGGCTGGCGGTGGTTCTTTGCTCTCTTTCCAGATCTGAGAAATTTCAATGAATTAGAGAGAAACGACAGCTGTTGTTTGATGTTTGTGGAAGCGGTAGTCGGCGGCGACATGTGGTGGAGACTAAGGTGACAGGCGGGTGGCAGGTAGCGGCGACGGTGGTGGTGCGGGTGGTGACGACAGGTGGAGGTGATGGGTTAGGGTTTTTGTGTTCTTGAAGATTCATGAAAGAGTTTGAAGAAGATGAGGGATTTGATGCATTGAATCTGATGTTAAGTCTATTATTAGGGTTAATGGTAAATTCTTATACCGAAATTGCCCTCAACCATTTACTCAATTGATTTCTTTTAATGATAAATTAGCCATTTATTCTTGTCCATTGATTGCTAGATCCAAGGGCTAAAAGGTTGGTTCTATGGATAAAAAGGGGTTCTATGTTGATCCTCTCCCTATATATATATATATATATATATATATATATATATATATATATATATATATATATATATATATATATATATATATATATATATATATATATATATATATATATGAATTTTCTACTTTTTTACAAAAACGCGATGACAGTTCGGAAATTAAGTGGAACTTTTGATGTTTTTCTACTTAAAGATAAAGTATTTTAGGGTATGATGGTCAAATTGCATATCTAAAACCATGATCTTATTTTCTTCATGATTTGTTTCCGTTTCCCCTATTTTATCCCCATTCTTCCTCTTTTTTTGTCTTAAATCATTCCACTTCTCGTTCGTTTATGTAAAGTGTGGCTGAAATTGGTATCTTTGGCAAATGCTGTTGTGAAGTACCAACAGCCTACTAAATCGTTGAAATTTCTGTTTGATTTGTTCAGTTTCATCCAACAATCACTTTGATAGACTTCTATTCTCGAAGGTTATGTTTGACAGACTAACTGAAAAAGTAGCTGCTAGCTGAAAAACTAGCGGGTAGCTAAAAAACTAGCGACTAACTGAAAAAATAGATGAGCTGAAAAACTAGCGGATAATAAATGATGTTTGGTAAAAACTGACTGATAAAACTAACTGGAAATCGTAAAAGGACATACACAATATTAATCCAATATTATAAGAAAAAACATAATACATTGAATTAAATTAAAGTAAATACTAAATAAAAGATTTCAGATTTTAAAATAAATTTCCTGCAGCCCATATCATATTCGTAATATTATCACGAAGTTCTCGCATCTCGTGACGTGACTCTCAATTGTTCGCATGCTTAGATGTTGAATGGCTGTTTTGCTATTATGAAGGTATGTAATCAGAATGTTGTTCAACAATGTTGAAAATCATATTTGTCGAGTCATTTATTCGAATATAGTTATTAAGGGTAAATGTTGCGATTATCACATCTATTTGCGTTTTCTCACTAAATTTTGGCATTCTGTGCAATATTTTCCACCTCTTTTTCAAGACTCCAAAGGAACGTTCGATGCAACTTCGAAGAGATGAATGTACACGATTAAAGGCCTCATGAGCATTAGTTGAAAGCACATCTTTAAACTGTGATTCATGATATCTAATACGCGAATATGGTGGCATATATCATTTTCGATCATGGTATCCTTTGTCTACTACATAATACTTTCTTATATGAAAAAAGATAAGTAAAATTTATATTCAAATGATTGTTAGTGTAGAAATTATGAACAAATATGAAAGTAGTTTACCTTTTGGAGGAACAGGAAAATGCATAGAAGGTGTCCCAATTGCATGAAGGAACACTCGGGTATCATGCGCTGATCCCTCCCACCCAACGGATATGAACGTAAAACACATGTCAAAGTTGCATACAACCATTACATTGAAAGTAGGGACTCCTTTTCTTCCCCTATATCTCATTTGTTTGGCAGCCAGAATACAAACATCTATATGCGTACCATCTATGCACCCAATGCAATCCTGTTAATTAAATGTTTTAATTAAAATATAATATATGGAAATAAAATATCATAATCATTTACCTTGAAATAAGGCATGTATCGACTGTCATTTTCAATATGAGGTGGTATACATTAAAATGTTGAATCTTTAGGTCTAATATACTCACGTGCAAGACCCATCAACCCTTTATCTGTCCATATATGGATTCCAACACATCATGAAAAGCTCGGCTAATTGTTTCTGCAGAACGTTGAAACCTCTCAGCAACATCTCTGTTTGAAAGACCTAGTGCAAGTGTATACAATAATATCCTAACCTTTTCTTCTACGGATATTCTATCACTTGACTTTAAACCATTATCACTTGACTTTAAACCATAAATTCTTTCTAAGTCTTCACAAAGTATTGTAAAGCAACTAGCACTCATTCGAAAAGCATTAACACATCGTATTAGGGTTTAATATTACTCCAATTGGTTAGGCCAGTTGAAATTCGTTACTCTTTTATGAACGACAACCTAATGTACAATCTTGATTATTGGGTTTTTAAATCTTGATTAATTATATAACATATATCGACAAATGGTGGCTAAAGTTTAACCCTTTTCGATTATTTGTTACAAAAAAGACCAATTCAGCAGACTACAAAGTTATGTTGGATTAGGTGTCTAAGTCATGACTAATAATTTCTATTTACCTAATTAATAGTAGCAAATTCCATTTGGGTTTCCCTCATAGCTAGAGGTTTGGTAGAAAGTTCGGTAGAGAGAAATGTTGATTTATTATGTGATTAATAAATCAACAGGAATTAAATATATGGTTTGTTAATATATTAAAGTGATAATATATTAATTAGAAACTATATTAATTAATTAAAAATTAATCTGGAATTAATTGGATTTAATTTGGTGATTGATTTAATTAATTAAAGGTGCAGGGACTGAAACTGTAATTATTCAATAGTTGAGTAAGTGACAGTTATAGTAAACCAAGTGACCACAAAATTATGTATGGGAAAATACATAATTTCGATGATAATAAGTTTGGATAAATAGATTTGAATTGTAAGATAAAGGTTTATCTTATTTGAATTCGAAAAGGTTTATCTCTAAAGACTTATCTGGTTATCGGTTGAATCCTATAAATAGGGAGCCCCATGCACACCATTTGGCACGACTTTTGACTCTATTTTCTCTCTAAATTTCGTGACCTATCTCTCTAGCTTGGGTGTGATCTCATTTGAGACGGGACACTTGTGCTGCTTAGCTTACAAGAAACGACTAAAGGTTAGTTTTTCTGAATTTATTTCTTTAGCAATTTTCTTCTGGCCTTTTAGGAAATATTTATACGTTCAATAGTCACCCAGATGGATAGGAAGGGTAGCCAGATAAGACAATCATGGAAATGTATTCAGTGTCGACTCTGTATGACTTGTTCATGGAGAAGCATAGTTCCATTGATTCAGCTACTTCAGGATTGAGTCCAGTAATAAGGCACATCAAGAAATGATCCAGATCGTCTGGACTAGATCTTCGATGTATCAAACTGGGAATCCACAAGGTGGGACACAGTCACAGAAAGATTGGAAAAATGCTCCAAAGCCGAATGGTTTGGAAACTCAGGAATATCTTAAAACTCAGAACTCCTGATACTTAATTCCTTGATACAGGATGTGTTTATCACATTTACTATGTATATGGACTCGGTAGGATACGTGATTTTGTTGCAAAGGAGCACATTCGGATTGGACCTGAAGCTCATGCAGTTTTGGAGTTTAGCTAGATACTATGACCTTGTTATTAGCTTATTAGATGCGTGCGACATTACCTGTCATATAGTACATTGCTCAAGGATATTTTAGTTTTATAAAATGTTGATTTTCTTTTAATACATATTTGTTTAAATTATCCTTGAAATGTTGTATGAGTATGTTAATTGCATGAATGGCAATAACTTGAATGTTGATACATCCAAAATGTTTGGATTCATGAATTGTGTATTCTATGATTGTTAAAGTAACTTTATAATGATCAATTCAACCAAAGGTCCAGTTGGACAGGACTTTGGAATCATTTGACTTAGAGTCACATGATGAATTGAGCTCTTAATAAAATCATTTGTGGCAATAAATGAATCACCCAATGATCCAGTGGATAGGATTTTGGAATCAGTTGACTTAGAGTCAGGTGATGATTGCATATCTTGAACAAAATTAACAAGTCATAAATTTACATAGAGATGTAAAAGATATTAAGATTTTGATCAACGGACACAGAAGTTATTGTGTATTGCTCGAATCTTCGAACACCATACAATCAGTTATACTTCATGATATTTGCCAATGAGTATGACAAATATGGCTTCGCTTATCAGAATAAGTGATTGATTGAAACCTTGAAATGTTCAAGGATTTCAAAGGAAGTATAAGATCAACTGAACCTGAGTGACAACATAGACTAAGAAAATGTTTCACAGTTTATCCTCTTCCACGAACATTAACGGTTATAATGTGTCTTAGGGAAGATGATGGAGCATTGATCGAAATAGTTCGATCCTCAATGTATAAGATACATTTCCGATTAATATTTCAATGAATTAAATATTCAACCAGTCAGACCGCAGAAACCATATTCCGACCATATCTTAGACTAAGTAGGTTATGCCGACACTGTCTAAAATGTAAAGCTGGGATCATCCCACTAGTACATAGAAAGTCCAGGGTCATGTAGCATTCGTCTGAATCTCATCACAAGCCTGAAACTGATCAGCGATGTCGTTTCATTGGCCATCCCGGTTATCCTTTGAAAGAAGAGTCCTTTTAGAAAGAGCTCATGTTCTAAGGAAACAGTGGGAGTAAGAATAATCCTGAAGGAGTTCAAGGATTAGCCAAGTGAAAGAACCTTTAGTCACCACTCGGCCTTGATCAGGAATCGGATTCCTGTTAAACCTGACATACCCTCTCTTCGCTTGACCTGTAGTTTTGGTCACCGCCATAAGGACTTATGATCTGGGTGACATACCGATTAGTGGTAAAACACTAAAGATGGTACGAATAAGTAATCCGACTACTAGGAAGCATTGGTGAGCCCGGTTGCTGCCAAATAAGAGAACCTTAGCGCGAGACACGGTCTATGTGACAGTTTGATTGATTTTACAACTGGTCTAGGAACCAGTGGGAGTAATTGAATCATCAAAATAATGGAACATAGAAATGTACTTACAGAACATCTGGTTGAATGAGTCATCACCTGGGGTCAAGCACTTGATTCCGAGAGAGGCACTCTCAATAGAAGATGAAATCCGAGAGGATTCTGCGTGGCATAGTGTGAGTCGTTAGTGGAGCGTGTGTGGTTTACCGGCACACAAATAGCGACTCACATAGAGCATGCCATTACAAAAGGTACATGGCCCCGGGATTCGTCCTATGGGCATCTCACAAGAAAGGATATTCGGATTCTAAAAATAGGCCAAAAGGTTTGGATTTTGTGAATAGCCTGGAAGATTTCCTTTAATATGTCGGAAAGGTTTGGATTTCAGTTTCGCAAAATGTGCCAAAAGTTTTGGATTTTGTGAATAATCCGAAAAAGTCATATAACCGTATCAAAGCCAGTGAGAATATCATTGTTATCTGCTATCACATGTATGTGGGTTACATACTGGTTCTAGGAAACGTCTCTTATCATTACAAAGTGTAATGACTTGGTGTTAAGAAACGGTTCGCTATGAAAGACTTTAAGAGATACAACATACTTAGGTAGTCGTGAACATCTATTAGATAGATTGAAATTCTACCAATATGATATTGATAAGATTCAAGATGCATAAACTGAGGAAAAGAGTTTCCCATCATTGCAAAGCGTGATGACTTGGCATGAAAGAAATAAAGAATGTGCAACATACTCACATAGTTCACAGACATCTATCGGATAGATGAAATTGACAGTATAGACTTAGCCATTGAGAATATGGTCTTGATGAGGTTCAAGATGCATAAGAAAGAGTCTCAGAAAGGAAATGGTTTCCGGAAGTCATGACATAAGGATTATTAGTAATCTTTGGATTCCGAAAGGGTTTGGGATGAGATTACATCAGGTTCCACGAGATTCCTGGACCGATCAGAAGTGTTATGAACATATCCTTCTGACTTGATGCTTAGAGCATAGTAAGTTGGATTCAGGATATGACATGGCTAAGAATACTAAATGGATTTTGAACACGCGTGAGAAATCATTGGGTAATGATTAGGGTGAATGTTTTGAAAGGAGTTTCAAATCAGTAATTGTTTACACCAGGACATGGTGCTGTAGGACTTCATGGTTAAAGAGTTTCGTTGGTTTCTGATGGAGCGCGTGTGGTTCACCGGCACATCATGATGCCTTGAAATAGTCTTAGGGTGTAGTCATGTAGACTAAAGACCCAAAGAACCATGGGCAGTCACGGTACACATCACCGGAATGGAGTTGTGAGAGAGAAAGACATAATGACAAATTGAGATATTATTGGAAGAGTATCCGATTGGATTTCAAAAAAGTGTATACGTGTTAGACACTTGGATACATAGAAAGAGTGAAAAGGTCATTGAGTTAAAATAGACATAGATATAAAAGGCTTGAATTGAAAGTTTAAAAGAGAATAAGAAACCAATAATAGTTATGATAAATCCGACTTGGTGATTACCTCGTGGAGACTTGGTAATAAGCAGGAGTAGCTGCCAGTCAGATTTTATGTTTCGCTTTCGCATGTTTTACTTCCTGAATAATTGGATTATTCAAATATCCACAATCGCTCATACTTTTAGGGAGTAAGTATGAAGGAAGACTGTCATGAATTGGTTTGTAGATTTTCTAAGGAGTTAGACATAGCAATAAGATTGCTGCAACGTTCATGAGTACTTGGAAATGAAGATTTGAGTATTGGATAAACCCACGCTCAATACATTGCTTCATGGATTACATCACGAGCAATAATAATATCTTATGGTCTTGAAGTGGAGAGATATGAGTTATAAATTTACGAGGCGGTTGTTCATTGATAGTACGAAAACTCATCGGTAACTCGGTGTTATAAAACGTGCTGTTGTGAATGATTTTTCTGGTAAAAGATATAAGCATATGAGTCGAAGCTTATTCGTCCCTTAACCCTGACGGGAAACAGATATTTGTAGGCCTCTCGATGATTTTGAAGTTGACTAAAGTGCTGGCCAGCCAGGACTCAATTGATATGTTGAATTAGAAGTCTTATATCATATGCAAAATCGGAAATCGGGAAACATTGTGTCAGACAGAGATTGATCTCAATCCATTTCTCATGTCTGAAAATATCTTGTTGGACGGAGGATCATCTGATCACTTATCTATAGACAGAACTGACTAGGTCAGAGTTCGGCAGCAGTTTCTAGGAAGCTACAGTTTGCTGATTAATTAGAGGTTAAATTGGTAATTATAGTCATAGACTTATCCAAGTGGGAGACTGTTAGATTAGGTGTCTAAACCATGACTAATAATTTGTATTTACCTAATTAATAGTATCAAAGTCCATTTGGGTTGCCCTCATAGCTGGAGGTTTGGTAGAAAGTTCGGTAGAGAGAAAGGTTGATTTATTATGTGATTAATAAATCAACAGGAATTAAATATATGGTTTGTTAATATATTAAAGTGATAATATATTAATTAGAAACTATATTAATTAATTAGAAATTAATTGGATTTAATTTGGTGATTGATTTAATTAATTAAAGGTGAAGGGACTGAAACTGTAATTATTCAATAGTTGAGTAAGTGACAGTTATAGTAAACCAAGTGACCACGAAATTATGTATGGGATAATACATAATTTCGATGATAATAAGTTTGGATAAATAGATTTGAATTGTAAGATAAAGGCTTATCTTATTTGAATTCGAAAAGGTTTATCTCTAAAGGCTTATCTGGTTATCGGTTGGATCCTATAAATAGGGAGCCCCATGCACACCATTTGGCACGACTTTTGACTCTATTTTCTCTCTAAATTTCGTGACCTACCTCTCTAGCTTGGGTGTGATCTCATTTGAGGCAGGACACTTGTGCTGCTTAGCTTGCAAGAAACGACTAAAGGTTAGTTTTTCTGAATTTATTTATTTAGCAATTTTCTTCTGGCCTTTTACGAAATATTTATATGTTCAATAGTAGAAAACATAGATCCTCATAGGTTGCATGTGAACTTAGGGTTTTAGTTCATAGATTTGCATAAAACCTTTCAAGTTAAGCATCGTCACATCAGTTTCAATGAGTAAAGTGGGATAAATACACAAAACAAAAGGAAAGCCAAAACTTTAGCGTGAAATTGGAAAAGCATTAAGAACGATCAAGTTTCTCAATTTCACTACCAATCTGTTAAGCATGTATCGCATCAGGTAAAATAAATGCAAATATCGCCATTATAATCAACAAATGCTTCAAACAGAGCAATCAATGCTAACCTTATTCTGTTGATCAATTGCTTGTGTAGATACTGATCAATACTCAACGATTTCGACAGATAATCGGCGCCTTTTGTTTGGAGGAGTCGAGTGAACTGTACATAGCTTGCTTTATATAAATCGACAATCGACTAGGAACCGATTGATAGTTGGAGCAATTTTTAGAGGGAGTTTGTTTACGAGATAAAGCCATTGCAGTGATTTAGAGGGAATTTGGATAAACGTGAAGAATGAAGCTATCTGTATATCCGATCTCTTCTCAAGGGTAAAATGGGAACAAATTGAGAAAGCCATCTCCATACGTTACTTACACTAGCGTATTAAAAACCTAGCTACCTAGCTAACTTAAAAGCTACATTTTGGTCTCCCAAACATGTTAAACTATAAAAGCCCGAAAAAATGCTAGTTTATATGCTAGCTGTAGCGTGCCAAATACAACCGAAATCACAACTCAATGGAATCAGGTAAACCTCATTTTGTTACTTTTATGATTAAATAGAGAATTTTAATACTAGTATCCATCGTTGTTGTTTGAAACCCTATTTGCATAGTTTCAGGTAGTTACTTTTGAGTTTTGTTAGGTTATTGTTTAATATCTTGTTGTTTTTAGCTTCAAATATTGTTTTGTTTTGTTCTCTCAAGGCTGTGATGATAAACCATAAATACACTTAAATTTTTGTTGTTGGAAACCCCAATTTTGATAATTATGTTTTGTTGTTTTAAAATTGTAGTTTTAGAAACGTATTTGGTGTCTGTTACATTGGTGTTTGATTTTTTGTTATTTAAGTTTAAAAACATTTGTTGTTTATTAATGCTTTCTAAAATCATGTTTATGTTCATAAATAAATTTGAATACAATAATGCTTGCAAGGTGTTCGCATATCCTGGAAAATTTGATTTGATGGATATTTGCTTGTTGTTTTCAGTTGTATATTCCTCATTTTATCCTATATATATATATATATATATATATATATATATATATATATATATATATATATATATATATATATATATAGGATAAAATGAGGAGGGTTAAAAGATTGAGAAAGTGAGAAAGAATCTGGACCATTTATTTTTCAAGATCTATGGTTTAGATTAATTTGGTAATTGTTTTTTATTTAAATACAAAATCACCTAATATATTTCATAAAACCCGGTAAAGGGTGTATTGGTAATTCCAATATCATATTGATTCATTCAATTTAGCTAACTGATGATTCTCTTCCCAATCAATTAGCAAATGAAGGATACCATATTCATCTCACACTCTCTCTTTCTGCCCCTCGATTAGGGTTACTGACGACTCCATCTTCTTGATGCCATCGCAACCACAAGCCATGCCTTCTCTACGCCTCCCTTTGTCCAACCGTCATTCACAACATTTGTAACCACCAACAGGCTTCACACACCTCCACCTTCACGGTAACCCTTCCCACAGCCAACCACCACTTTCATCTAGATAACCAATTAATCGCCAATTACCTACAGCGAATGTCATCTGAATATTTCTTCATCAATGACGTATAGTTGCCAATATTGTAAGAACTCCAGAGCAATCGTAGAGTGAGTGGTTTTTGAAAGCGAAGAAGACCAGAGGCACCCTAAATGTAACCATTTGCAGAAAAAATCCATTTCGAGGTAAAATCGATTTTTTTGTTAACTGTTATCTAAAAGTAAACACGGTGTTTGGTTCTGATGCTAAAGTTCTAACCGAGAGAGAGAGAGAGTCGGGAAGGGAGGGTGAAGCTAGAGCAGCGGTGAGAAGCAAATTGGAGACGAAAATGTCTCCTGAGGAGGACGCTGGTCGGACATGTGGGTCCCGATCCACGTGTGTGTAGCATGTGCTTAGTCTGAGGGATTGCTGTGGTGGCCGATGATAAGGGCGGTGGCGGGGATGGAAGTTCCGGCGGGTGAAGGAATCCACCGGAGAAGATGCATCTTCGAAGGCTACAAAGGTACCTGTCCAGCTTGTTTCCCGAATGCTAGGTTTGAACTTTTGGGTTGGTTGATTAGGTTGGGCCAACTTTATCGAGCTAGGCTCCTTTTGTTGGACTTATCTTTTGGGCTGCATTAGCCGGCTCATAGCTGGATCTTATCATAAGTCGTATGTATGAGATTTCAAATAGATGGCTTTTAATAATTCAACTAGGAAATAAATTCAAATAGATGGCTTTTACAAGGCTTTATTTTATTGATGAGTTTTAGGTTCTATTCATACGTGAAAATATTACTTATATTTTAAAATGCTCATAATCATTTATGATTAGAACATCTATTTATGAATAAAAACATGCAATGCAATACATTTGAGTTAAGTTGTACCTTTAATCGTATTTTAATCATCAATGATTAAAACTCACGTTCTGATCAATTTACATTTTATTGATGACTTTGCATGTTTTAATCATCAATGATTAACACTCACGTTCTGATTAATTTTTTATTGTAATAATAATCATAAATGATTAACACTGTAACTGACACTATAACAGACACTATAACATCCACTACAATAATCATCGATGATGAGCAATGCTAATCATTGATGATAAACACTATAACAACCACTTTCAATTAATCATTAAAACGTGAACATATAAACTCTATTGTTAATCATCAACGATTATAATAATTATAATAGTTTCTAATCATTAGTCTTGATTTTGCAGGTGTGAATCCAAGAATAACAATGATAACAACGGTGTTTGGTTCTGATGCTAAAGTTCTAAAGTTCTCTCCATTTGTGCGATTAATCATTGTTACCATCCATTTGTGCGATTAATCATTTTTTTGATTAGTATTCTCATTTTATCTTACCTCTATTTTGTAGGTGTGAATGCAAAAAAATAATGATCATATTCATGGATGCCCTATGTTTGTTTTTTATGTGTGATGGTATCAACAAGAACAACGATCAAGACTACAGCATCAGTGTATTCATTTTATGGTTAAATGTGTATTTATTTAAGAACAATGGTGTATTCATGAATGATTAAATATGTATTCATTTTATGATTAGATGTGTATTCACTTACGATTATATGTATATTTACATATCATTGCATGCTTATTCATTTATGATTACAACATAATTTTGTTCATTTTTATGTATATTTTATTCATTGATGATTACAACAGAATTTTATATAATATCCATAAAAATACTGTTAAAAATTAAATCACTAAAATTATAAAAATATTTTTTTCTGTTCATTCATGATTGAAACAGTGAAAAAGAAAATCAAACTATTAAAATTTCGAATTTTGACAAAAGAATTGATAAAATATTTTTTTAAATCTTCTATTAATAAAATTACAAAAAAATCAATTAATTCTTTTATTTTAGGTAACAACAATCGTAATCTCTATAATCATTGAAACTGAATAAATTAATCCCATGATTATAGGAAAACATAATTATTTAGTATTTTTAATTAATTAGACATATTGTTAAATTACTATAATATCCCTATAAAATGATTGGTCCAGAATCATTCTCGCATTCTCAACCTTTTAATCCTTATCATTTTAACCTCTCCCTATATATATATATATATATATATATATATATATATATATATATATATATACATATATATATATATATATATATATATATATATATATATATATATATATATATATATATATATATATATATATATATATATATATAGATTGACTTGTAGACAAAATGGTAGATGTATTTAACATGTCAAAATAGAGTTTGTATAATAACTTTATGTTATGATACAAAGAATGGGTTTGTATACAAGGATGCTTGCAAAGGTATTCAATATAACGTCTTAAAGATAACACATCTTGAAAATTATAAATTACTGGAATTTTTCTTGTTGTTTTAATTTGTTTATATACGAGACATATATTATGGTATTTGTTTATAGCAATGATCTTTTTCTTGAGATTAACTTGTTACAAAAAACATAGATACAATTAACACCATATAGTTTATATCACAACTTTATGTTATGATAAAATTTAATGATTTCATATTCATTGAGTGTTATATACATTTAAAAAGTAAAATACCATTGTCTTATGATTTTAGCCTAAAAGAACAATATGGTATAGAGATCACATGTTAGATTACTACTAGCTGTTATATTATTAGGTTGGGAGTCACTGTGTCTTCTAATAACATTGAAAAGTCATGTTGCGTCTTTCTTTTTCTTTTCTTAAAGCTCTTTGATGCAAATATGATAACAATATTCTATCAGATCGTTTCTTGCTTAATTAATATTTTTTTACCAAAAGTGTAGATCTCACACACACACACACACACACACACACATATATATATATATATATATATATATATATATATATATATATATATCTTATTTGTGAAAATTTATTTAAGATTTTACATTATTAATATCATATTCCACTTGTTACGATGATGATAGAAATACTAAAGAAGAAAAAGGATCATATCCAACTTGCTACTGTTTTGAAATAAATGTTAAAGAAGAAAAAGTTCAATGAGTATGCCGAATGTGATTTGTTTCTTATGAGGCATATGGAAGTTTACAGTGTGTAACACCGATTTCAATAAAATCGGGCAAGGGTTAGTCAAAAGAGGATCTTGACTTATCTAATTATACTAGAGGTGTTCACGGTGTTTTCATATGTAGTACCCGACGCGTAATAGTTGTTTTATGCGGCGTGTAGGCGGGCTAAAGTTTGACGTAATTGATGAATGTATGAAACGTACTTTTTGTCGTACACGACGTGTATGAGTAAGCTATACGACGCGTAGCATTGCCAATTCTGTTATGTCTCAAAGGACTTAAGTCGGTTATTGATATTTTCCTCATTCATTATCCGAAATTACAAGGTGCAGGTAGAGGGGGGGTACGATCTTTGGAGGTCTAACTGAGGAAGGATCGAGAAAGAAACCATCACACAAGCTTGAAAGATGCTTGGTTCTTAATAATCAATGTAAGGGTTTAAAACCCTAAGTATCAGTTCTTCTCCCCTGAGTTGATTATATATATATATATATATATATATATATATATATATATATAGATATATATATATATATATATATATATATATATATATATATATATATATATATATATATATAAAGTTATGGTATTTGCAAGTAATTATAAAAGATAATAAATTGTCATATTAACTGATAGATTGAGGTATTGAGAAGTTATGTTTCTGGAATAAGTTTAAATTGAAACTGGAAGAGTGTTGTGTTAGTCGTCTATGTAAAGCGTAGGTAGAACTATGTGGCGTGTAGGTTGAATATTCAAGCTACATGATGCGTAGATATTCCTACTGGTGCGTAGGTGGTGTGGATTGAATGCAGTTTTCTGTTAAGTGTAGTGATGAAGTTATGTTTCTGGAATAAGTTTAAATTGAAACTGGAAGAGTGTTGTGTTAGTCGTCTATGTAAAGCGTAAGTAGAACTATGTGGCGTGTAGGTTGAATATTCAAGCTACATGACGCGTAGATATTCCTACTGGTGCGTAGGTGGTGTGGATTGAATGCAGTTTCTGTTAAGTGTAGTAACGAGCATGTGTTGGGTTTAATTGTCAGCTTTTGAGAATTTAGCAAGACTTCGTTTGGTGGAAGATACAAACAAGATTCAAGTGCGAGAATTCAGATAACCGTGTCTAAACGAGGCGAGTAACTTTACATAGCATAGTGGTTGTGACCTGATGCATGCTACGCGCTGCATTAATTGTTGATATTGGATACAAATTTATATGGTTAACATCAAGTTAATATATATGTATGTATGTAATAATGGTGATAATTAGGTTATAACACATAATGAGAAATTTGTGTTAATATCCTTGTGTATAGAATCATACTAAAGAGTAAATGTAATAAACTATGTTAAAGCTTAGGAATAATGAATCTTAAACACAAGTGGTGGTAAGGATAGATTGTGTATGGTAACGAGAAAAGAACCTCATGATTATATGTGGTGTGATAGTTCAGGAACGAGGTGGCTGCATAACGAGTACCTTGCATGCCACGTGATGATTGTTGCATGGTCACACAATGAGTACATTTTGATAATGTGTAGAAAGTTTGAAGGTGGTTGCATAACGAGTACCTTGTAGCCACGCGGTGAGTGGTGGTATAGTAACATAATGAGAACCTTGTAGCTATGCGTTGGGACTGCCAGTGTAGTTACATAGCAGGGCTTTGTAAATACATGAAATGAGTATAATTGAAACGAGAATAGTAAACGAGTGTCGTATACATATGTGTAAAAGATACACGAGGATGTTTCATGTGATGATATGCGGCTAATGAGTTATTGTATGCTATTGTAATGTTATTCACTAAGCTTTATAGCTTACATGTGTTCAGTTGTGGTGTGTTGTCGGGTTAAGGTGATGTAGTGCTTGGCTCGGATCGTCGAAGTGATTCCTGATGATTACTTCTTGTAGTTTCAAGCCACGAGTATACAAATGTTATAAAATTTATATAAATAAATAAGTTGATTTTTTTTGGGTAGACTCGTTATCGAATTTGGGGAGTTACAAGTTGGTATCAGAGTCATGGTTAAAGTGAATTAGGCCTTGAGTATATGCTACTAGACATGAACCATAGGGTGCTGTGATTAAGTTAGTAGAATTAATACTAACTTATGAAGTGTGCTATATGAATAAGACGTATAGATCGATGTTTTAATATAGTTACATAATGAGTAGTTTGTAACTATATATGGCAAACTATTGATGCGATTGAAAATGACCGAACATCTTATATTATTATTTAGAATATGGTGAATTCGAGAAAGAGCCAGAGTCTTGGTAGTGCGAGAGGGGGTCGACCTAGATCTCGGGGCTGGGGACGTCGACCGATAGACGAGGGGTTGTCTGGACAGCCTTAAAACTTATGAGAGAACATAGCGACTAAAGTTGCTAAGGCAGTACATGGAACTTTTCCTACTATGTGGTGGTAAAAGGCAATTATGACCGACCGATGGACAATTCGAAAGGTGCGAATCAAGGTGATACGAATCGGAAGGGTGATTCGATTGAGAGAAAGGGCGGATGTTCTTATAAGGCTTTCCTCGATGGTAAGCCTACAACATTTAATGGGACTGATGATCAGGTAGCCGCAATGATGTGGCTGACTCATACCACGAAAATATTTTGCACGAGTACACTCGTGGAATAGGACAATATGGAATTTGCCACTAACTTGTTATGAGAAATTGCACACTTTTGGTGGGAAATGATGAGTTGTACTTTCGGGGATGCATTGGTGTGTACGCTTTCGTGGGAGCAATTCAAGGAAATGGTTAGTGAGGAGTATTGTTCCAATATCGCGATATGACAGTTAGAGCACGAGTTTATGCACTTGGAACATGGTGAAAAATGGGTGCAAGAGTATACAGTGACATTTATGAAAAAGGCATGATTTGCGGGACATCAGGTTGATACTGACGCACAAAAGATCGAATATTTATTTATGGTGTTTGAAGACCTTGATTCGATAATGTGTGCGATCTTCACTGTTTACTACTTTCCGACAATCAATTGAGGCTACAAAACAACGAGAAAAGGAGTTGGAACGTCACGAGAAAGAGAAAAAGATTGAGAAACAAAAATCTCAATCGAAACGAGTTCAAGAGGAAAGTATCGAGTAGTCGAACGACGAGGGACGAGTATTAGTTGGACATTCGGGAAGTCGTGATATTACTCCAAATTCCCTCAAAATTTTTAATGTGTCAATCTTGGCAACGTAACAAAGGACTGTATGTAGAGAAATATGAGGTGTTTCAAGTGTGGACAGAGTGGTTATCTCCACCGATACTGCCCAAGAAGGAAACGAGGAAAATATCTGATGTAGTGTAAATTTTGTTTGTCGAAAATTACTTATTAGTATGTTGTTATCCTTGAATCTTATTTTGTTGTGCATATATATATATATATATATATATATATATATATATATATATATATATATATATATATATATATATATATATATATATATATATATATATACACACACACACACACACACACACATAAAATAAGTTATCATGTATGATTAAAAGGATTGAGTTGAATGAGTATGAAAGCGAATATTGATTGTGATTGACGGAACCATTTTCCTTATCAATAAAATTAGTCACTACCAAAGGATGAAAAGTGTAAAGCTGAGATTTGACATTGGAAGTAAGACTTAATTCCTAATGAGTTATTGAAATTGTAGTCTGAGGAATGACGTATGTATTGCGGATGAATTAGGGATGTGATGCCCTTATTTTCTTTCTAAGAGTTTATGAGGACATAATCTTTTAAAGTGGGAAGAACTTGTTGATAGGTTTTATATACCCTAAAACAAGCAAGCATGCCAGCGGAAACATACAAAAATTCTAAGGTTAGTAACAATAACTAATAACCTACAAGGAAGCTACTTATTGACAATGTACAACTACAAGAGGGTTTAAGAATACTAACCTTTAGCAAAATCGATTTGCTTGAAGAACCCTTGTGTAAATCAAAATCCCCAAGCTAAGGAAGGTAGTATCCAAAAGATAATAACTCTAATGGTTCACACCCAATTAGTCCAAACAATTAAGTTAGTTAGGTATTTAAAAAAGCTCACTATAAAACCCTAGAGAGGGATTATATATTCTGCTGAGGGAGAAGAGAACAATTCCAGTCAAAGAGCTATGGAAAAGTGGTGCCTCATTTATGAGGGCTATGAGGGGTTTTTATAGCTTGCAAGGGTGTTAGAGATAAACCTTATTTGAATTCAAATTGGATAAAGAATAATTGATTAATTAATCTGTATTATCTTTAAATTCAAAAGCCCATCATTTGCATTCTATATTGGACGATTTGGAATTATCTATTCACCCTTGGTAGTGGAAGAATTTAAGGGATAAATCCCCTTCAAAATCCGTCCCCTATCCTCCCAAACATTATCAATTGTTCAGCTATTGAACAATTAATATTTAGCCCCTGTACTTTTAATTAATCCCAAATTTATTTAAATTAATTCCAATCAATTCTAATTAATTCAAAACTAGTTTCTAATTAATTTATTATCATATAACAAATTAATAAACTATTTATTTCTCTCTCCCAACTAACTTTAATACCATTTGGACTACCGATGACAACCCAAAAAAGACACTGCTATTAATGGAAAGTCCTTACAAATTAGTTATGACCTTGGACAAGTCATCAACTACCATTAGTCATAAGTCTCCCACTTAATCCGCAAAGCGTGCTTTCTTAGCCAGTGCCGAACTCTGAATTTTATTATTAGAGTCAACCCTTAAGATAAGTGATCATCTATTCATTTGTTCTGAGACATGGATAAGAATCAATCTCGAGGTGCAAGATTATGTTTCTCGATTTTCGATTTATGTTGACCATATTGGACTACTGGATCGAACACATCAATCTAATCTAGGTTGGGCCTAGCACTACAATGTCCACATTAAATCACCGAGGGACCCATGATATCACTTTTCATATATAAGACAAAAGGAATAAATAAACTTTGACTACATAGCTATAGTAAACTCTTTATGTCATACACAGACATACATTTTATGACTCCCAGTTACGGTTGTGTTTGAGTAGACCAATGTATAACAGAATCGAAAAGTAAAACTCATGCATCACTGTATAACGAATTTTTTCTTTTTTCGAGTCTTTTCTTAAAAGTTAAAAACTAAAGGTCTCAAAAGACTGCCGAACACGCCCGTTGTTTTCTATTAAAATCTAAAAAAATATTAATGAAACATAAGAAATAAGAAGTAGATACCATAAAAAGGGTTTGATTGAAAAACGATAATATTAGAAATTTCAAAATAATCATTCCAAACATTAGTCAAAAGGGGTCTTTTTCGAAAAAAAATTGTGCTAATGAGAAAAAAATACACATGATGTTTATGATGAGTCCAAAACAACTAATTTCAGTCTAGAATAACTCCGGACAAAATAATTGTTATTTCAAAACACAAAAAATAGTCATTTTTGTTAATAACTATTTAACCATTAATAAGATAATAAGATATAAAATGATTAAAATCTATTAGTTTAAACTTTAAATTTAAACGATAACAGTCCTCATCATGCTTCGGATTAGAATAGTAATAAAAATACAAAGAAAAATCCCAGTACAAAGGTAGTGGCATAATGAAAGTATGTAGGTAAAGTAAAGGGTATTTTAGTAAGATGATAGGTTAAACTCGATCCTTAAACCATGGTTGAGCTCCCAATGTTTAACTATGGTGAAGTAATGTCAACTTTATCCCTTCTCTCTCCACCCCCTCTCAATATTAACCCCCACGCTATTACAGTCTCTCTCTCTCTCTCTCTCTCTCTCATACAGCATCGAGCAATCTCTCGCACCTCCGTTCGTCACCGGAGGTACGCCGTTCACCTCCGTGCCGGCCTTCCATTGTCAAAACAAACGGCTGTACGTATCATCTCACAGTAAGTCTGGCGAAATGAATGCTTTTATATCTCCATATCCATGCGATCTATTTCCACTTTTTAATTTCAATTGACGCTCTTTGTTTTTATTGAAGTGATTTCGTTTTGTAGAAAAGTTAATGAACTGTCTCTTTCCATTTCTTATTTTTGCAGAAAATTGCTGGATTTTTAAGGTTGTAGGAAGATCGGTGTTTTAGGTATGAATTACTGTTATTTAAGGCTAGGATTTAGATATATTCAGTTGCTTTGCGGATATTAGGTATTAATTCAATCAAGAGCATGCTAATAGAAAGTTTCGTTACGAAGAAACCGAGTTTTATTCTATTTTAAGGTGATTGTGGCGCCTGTTGTTCATGTTCTTTTGGTAGTTTGAAGCAATCATTTCGTTTTGGAGAAACTATAACCAGTTAATTGAAAAACGGTATAAGGGTTTAAAAACGGGTAGATATAGCGACTTAAAAATTAACTTTATGTTTTTGATTGCTTGAATTTATTAACGGATTGAGAAACGATTTAACTTCTTCAAAATCCTGATCCCCTCAATTTCGAGAATCTGGTAATTTCAAAAAATTCGCCTGTTTTATAATAAACTAAAAGCCTAGTAGTTTTGAAATGCAAAATTGGTAATGATTTTGTTGTAAACGTAAGTGAAGTTCATTATATTCGATGCAGTAACAAAAAAAGCAGATAAATCTCGTATCATGTTCGTGAATAGTGTACAATCTATATCAATGTTCAAATCAGATGCTATTACTCAAACATTGTTCTCCTTTTTTGGATCGGATGAAGTAATTTATCTGATGCCATTCAGGGAAATACCGATGATTAGATACAACCTAACCATCTTTATACAACAAACACCTTTCACCTTTGTGCCGTTTGTTTGTTAATTTCTGATTGTTAAAAGATGCTTACAACTTACAAACAGAATCACTGATTAAGTGGCTAAGCTATAATCAATTCTACTTTACAGGTGATGGCATCAAAATCTTATGCAAACATTTTGGATTTGGATCCTGATAAGCTATTAGACGTCCCTCAAACTCCCAGATCTCTTCCACGTGTCATGACCATACCCGGAATCATTGCTGATAGTAACAACGACTCCGATTCCGATAAAACTTCATCCGGTTGTCGAGAGAGAAAAATCATCGTAGCAAACATGTTACCTTTACACATTCAACGCGATCCAGACACTCTAAAATTAACCTTCAGTTTCGACGAAGATTCACTGTTATGGCAATTAAAAGACGGATTTTCTCCCGAAACCGAGTTTATTTACATCGGTTCGCTCAAAGTCGAAGTAGACGCTAGCGAACAAGAAGAAGTTGCTCAGAAACTTCTGGAAGAATACAATTGCGTCCCTACTTTTCTCCCTCACGACCTTCAAAAAAAATACTACGGCGGTTTCTGTAAACACCAACTATGGCCGCTCTTTCACTACATGCTCCCCATGTGCCCGGATCATGCTGACCGGTTTGACCGAGTTCTCTGGAAAGCATACGTCTCCGCAAACAAAATATTCGCCGATAAAGTCATGGAAGTCGCGAATCCAGAAGATGATTACATCTGGGTACACGATTATCACCTCATGATTTTACCCACGTTTTTGAGAAACCGTTGTAACCGAGTCAAACTCGGTTTCTTCCTCCATAGCCCGTTTCCATCATCAGAAATATACCGCACTTTACCAGTGAGAGACGAAATTCTAAAAGGGCTTTTGAATTGTGACCTAATCGGATTCCATACCTTCGATTACGCTCGACATTTTTTATCATGTTGTAGTCGAATGATGGGCCTTGACTACGAATCCAAACGAGGTCACATTGGACTCGATTACTTCGGTCGGACGGTTTACATAAAAATTCTACCCGTGGGGATCCACATGGGTCGACTTGAATCCGTTTTAAATCTCCCGATTACATTAAGAAAAGCCAAGGAAATAGCGGAACGTTTCAAGGGTAAGAAGCTTATAGTCGGTGTTGATGACATGGACATTTTCAAAGGTATAAGTCTTAAACTACTCGCATTTGAGTATCTTTTACAAATGTACCCCGGTCTTCGTGGTAAAATTGTGTTAATCCAAATTGTAAACCCCGCAAGGAGCGCCGGAAAAGACGTACAAGAAGCAAAACGTGAAACGTATTTAATTATAAACAGAATCAACCAGGAATATGGTTCGCCGGAATATTCTCCGGTGGTTCTGATCGACCGGCCGGTTGCCCGGTACGAAAAGTCCGCGTATTATTCAATGGCGGATTGTTGTATAGTGAACGCGGTAAGAGACGGGATGAATTTAGTACCGTATAAATACATCGTATGTAGACAACATTCTCCGATTTCGGACGAAAATGCCCGCACAAGTATGTTGGTGGTTTCCGAATTCGTAGGGTGTTCGCCGTCTTTAAGCGGGGCCATACGGGTCAACCCGTGGGATATCGAATCGGTTGCTGTAGCTTTAAACACGGCTATAGTAATGAAAGAATCCGAAAAACAATTAAGACATTTAAAACACTACAAATACGTGAGTTCACATGATGTCGGGTATTGGGCGCGTAGCTTTATGCAA
This sequence comes from Cichorium intybus, assembly GCA_023525715.1. Taxonomy (NCBI): domain Eukaryota; kingdom Viridiplantae; phylum Streptophyta; class Magnoliopsida; order Asterales; family Asteraceae; genus Cichorium; species Cichorium intybus. The sequence continues at coordinate 3,428,274 of CM042011.1, read as the reverse complement.
GATTTAAAGCGCGCTTCGAAAGACCATTATAACAAACGGTGTTGGGGGATTGGTTTTGGTTTGGGTTTTCGAGTCGCGTCTATGTCCCCTGGTTTTAGAAAGTTGTCCCCCGACTGTATTGTGTCCGCGTATAAACGGTCGAATAAACGCGCGATTTTCTTGGATTATGACGGGACACTTGTCGCGCACTCGTCGATCGTGAAAACTCCAAGTACCGAACTTGTTACAATTTTGAATACGTTATGTGACGATCCGAAGAACACGGTTTTTATCGTTAGTGGTAGAGGGAAAGACACGTTGCGTGAGTGGCTTGGCGGGTGTGAGCGGTTAGGGGTAGCGGCTGAACATGGTTACTTCATGAGGTATTATTAAAATGTCGTTTTTGCCCCTGTGATACGGACTTTGTTTACTTGACTATACTGATTTGGATCTCTGTTTTTTGTAGGTGGGGTGGGAGTTTGGAGTGGGAATCTGGTGTGGTGGCGGGGGATCTTGAATGGAAGGAGATTGCGGAACCGGTGATGGAACTTTATAGTGAGTCAACGGATGGGTCAACGATTGAGGTCAAAGATAGTGGTTTGGTGTGGCACCATCAAGATGCGGACCCGGATTTTGGTTCGTGTCAAGCTAAAGAGTTGTTGGTTCATTTGGAGAATGTGTTAGCCAATGAGCCGGCTTTGGTTAAAAGGGGACGACATATAGTTGAAGTCAAACCTCAGGTATCGTATAAATTTGGTCCCTGAGTATAAGTGATTTTTGCAATTTTAGTCTCAAAAAGTTTTGTTTTTCAATTTTGGGAATTATTTGGCAGGGTGTGAGTAAAGGGTTGGTAGCGGAGAAGGTTCTTTCGGTGATGATTGAAAAAGGGGAAGCGCCGGATTTTGTGACGTGCATTGGGGATGACAGATCGGATGAGGACATGTTTGAAAGTATAATGAATATGGTTTCAAAGACGTGTCCTGAGATATTTGCTTGTACAGTTGGACGGAAGCCAAGTAAAGCCAAATATTATCTTGATGATACTGTGGATGTGGTAAATTTGCTTTCTGGGCTTGCGAATGCTTCGGATCCTAAACCTAGTAATCCAGCTAGGTTTCAGGTGACTTTTGATGCCGTTTTTTGAGGTATAGGAACGTGACGTGTACAGTTTTTGTCTTTGTGGAAAACTTTTTTAGATTGGGTGAAAGGTGTCAAAGGTGTTTTGCTTGATGCCGATTAAGTTTGTTTCTAGTGAAGTTTTGGTTTTATATATATATAGTCGAGTGGACAGCTGTCTACGGTTCTAAATCCTTCCATCAAATTTGTGAGGTTTAGTGATTCAAGGTAGGGAGTAGATTTTCTAACATCCTAACCATTCATCATCAACTTTTCTTTGACCCAAATACTTTGTGCTTTTTTTTTTTTTTTTTTTTTTTTTTTTTTTTTTTGGGTTAAATGCCATAAAATAGCAACCAATAATACATAATTTGCTTTTTAGGTCATTTATCTTTTAACTGCATTCAGTAGGACACTAAATTTTTTTATGTGTTCTAATTACAACATTAGGGTAGATTTTAACTGAATAAATTGATACTGAATCCTATGCGTTGTCCATTATATCATTGAATATAACAAAATTTTCCGATTTAGATCATTTTGACATTAACATTGAATCCATAATGACATCAAATTAGACATAATTGTTCAATCAAAATACACTCTAATGGTGTAAACAAGAACATTGAAAAAAGTTTAATGACCTACCTAAAAAGCAAATTGTATATTATTGGTTACTGTTTTATGACATTATCTTTTTTTATGTTTTTTATTTTTTATTTTTTATAACTGACCATTCCAAGATTAAAGTTTTAAATTTGGGTCAGCTCTATTTTTGAAAATACCAAGTGAGTACCCTTCACATATGACGTATGAGATGTTGATACTTAATTTGTTTACCTTTTTAGCCTTTGCTATTGTCTTGTATACAAACCAATGGTGGTAACTTATTGCATTTTATTCTTTTTGAAAAATGTGATTTTGCTTTGTCCTTGCCATGTAGGCAAAGTTTGTTGATTTTTTTATACCTATGGTATATGGGTAAATGAGGTTCGAGTTCTTTACAACACATGCCAAACAAAGCAATATCGTACCATATGAAAGATTTGCATAGCTGCTGTCAGAGTTGTTGAATGTGTTATCGACCAGGAACAAAATTCAGAAAACGGATTGGCATTTTACAACAATCGTATTAATTATTCGTTTTTGTTAAAAACAAAGTTCCCCCTTTTGCCAAATGAAAAAGTCCCTATACTTTGATTGGTTAATAAAAGACGTTTGTATTTCATATCATTTAATAGGAGGCGGTATCTCACATGCGAAAAAGAGACAAGTGATCCACCAACGTTGAACTCCGAACAGAATTAACGATTTATAAAATACAACTCCAAGAGGGGCAATATGCCAATATCCCATCAGTTGTGCAATCCACCAAGTAGGAATCATGTATATATGATGTAATTAGCATATTTCAAAGAATATTTTTTAATAGAATAAGGTAAAAGAAACTTCCAAATCAAGTGTACGAAAATAATTTTAATAATCAAGATAGCTTTTACATATATTTTTATCAACTAGTTTTTATTAAACATCATTTGTTATCGGTTAACAGCCAGCTTTTCAGCTAGTCTGCCAAACATAGTCAAAATATATACAAGGTTGAGGTATGATCCAAAACTTTAATTTTATATCGTATGGCAAAATAAGTTGGTTGTATTGGCTTGACGTGAAACGCTTCATGTTGGTTATTAAAAAGTTTTTTTTTTTTTTTTTTTTTGGTAAAAAATAGTCTGTCATGTATAAACGATATCAATACAACAACAATACTGTAGAACGATTTAGAAAATTGTATCATTGTATGTATAAAAACTACATTTTCGAGTTTGGACAACTTTCGACTCATTTACTATTTAGCTTTATTTATTGAAGGGCCCTTTATTGAATCATATCTTTAATACGTCTCACGTGGACCCCTTTCTTTATAAGTAAACAAGTCGAAATTACCTGCTCTAAAGTACGCATATATACAATCGATGATTCATGCATGCTTCAAGGAATAGAAAGAGATCAACTTTTTTACATATATGTGATTAGGTTTTCATCACATTAACAAGACAGACATAGTCACATAATACAAGCATTAGATCAGTATTTTCTCAAAAACAGTAGAAACCAAGAACCACTACCCCAGGATTCAACATTTCAACCTATGAAGTCCGTTTACTACTTTCCACAAACCCCACAAGATTATCATATATTTGCCTATCTATCTTCCCACCATTTCCACAAAAAACTTCATTTTCAACACTATATGCATTTTCTTGATCTAAAGGTTTAGAGTCAAGGGAACCATCAAAAGTAACTAAATCCCCCAATTCATTAACTAAATCCTGGGTTACGGTACTCTCATTGTTACCTAAGTTACTAGAATCCAACAAAGACATAGATGTCACACGTGGAGGTGCCACGTCATCACAATCTAATAAAGACACGGGTTTCATAAAGGTAGGTGGTGGTCTGATCATATTAAGCCCAAAAACTAGAGAGATTTGAGAGAAACATAACCTCAAAAGTTTGTTTGGAAGTTGGTGGAGTTTATGGCTAGCAATTGCGCTTTTGGTGACGAAGTAGAACGTCACTACTTGTTTCCCCAGATTGGTTAGGTAATGCTTCCATGTCATGTTGCCTGATGTTTCCTGTCTATAGAGTTTGGTTAGATGCAAGAAATAGCAATGTACTTTCGTTTCTTAATTTAGTTACATTGTCCCACAATTATATTGTGGTATTAGATATGGTTTTTAAAGAAGCTTACATGAGGGAGGACATAAGGACGAATGGCAAACCCAATGATCAACCCGATTAAACAGGCAACTACAACACCAATACCCCACGCTGTAGTAGATCCCAATCCTAAAGATATAGTTTTCAAGAGCACAAATGTTATGTTTTTTGAAAAGAATTGTGGACAAGTTTTTATAAAAGTTTTACCAGATCCAGAAGAATTGCCAGAACAATCATCAGCCTTTAGATCAAGTTGACGGACCAATCTATTACCATGATCAGAGATCAATAATGCACATCTTTGAGGATCAAAAGCTAGTTCAAAATCATCAGAGAATGAAGCATTTTGTGCAGGTCCATCTTGTTTGCCTGTCTTTTGTACATATCCCCCAGCAATTGTGGTCACGCCTATTTAGTATTACAGAAAATAGTTAAGTGGCTAAATGGATAAGATGGTGAAAGTACATTGTGTTTTTCTGTATTTTCTATTTGCTAAACTCTCGTATATACCTGATTTGCTTATTTTCCTTATGACGTGGTTGGTTTTGTCTGCAATGTATATGTTGTTTTTCCTATCTAGGGCAAAACTTTTGGGCTTATTAAACATGGCAGACACCAAATCACCATCCTTGTAACCAGCAATGCCATTACCAGAGAGCTCATTGATCTTACTCACTGCAAACAATGGTAATCATATTATACATACAGTATCTGATTGATACATATATAAATACATGAAAGAAGTACAGATGGAAGTAGATGTGCACAAAAGTTTTCAAAAAATAGGAATAAATAATCGATCAGATATTCACATCGCAGCATGTAGTGTCTACTTTCACTTTAATAGCAGTGGATTTCTCATTCACGATATATCATGATCACCAATAGGTTTTTCTTCCTTATCGTCGATAAGCTTCTCACATTGCACCGTGTAAATTGTCTTCAGTGATCTCATCCTAATATTGCGTTATCAAAATTGCAACGAAAACACGTATTCTTTGTGGAATTCATTCTACTTATGATTATTCAACAATAAATAAATGTAACGTTGTTAGATTCCTTTGTGGAATTTGACCATTGGAACAAGAAGACTTCTATAATCGTTGATTTTGTATTCTTCGTCTAACGGAGGACGTATTAAACATGGATTGTTGAATAACACGTAAGAAAATCATAATTCAACTAAAATCGATACTCCGTTTACTTATACCTTGAGAATCGGAAAACGAGACTGTGTAGAATGTACTTTTAACGGAGTCGAGAACGATCAGATCGGAAGATGATCCATACAGGGAGAAGACAGAGTAAGGGTTAATGTGAAGCTTGTCGCCGTCGATAACTGTAGATACAGTGTAACCTTCCTCGAAGACGAACTCACCGCCTATTCCTGAAAGTAATTTATGTAAACTGTTCCCGAAAATTTTGTAAAACACCGACTACGACACGAAACTTTCAGATAGTTTTACCTTGAACTAGATTTACGAGAAGTATGATGCCGATGAAGAAAAGAAAATATGAAAACGAAGCCATGGAATCTGAGGGAGAGGGCAAACTGCAAAGTGACACAACAAAGGGGAAAGTGAGGCTGCTGAGTCTGATATTGAGGAGACTAGTGAGTTGCTTTTTGAAGGCATTTTGTATTAAAAATATTCGTAACAGCGATAGTGTACGGAAACATAGACAGTGAACGGTGAAACAACTTTATATTAAAAAAATGGGGAAAATGATTATAAGGGTAATTATGTTTCAAAAATGTTTAAAAAACATAATTTAAGTTTAGTTTGTTCAAAAAACACCATCCAAGTAAAGTCTTTGTACAAAAAACACCATCCAAGTAAGGCTTTTGTACAAAAAACACCAACGAATTACATGTTTTGTTTAAATTTTACCCGATAGTAACCGGCTCTTGCAGGTTAAACTGTTCATCTGTTATTATGCCATGTCACTAAATATTAGGCCAAGTCATCCTTTAACCTGCAAGAGCCGGTTACCATCGGGTAAAATTTGAACAAAACATGTAGTTCGTTGGTGTTTTTTGTACAAAAGCCTTACTTGGATGGTGTTTTTTGTACAAATGTCTTACTTTGATGGTGTTTTTTGAACAGACCAAACTTGGATGGTGTTTTTTGGAACAATTTTGAAACATAATTACCCTTATAAGTCATTTTCCCTAAAAAATATGGAGTAAATTACATGGATTGTCACGTTGGAGCCAAATTGTGTGTTTCGTTTTAATTTTTAATTTTTATTCAGAATTTTTTGCAGTCTTCGTTCCTGAAAACGTAAAATGAATGTTTGTTTTTTCTAAATTATTTTTAATTTCCTTTTATGATTTGTTTGTTTGTATTAATAATGAAAGTAAACGACAATTTCGCCGTAGTCCAAAAAACTATGAACTTTGATTTAATTTTGTCATTCAGTTTTTTTAAACTCCCAATTTACTTGCTAAAAAGGTAATGGATAAATTTCTATCCAGTTTCACCGATTGTAGCTAAGGTGGTCAAGGTTTTATACGTTTGAGTATCCGGAAGTCTTGGATGACCTGATATTATAAAACTGTGGTGGAACGTTGATAGTGTGAGTTTACTTATTTTATATATTATACATCTTTTTTAAAGATTATCAGATGTCTATCTTTCATATTTCTTATTGATAATCGAGTAAAATTTCAAAAAAAAATACCAATGAACGCAGTTGGTTAATAGGTAGGTTATGGTTCGGCAAATGACTATAACTATATACGATAGTCTTCCTTCGTTTGACAGTTTTGAGTTAATAAAGTGTGAAAGGAAATTTGAGAAACTTCAAAATCTGCAATTTTGTATGGTATTGACTACTGGACAAATGTCAACATACCGCGATAGAAGGTCATTATGATTTTTGTTTAGGTTAAATGTTTGCCTTAACATGATGACCTGTTATAAGACTGTAGTGTCTTTCGTTGCATGTTTTTTGAGCGGTTGATTTCAGATCGTCATTTAGTTATAGCCATCGCAACACCACCAATAGTTATAACTTTATCGTTTTAGAATGACTTGTATTTTTTAAGTCATTTTTCAAATCTCGTTTGTTACGATAGATTGTTATGTTTAACATTTATGTGTTAATACTTATATGTTACATATATATTTGCATTGATTATTTTCAGAGAATGTGTAACTGTTATGTGTAATTGTACTACGAAAATTCACAAATTACGAAACATGTTGCATTGCAGAGGACGTCATTGTGTCATTTTGCAAAATAGTCTACATATTATCAAACCATAATTTCACAAACTTATATTTGCTAAGTTTACAAAACACTATAAAAAGATATAGCTTTTTATTATTTTTCAAAAATACGATATATTTATCTTTTTCTATTAATTTTCTTGTTAATCCACTTAAAAGTTTCAATATAAAATTATTGTGTATTGTTATGATTCCTTATATTTCAATGTCAAATGCAAAGTACACAAAAGACTGAGGTATAACAAAATATTTTTTTATCGCAATTAACCAAACACTTCATGAAATTTCATCTCATTGGATCCAATTAAATTTCAATATTCCAAAAAAATCATCAAGCACCTTGCGTTTTACCCGCAGCACCCATCATTGGGTCGGAGAAGGGGTTTTAATTATTTAACGACTTTAACAATGAACTATATGAAGAAATTGCAGTTGAGTACTTCTTTTTTCTGAAACTTTTCAACCATAGACAATTACTCGCACACCTTTTATTTTTCTCCTACCCAAAGATGGAAGAATTTTGATACCAAGATTCACCATTATTATCTTCACATCATCACGAAGAGATCAATCAAGTTTCAGATCTTAATTTCTCTTCACAGATCACCGTAGTTGATCTCCCTCAGATCTCGACTGGATTCTCAGCTTCTATAATAATCATATACGTAACCGCTTTATATATTTGTCTTCTGCTCTAATCTGGATCTGATTGAGCTCTCTCGTGGCTTCCAAACGAACCCAATCATGAATCCCTTCTCGTCTGGGACGCGTCTAAGGTAAGTTGCTTCCGTTTGATCGATTTTGACCTAATTCGAGTGACTGTGGTATCGAGTATTCTGAATTGAATATTAGTGTGCGGTTGTTTACTGATCGGAGCATATAAAATGGTTTTTGTTAGTAACTTAATTGAATTATGGTGCGTATGAACTGGTCTGATATATGTGTTTGATACTATAATGAGCTACAAGAATGTTTAAGATTTTAAACTATGAACGATGGAGATATTACCATTTGAATAACAAAGTGGATGAAAAGCGTAATGATCAAAGTAGGAAGTCTGTCTGCAAAACATCCAAACGAACTAAAACAATGGTGGTAATTGTTCGTAACTCTTTAATCACAATACAATTTACAGAATCAGACTAGGCGATCCCATTCACTCCCTAGCTTTCCTACCTCAGTGTCATTATCGTTCCAACAGAGTTTTCCTTAGTAAATTCTGCTAGCACTTCACAATCAGAACCTTTGTGGGATGGATTCAATATTGATACAATCACACAAAATAAAACCATCAAGAAGTCATAATGATGATTATTGTTCTTTTCCAGGGACATGATTCGGGCAATACGTGCCTGTAAAACTGCAGCAGAGGAACGTGCTGTTGTTAGAAAGGAGTGTGCTTCTATTCGTGCAGCAGTTAGTGACAATGACAATGATTATAGACACCGTAATTTGGCAAAACTCATGTTCATTCACATGTTAGGGTACCCCACACATTTTGGTCAAATGGAATGCCTCAAGTTAATTGCAGCTCCTGGATTTCCAGAAAAGAGAATAGGATATCTAGGACTTATGCTGCTTCTTGATGAAAGACAAGAAGTTTTGATGCTAGTAACAAATTCATTAAAGCAGTATGCAACTACCCTTTACTATTGTTTGCCATATATTCGACTTCTAGTGATGAAAAATGAAAATTTTGTTGTCTTTTTACAGGGATCTTAATCATACCAACCAGTATATTGTAGGACTGGCTCTTTGTGCTTTGGGTAATATAAGTTCTGCTGAAATGGCTCGTGATCTTGCACCTGAAGTTGAAAGGCTGCTGCAATTTCGAGATCCAAATGTTCGCAAGAAAGTAAGTCAATGAAACTATCCCTCTGAAATGTCATCATTTTTTAATATTTGTCGACACCATTAGTGTTTTTTCGTATTTTCCATGATGCTCGGATAAAAAAGTTAAATGACCATCCATGTTTCATTAGAATTTTTGTTTTGGTGCTTTAAATATGAAAATCTATAAAATGGGCATTCATCTTTTCTTTTTTTCTTTCTATTCTAGTCACATACTTTTACCTTCGTAATCATATCAATTATGTTACATATGTTCAACTTTAATTAAAATTAGCTCAAGTAAACTATCTACAACAATCGAGATGTAACATTCTTTTCATCAAGCTGTTATTTCCATTGCTCTCTTGTTACAGATTGATCATTAGTGTTAGTAAATTAGATTAAAGCTGGAAGAAAATGACTTGATTAAAATAAATGATGTAACCAAATCTTTTTCATTATTATAGTCAACATGCTATACTAACAAAACCACTTTGGGTGTTAAAAAAATGTGACTTCTAAGAGCATTTCCAATGGGAGCTTTTTTATAGCTTTTCACTATTTGCTTGACCACTCAGCATCACTCAAAACCATTGGAGAGGATAGGTTTTTTGCTAATTTTTATTGACCACTCAATATATATTAAGTGGTCAATATACTATCATGGTTTGAACACCTAACCCCTTTCTCTTTAATAATGATTCATTTTACCCCCTTACTTATATTTTAGTTTTAAAACAATGTATTGTATATTTGTATTATGTTTAATTATTTAAATATTCAATTGCTAGTGATAATATTTATTAAAATATGATGTGTTTAAAAAACGATTAATTAAACGAGGGGTTTTTTATAGAACATTTTAGATAGATGGGGATACATTAGTTAAATTCTTAAAAAAGCTATAGAAGAGGTTAACCATTGCAGAGGTCATTTAATTAGAGGTCACAGTAAATGGAATTATGAGGTGGCAATATTTTTGAGTCATAGTATAGGTTTACCATTGGAGATGCTCTAACTGTAAAGTGAGATTTTTGAAAAATATTACAATAGTGATTGCAAGACAAAAACTGAATGCTCTTTTTATAGATTTGTATTTGGAGTGACCAAAATAAAGTTTATGTAACACTGTTGGTAAATGTTTTTAAAATTTCCGTTTATGTCCTTACAATAGAAAAGGTAAGTGCCACTCTTGTTGATTTTATTATATTGGTTACTAAAATTCAAGATCTTTTGAAAGTTGTGGCCATCTATATATTTTCCCTGCTATATATTGTACTTACCTACATTCTTTACAATGTACAGGCAGCATTATGCTCTATAAGGATTATAAAGAAAGTCCCGGACCTTGCAGAGAATTTTGTAAACCCTGTTGCTTCATTACTCAAAGAAAAGCATCATGGAGTTCTTTTAACTGCAATCCAGCTTTGTGCAGATTTGTGTATAGTCAGTGAAGAGGCCCTTGAATATTTCAGGAAGGTATATTGACTTTGACTTTTTTTCTATACTTGAACTGGAGTTTGTTTGTGAATATTTTAGGAAGGTGTATAAGTATATTGACCTTTTTCCTTTTTTTCTTGTTTGCTATCTAGAAATGCACAGAGGGCATAGTAAAAATTCTGAAGGATGCTGTGAACAGTCCATATGCTCCTGAATATGATATTTCTGGAATTTCAGACCCTTTTCTGCAAATAAGATTGCTTCGTATTTTACGGATCTTGGGTCATGGAGATGCTGATGCTAGTGATTTCATGAATGATGTTCTTGCGCAGGTCAGCTTCCGTCTTTTTTTTTTTTTTTTTTTGGTGATATCTTGATAAGTTGTTATGGTATATAAGAGGGTTTAGGTTGTATTCATTGTGTATACATTTAGTCACTCTGGATTTTTTATGTACATATAGGGCCCTTAAACTTTTTAAATTTGTATCAGTTTCGCCGTTATGACATAATCAGTACAACAAAAACAGTTTAGGGACCTTTAATGGACAAAAACATCTATAATGACCAATGTTGGTTATCACTATATATTTGTATTACTAGTATATCCTTTTTTATGCTTTGGAAATTATATAAAGTGTATTATTATTATCTTTAAAATTAAGGTTAAATACATGAAACAGTAATATACTTTTTATTTGTTTGTTTAATAACAAACTATATTTGACCTACAAGTGATATTTTATTAACATATAGTTAGAGACTGAATATAGTTGGCTATTAAACAAATAAATAAATGTATGTAGTTAACCTTAATTTGAAAAATAATGTAAGTTATTTAAATTTTGAAAGTATATATCAAGAATAAATTTATATGTCAATAACCAACTATTTGATGTCAATGTTTGTACTGGTCACACCATTATAACATGCAAGCAACCTGTTATATCTGATCATAATGGTATATTTGATAGAAATTTAACACGTTTAGGCACCCTATATGTACATAAAAGAAATCCAGAGTGAACAAATGTGTAGACAATAAATAGTTGGATGACAGATTTCAACCTAAACCGTATTTAGTATGGATTTTATAGTGATTTATCTTCAAATTTGGTTTGAACTTTGATGATAAGTTGTGATGATGTGTAGGTGGCAACAAAGACCGAGTCAAACAAGAATGCAGGGAATGCTATCCTTTATGAATGTGTAGAAACCATTATGAGCATTGAAGATAGTGGTGGCTTACGTGTTCTTGCCATCAATATCTTGGGGCGTTTTTTGTCAAACCGTGACAACAATATCAGGTCAACTTTCTCCTCTTTGATATTTTCTCTTAATGCAAAATGATGTTGAAATATGACTTAATGAGGACATGTCTTAATCTGGACAGATATATACTGGTGTTTCTTTTTTACTTATTATACCCAATGAGCTTAATGGGTTAAGTCCACTGGGACCTCTTTTTTATGTTGCTGCCCTTCAACTATTTTCTGTTTCTTTTAAATCCTATTAAATCCCACTCATTTTCTTCCCAAGAATAATCATGTATTTTACATATTATTAATCATACAGTTGATTTGATCAATTTCTTTAAAAACTTGTATTATGGTCATTTATAGTTCGATTCTCAAATTAACAATCAATTAGTATTCAGCATCACTTCTAGAAAGAAGGGTAAAATGATAATTCTTCATATTAAGACTGTTCATTCAGTCCAAAAAAGAAAAGTCTTTGTTTATACAGCACCTTAATTAGGAAAAAAAGAACCAATCCCTTCTAAAATTGAGAATATTTTACAAAAGTGGCCATTACATGGCAGATATGTTGCACTGAACATGTTGATGAAAGCAATATCAGTAGATGGTCAAGCTGTGCAGAGACATCGTGCAACAATCTTAGAATGTGTCAAGGTAATATTCATCATTTGTAAATTTAAAAACTACATTTATATAAGAGTGATGAGATCTGAATACTGCAGAATAAGAATTAAATTTATTAAAAGTTGTCCATTTTTTATACAGGATTCAGATGCTTCAATTCGTAAAAGAGCACTTGAACTTGTGTATCTTCTGGTCAACGAGAGCAATGTAAAACCTTTGGCCAAGGAGTTGATTGATTATCTGGTAGTAAGTGACCAGGATTTCAAGGGAGATCTTACTGCAAAAATTTGCTCCATTGTGGAAAAGTAAGCCAAGCCTATTTTTGTAATAACTAATATTTTCTTATGCATGCTAATATCAATCTCTACCCTTTTAGGCTTTCCCCAGAGAAAATATGGTACATTGATCAGATGCTCAAGGTTCTTTGTGAGGTATGTATTTTCGTAGCCTTGCACCTCAAGTCAGACCAGTTTATTTATTTATTTTTTAATTTCAAATACCTTTTTTATAATGTTTATAGGCTGGAAATTATGTAAAAGATGAAGTGTGGCATGCTTTAATTGTTGTGATTACCAATGCATCTAACCTCCATGGATATACAGTAAGGTCACTCTATAAAGCAATCCAAACATCAGGGGACCAGGTACCATGAATTCTCTCTTAAAAACCAATGGACGTTTCTGCCCTCATATACACATGTATCAATACATATATTTTCATTCAAACAGGAAGCAGTTGTGAGGGTAGCAGTATGGTGCATTGGAGAATACGGTGACTTGTTGGTTAACAATATTGGAATGCTTGATATTGAGGAACCTATAACCGTGAGTCATCGAGCTTAAATTACCGAAAATACCCCCAAAAAAAACAGTATATTACATGCGTTGTTCTTCACAGGTAACCGAATCTGACGCAATTGATGCTATAGAAGTTGCTATAATGCGACATACGTCCGATCTCACCACCAGGGCAATGTGTTTGATGGCTTTGCTAAAATTATCTTCACGTTTCCCTTCTTGTTCACAGTAAGTTTTAAATAGTTTCTATTTATTATAAAATATAAATAAATACATGCTGATGTCATCGTTGGTTGTTATTCCAGGAGAATAAAAGACATCGTGACTCAATCTAAAGGAAGCCTTCTGCTTGAACTGCAACAGAGATCAATCGAATTTAATTCCATAATCGGAAAACATCAAAATTTAAGGTAGAAAGAAAATCATACACATACGTTTTAATGTTTTAGTATATCTATTTAATTTGTAGCTAAATATATTAAATTGTTTTGAAGATCCGCGTTGGTTGAAAGAATGCCGGTTCTTGATGAAGCGACATACAGTGGAAGAAGAGCCGGTTCTGTACCAGCAGCTGTTTCCACCTCACAAGGAAACACACTCAACATTCCAAATGGAGTTGTTAAAATAGTTGATGCTCCTTTAGTAGACTTACTTGATTTAGGTGTAGATGAACCTGCACCTACCAACTCTTCAGCTGCCAATTTCCTTCACGACCTTCTTGGTGGTGTTGATATCTCATCACCTTCCGCACAATCAGGTTCTCTTCTCTTCTCACTTTATTTACATTTTCTACCCTGTTTTTATAAAATATACAGAGTTAGTCCCCTGTCCCTATACTCACATCACATGTATCGGTTTCAGGTACAATGCAGCCACAAAAAAGCGGTACGGATGTTCTGTTGGATCTATTGTCAAGCGGGTCGCCTCTTGCTCAAATCAACACGTCTACATCTGATAATAAAATCCCAGTCAGTCCTTTGAATAGTCTTTCTCTTTCATCGCCTTTACCAGCTGCCACTTCCTCCATGATGGACTTATTAGATGGATTCGGTCCCACACCTACTCCCCCAGCGCCTAGTAAGTATTTGTCTTTTTCCTTTTTTGTTTTTCTTTTGAGTAAATGATGTGTAAGAAAATGATTGGTTCCATGAACAGAAGACAATGGGCCCACGTATCCGCCGATTGTTGCATTTGAGAGCGCTTCATTGCGATTAATGTTCAACTTCTCTAAGCAACCTGGAAGTCCACACATAACCCAGATTGAAGCAAATTTTACAAACAAGTCTTCTGATGTCTATACGGATTTCATCTTCCAGGCGGCAGTGCCCAAGGTAAAACACTATAAAAAAAAAAACAAATCTTTTTCTACATCTAACTAATTTCTGTAGTCAATTACATTTTTGGTCCCTATGTATAGCTGGTTTTTTCAGTTTTGGTCCAAGAAAGTTTCTCATACAATTTTGGTCCGGTTTTTGTAACGTTGTTTGGTCCGTGTTCCAAGCAAAGCGACTGTACTTTTGGGACCAAAGTTGCAAAAACCAGCTATACTCAGGGACCAAAATTGTAAATTTGAATTTAAACTTTTTATAAGCTACTTATTGTCTCTTTTTTCAATCCATAGTTCCTACAGTTGCATTTAGAGCCTGCTAGCAGTAATACTCTAAATGGCAACGGGTCTGTAACACAGAAATTACGACTCACCAATAATCAACATGGCAAGGTATGCAGTTTCGCTTATTTTTTTGTGTAAAAAAAATTCAATTTTATTCAAATTAGTTCACAAGTTTGTACATATTGGTCACAAATGCTGTTTTGAGCAGAAATCACTTGTGATGCGCATACGAATAAGCTACAAGTTGAACAACAAAGATATGTTGGAGGAAGGGCAAATTAGTAACTTCCCTCGTGACTTATGAGAGGCTGCATGAACCAGTAACGTCTTTTTACCCTTACGACCTCTAGTGTTTAGTGCAAGTTTTGGTTGGATCATATTTTCTTGTTTCCTTTTTTACCCTTTTCGTATATTGGGTGTAGCGTTTGGAATATTGAGTTAAGAAGTTGAGCTCTCATTTTTTTTTTTTTTTTTTTTTTTTACAGTTTGGAAGGTGGTTTTTTTGTATATTATGAACAAAAAGATATTCTTGTATGCATTTGTGAGAATCAAATTTTGCCATCATAGGCATAGACATAAAGTCATAAACTTTAATTGGCTTCACTCAGAAGCTTTATTTTACCCGGCGCAAATTACATCTCTATTCACTTTGGTATGCGTGTTTCAGTTTTTGTGAAAATAAAATTATGTAGTTTTTTTTGGTGTAGTTTACGTAATGTGTTTTTTATGTGATGTTTGGTAATATGAAATAATCAAGATAAGGGAATGGTCTATTTATTGGAATGAAGAGATGTTATTTGTTTTTATGTAAAACCATCTTTATCGACAATACAACTGGATCCAATCTTTATTAAAGAAAAAATCAATCTCTTCACCTATCCACCACAAACACACCCAATTATTTGAATTTTTTCTTGGTTTATTAACAACACTATTATTTCAGTTTTTTCTTGCTTTACCGAGCGTCAAAAATAAAGAAGCTTTAAAATTATTAATTTTAGTTATATATTATAAACTTAGTAATAAAATTATTAATTTTAGATAAATGTTATTTTTTTTTACTTATTCCTCATTCGGATCAATACCTAGAGGGTTGGATCTTGATTTGGGGTTCTAAGGGAATTTCGAAGTTCAAGCTCATGATAACATTTACTAATCAATGAAGAATATTTTGTACAATAAAAGGTTATAGCACGCTTCTTTTGATTATCACAAACGGTTACAAAAAATACGTTTTTAACTCAAATAACTTGCAACTTGTCACAAGAGTTATAAAAATTATGTATGTCCAATGTAAAATAGAAGACTTTTTGGAAATTAAGGTGCTATAAAATTCTAATTTAAAATCTATATTGAAAAGTATAATACCACATTATTAGTGTTGCTATCAACGTAGCCAATTAAATATTTTGAATATTATGGTATGCCTTGGTGCTTCTTTCTAGTAATTTTATTAAAGATATTCGACGTAAGACTTTTATATATTATAAAAGTTAGGATGTCAAGTTTTTGCTCTTTATATCAACAAAGACAATATATTTTATTTTTTCTTGCAAATAATAGCAATGTACTTACATTTTTTTTATCTATGATAGCAACGTTCAGTCGTTCACACAAACCTGATTCACATACAAAAATAAATTAGGGCAAACTACATCAAATAGCAACATAGTTTACTATTTATACCAATAAAGACAATGTACTTTATTTCTTACGACGAGTAGCAACGTTCTTACATTTATTTATACATATTAGCAACGAAGTACCATTTCTTTGTTTGTTATTGCATAATACTTACATTTCTTTGTATTTCATCATTATACTTTGTATTTCATCTTAGAAATTCTTAATGTATTCTCATTCCTATTTAATTTTCTTTTAATCAACCTATTCTAATACATGAGTATCTAACCTAATTAATTTTTTGAGAAAGCCAAATTAGACTGTTCAATTAAGGAGATTTCCAAAAATAGATAAAAAACGCAATTGACCAAAATAGGTCGGAACGACCCAAAAAGAATTACTTTTTGCATTAATATGCGTAGCATTATTTATAAAATAAAAAATAAAAAATATCGGCATATGATACGTCGCAGTCGTTGATGTAGTAAAAAATAGAGAATAAAACCTTACTATCCAATAGCTAGGGTAAGTAAGCGTCGAACCCGTGGAGTTCGTGGTTGACACTTTGTGTCGAAAGAAACCTAACTATAGTGTCACTCTATAGCAGACAAACTACTAACACTTGGAACAAACGAAAATTCAATAAAACCAAATCAAGCACAGATCTGGATAAGTGTGAAACCAAATACTTCTTTTATAAAACCAAAAACTGAAACAATCATTCAATTACTACCAAATATCAAACTACGAATCAAGGAAATAATGGAATCCAATGATTGTTCCCGAAATCTAGACCAAACATCGAGTAATCTAGGAAATTCTTGAATGCGGAATATCTCGATACCGAGTTGATATAAAGCTAACAAAACCAAATATCTAACCAAACTATCAATTGGAACCGAAAAAGAGACGAAAATGGACTATCGGATCCCCTGATGATCCCCCGGGATGCTCCAAAAGTCGAAATGGCAGTCAGTATTTATAGTCGTGAAATCATGGGATAGCATCACTATCTTTCGAGATAGCGTCACTATCACCCTATCTTCCTCGATTTGCATGCTTTGAAATTCAAACTTCAACGGATTGATTTTATCACTAGATAATGTTGCTAATTATGCCTGATTCGCCTCCTTGGCCTTTTTGCCCCTTGTCTTGTTCCAAATTGCGCTTTAAACCCTTTACTTTAGCATAAATTTCACACAAGACAAGTTGCAATTAAAGTGAGCATTATTAGTCATTTTATAAAGATAAAATAACTAAAACCTAGTCCAATAATGCGTAAACTATGTAATACATGGGGTATCTAACCTAGTTAATTTTTTGAGAAAAAGACAAATTAGACTGATCTATTAAGGATGTTTCCAAAAATAAATAAAAAACGCAATTGACCAAAATAGTCCGAAACAACCTAAAAGAATTACTTTTTACATTAATATGCGTAGCATCATTTATAAAATAAAAAATAAAAATACCAGCATACATTTTAAGATTGACAAAAAAAGATAAAACACTCAAAAATGAATGATGAAATATTTATTCATTCATGCTTATAGTGGAAAAAATGTTATTTTCAATAATTATTCTTTACATGTCGATATAAAAAAATAATTTCTTTTTCAAAAATAGATGTATCCTGTTGATTTTTTGTTTTTGTTTTTTAGCATTTATTATTCCGATAATTAAAACAAAAAACGTCAAAGCTTATCAATGGTTTATTTTATATATATATATATATATATATATATATATATATATATATATATATATATATATATATATATATATATATATATATATAGAAGGAGGATCGTGTAGGAACCCAAAATCCGGTAAGAACTGCGAAAACAAATCTGGACATTTAATATTGAAAAATGGATGTATTAGATTCAATGTGCAAATAATGATCATGTATTAAAATTCAAGGGTTGTTTTTGTAAATATTTAAGTCATTTTGCTCACCCTCACGCGCCGTAACATTCAGCCAAATGAAGAACCCACACGCCCTCACTCTCATGCGCCACGTAGCGCTTTGTGATTGGTCAGTTTATTATTTTTTTTCACCCACTTTGTATTTTGGCCATAACTTTTTTTTTTTGTAAAATAAAAAATATGAAAAAACCAAAGTTCTTAAAATTTAATTCTCTACAAAACAAGCACAATCATGAAAAATTGAAAAAAAAATATTTTTTATTTTTTATATATTATAAAGTCAAAAAAATAAAAAAAATTTCAAAAATTATAAAATTTTAAGGGATCATTCTAGACATCATATTAGTAAGTTTGTAAAAAGAACTTTTTGAAAATAAGTTTTAATGTGTATATTTTTTATTTTTATTTTTAAGCAAAAACTCATCAAATTACCAAAAAAAAGTCTATGATCCAAAATATTAAGAACCAAAATATGTTTTATGATTCAAAACGTATGATCCAATATTCAAAATTCGTTATGATCCAATATCCAAAACTCGTTATGATCCAAAATGAGTTAAAAAACACATACAACGACAAAATGATTCAAAATTTATGTCCAAGATTCAAACTTCGTTATGATCCAAGATCCAAAACGAGTTAAAAAAACATACAACGACCAAAGTAAAAAAAAACTGGAAAAATAACGAAAAAAGAAAAAAACCAAAAAAAAACCTGAAAAAAAATAAAATAAAAACAAAAAACTGAAAAAAAACTAAAAATAATATTAAAAATAATAATAATAACGAAAATAAAAAAAACCAGTTAAATTATGTTGTATGGACGTGATTAACATATGATCGTATCCTCGAGTCCGTATTTCGTTCAGTGGACGTGCGTCGCATGTGATTGCGTTACGTCGAAGGAAGACGTTTGACATTATTGCCCTTAGGAAAGTGATTGGACAAGAAAAGTCCTCGCGGTTCCTACCTGATTTTGGGTTCCTACTGGATCCTAACTATATATATATATATATATATATATATATATATATATATATATATATATATATATATATATATATATATATATATATATATATATGGGAAAAGTGAATATGTGGCTGTTATATACCTAAGCTTAGGTGTAGAACCATCAAAATCCATTAGGTTTTTTATGAAAAACTTGCATTTTCATTTCCTTAATATAAGTAATCCATATGATTGTTTACACAAAGATGAAAAGAGATTGTATGAGTCATATAATAGAGTGATTAAAAGTATCACCCCTACATGTATCAGTGATATAGAAGTTGGTGGTCAAAAGAAACATCACTAAAATAAAAGTAAATAAGTTAAATTGAGTGGAACAACAAATTGTGTACAACTATGGAGAACAAATTAAGTACATTGGGCTTTTATTTTTGTTAAAAACGGAGATGTTTTAGAGGTTCTACACCTAAGCTTAAGTATATAACAGCTACATATTCACTTATATATATATATATATATATATATATATATATATATATATATATATATATATATATATATATATATATATATATATATATATATATTGCAAGTTAAGGATGAATCCGATTACATGAGTCGTAATATTCTACAGCTACGCTAGGTACATAAGGCTAACTACGGTTCTTCGTCTTCAACACTTCGCCAAGGAGACTGCACAGAGACTAGACCCACACGCGCAACCGGCAAACCTTGGTGCATAGCACACGCCCACCCCGTAAGGACGCCCTGCAGGCAACTGATTGGGTAAACCAACCCCGGGTACACGCTCCACCGGTTAGCACAGAGGCTACAAGCTGGCCGTAATATCTTTGGCTAAACTTGCATGGAGTAGGTTTCGAACCCACAACCTCTCCTAAGAGAGGCATGGGCCGTAGCCATTCCAAGTTTCCAACCACCGCTGAAGTGTGTGTGTGTGTGTGTGTGTATATATATATATATATATATATATATATATATATATATATATATATATATATATATATATAGGTTCCCGTTTCGGTGAGGACTCGTAAGGACACCTTAAAAAAATTTTAAAAATATATAAGAAAAATACAAATCATAAAATCGAGAATAGTAGTACATTATGAAAAACAATAATGATCCAAAAAAAAGTTTTATTTTGTGGATCATTGTTTCATTATAAAAAAAATAATGATCCAAAAGTTTTTTTCGAATTTTTTTCTCCAATATAGTACTATGATCCATTTTATTATTTATATATTATTTTTATTTTTTTCAATTTTTTTAAGGTGTTCTCACGAGTCCTCACTTTAAGAAGAGTATTTATCCGATCGGTTATATATATATATATATATATATATATATATATATATATATATATATATATATATATATATATATATATATATATATATATATATATATATATATATATATATATATATATATATTAAATATTGTTTTAGAATAAAAATAGTTCTTAATTTATTTTATGCAATTTACATAAATATGATTAACATCGTGCAGTAGTTTCGTTTCAAAGCAAATCATAATATGCTAAAATGCAAAAAGAAAAATTAAAATATGTCAAAATACACTATTAAGTATTAACACTGTATCGATAGATTTGTTTCAAAGCAAATCATTGTATTTTTAAAAAGGCAAAAAAACAAAAAATCAGAATATGCCAGCATAAATTTTTTTTTTTTTTTTGAACGGCGGTTATAAAATTAAAAGACTAGCAAGAAGCTAGAAGAAACAAAGTTTACAAATTACAAATTACAAGCATTAAAAGGCGAAACTATCCAATCACACCAAACAATATTAGAGAAACGAGATCTAGACTTA
Organism: Cichorium intybus; assembly: GCA_023525715.1. Classification (NCBI taxonomy): domain Eukaryota; kingdom Viridiplantae; phylum Streptophyta; class Magnoliopsida; order Asterales; family Asteraceae; genus Cichorium; species Cichorium intybus. Next base: position 3,407,292 of record CM042011.1, on the reverse strand, counting down.
ATCCAATTAAACACCGAGAGCATAATCTCATCCGCCAATTTGAAAGAAGAAGTATTACTGCACCGAAAGATAGCATCATTGCGCGCTTTCCAAATACACCAAACGACCGCAAACAAAAGAGATTTCCTCAGCTTCTCTTTTTCCTTGTCCCTCACGGCTGAAAGCAGAATCTCCTTCAGAAAATCACGGCCGGAAGGTATTACGATAGGAAGTTTCCACCAACCAACAAACTTTTGCCAAACCTGTTTTGCAACTCTGCAGTCGAAAAAAACGTGGTCCACAGTTTCTATATCAGAACTGCATAAGTAACACCTATTGGAACTTAAATTAACTCCTCTCTCCATGAGCTTCTCCGCTACTGGTTACTATAAAGCGGAGATAAATGATCTTGCAAATTTGTATGGTTACTATAAAGCGGAGATATTAATATAATAGTATAATTTATTTATATTAATTATATTAACATTATAAATATAATTATTTAAAAGGTACAATTTATTGTGAATGTGTGAACTTTTAATCATTTTATCTATTTAATAAATTTAAAAAGGGTTGCTTTCTTTTTTGTTTATGTCCATCAATTGTGAAACAAGTCGATTCTTTTGGGGAGGATGAACAAGACTTTTGTTGACCAAGAAGGTTATTTTATTGTTAATTAATTAATATCCGCAACACCTTCACATAATCACATGTATGTTTTCTTCAAAATTTTCAATTTCAAATGCACTATGTAACGAAAGTATATGTTTATATGAATGTTTTTACATTGTGAGATTTTAGTTTTAAGAATTCACTATTTATCAGATATTTTGTATAACAAATTATTTTGGAAATAAATCTATATGTTAAATTTTAATTAATCATGAGTATGTTCGGCAACAAAATTTTAAGAGCTTTTAATTTTAAAAGAAACTTTTGAATTAAAGAAAAAGTTCCGTTTAGTAGTGTAATATTTAAACGCCTATTTTAAACAAAATAGCTCTTAATTCAAAAATACTTCTAATAGCTTTTAAGAGTTTTTAGGTTTTTGATTTTATGTTTTGTATTAGCTTATACATTCCAAAAACTTACTATTATGTTTTCCGAACACTTATATACAAATAAAATTTCATCTTACAACTTACATCTAACTGCTTCCACCTATTGGTTTTCAGCTTGTAGCTACCACCAAAAAAACCTATAATCCCATTGAGATCGGGCACTAGTTTTGTATTTAAAACAAAACTAAAATATGTATTGGGTTTCTAATCCACTTCATTAATAGAGTAACTCTATTTTTTTGTGTCAAAATAGAGTTAATTCTCTCTAACCTAGCTCTATTTTTGTACAAAGATGATGTTATGAATGATATTACTCTAAATTTGACATATCACTATTCATTTATGTAATATTCATATTTTGAGGCTAGAACTTTTATCATTTTTAGTAAATTAAAATATTTTAAAAATAAATATAAATAAAAATAGGTAAATAAAAAATAATTAAATGAATAAATAGATTATATAAATTAATATTAGCGAATTTACAAGTTTTGAGATTAATAGAATATTTATTATATTGGGGTTAAATTAATATTTTAGTAACGAGAGACTATTTTTGTCAAGTTTGAAAAACCTAGGCATGACTTGAATTTAACTTGATGAACTATGTTTGTGAATTAGTTGTAAGAAATTGATATTTAGAAATTTAAGTTGGAGTTTTTAGGTTGAAAATGTTGGAGGATTTTATTTTGGGAAAATTTAAAGAATAAGGGACCAAATTTGACAAATTTAGTAACTTAGGTTTGGTCAAGACTTGACTAATTTTGGGTCTAAAATGATAAGAAATCTATTTGATGAAGCTAAGTTGTAAGTACGAATATTATAACTTGTTCACTTGTTGGGAAATTAGAAGCTAGGGAGGACTATTTAATGAAGGACAAAAAATGTCAAGTAGGCAAACATAAGAGAGGTAAACACCCCATTTTCCCTCTTCTCTTCATTTGATATGATCCAAGGGGTTTACAAAAGACTGGAATAGTAATTTTGGAGCATGAGAGAAGGTGGGAAGCTACTTGGAAGTGCATTTAAAGAATTTGAGTTTTAACCAGGAGTAAAAATTGAACCACAAATTGAAAATTCGAAAAACCAAAACCAAAGGAAAGACCGATGTTGTGGTTTTTATTTTGTAAAGATCGATGTATTGTGGTGCGGTGCGGTACGGTTTTACATTATATATCACACTGAAAAAATCACACCACACCATTCGTCAAAATCGCACTGCAGAATCGCACAATGTATTTTTTATATCTTTTTATAATATAGATTTAATATTTAATTTTTATAAAATATATTATTCTTTTTATTTTTTCAAATACAATTGATTAAAATAAATCCACGAATAGAGATTTCATTTTTAACCTAAGTCCCTAACATAGATAAAAATCTAGTTACAAGACTTACAATATGTATTTTTCACAACATAAATATTATTTTAAGTATTTTCAAATATGTTTTAGTCATAGTTTTGATATTTTTTTAGCATTTTAGCCACGAACTCGCCATAAAGCTGATTTATATTTGTGTTCGATTTATAATAATCCCAAAGAAATATGAATATAATCCATCAGTTTTGCAGTTTTAACAATTTATAACACATTAATCATTTCTTGCTTAGTATTTAAGACAAAGAATGTGCCATATTTTTTAATTGTATGTGTTATATATTTTCAAATTAATGTATAATATTTCTATAAACAAATGTGTATATTTATTTAATTATGTTATGAATAAAATGTTTTTTTAAGCATACCACATTTAAGCTAAATTATTTTTATATGAATTATTTGTTCATTATTTATTTAATAACATAAATTCTAAAGTTAATGTAGCAAAAAGATATTAGACAAATTTGTAAATGAAAAACTAGTAAATTGAAAGGGTATTTATGAAAATCTAAAAGTTTCAGAAAAAATGAATATACTTTCAATATTTGTTTTGGTGTAAAATAGATAAAGTTGAAGATAAATCATTATCAACACTATTTCTACTCTATTTTCACAATGAAAAAACAGAATAATGTTGTAGATCATCTAAATTCAAATTGGTTCAAAACCGAACAAATATTGAACCATTTGATGTCTGTTTGGTTTGGTTTTTTATTCTATTTTTTATTTACAACAAAATATTAAATGACAACTATGATGTTTTAACATTATTACCCTTTAACCATATACATTTTAAACTCTTAATTTAATTTCTTTTTAGCATTTTAGTAATAATAAGCAACAAAGCCATCAAACATTACAGAAAAAGTTTTGTGTGGCTTAACTTTCCATTAGGTGTACCCCAAAGCCTTTGATCCATAGGTATCAATGTGTGTTGGAAATATGTCATTCCTCAATGGTTAAGAGTTCAAGTCGTGTGGTAAACAAATATATAGATTTATTATAGATTTAAAAAGAAGATTATAAGGTGTATGTTTTTGCCGCTCTAAAAAGTTCCACTAGATGTGATACTTTGCCCTTTTTTCAATATCTTTTAAACGCTATTTATTCAAAAATACTTCATACAAGCATAATTTAATGTAAAAAAGAAAAAAAAAAGAAAAAAAAAGACTAAAATTTTGGTGGAAAGAATGATTGTGACAAGGTGGGTTTGTTAAGTTTTTCTTTCCCAAAACCCTTCTTGTTCCATTTCAAAGATTTCCCATAAATGAACGACATGATAATCTTATAAAAATAATGCGGGTGCCAAAATAGAAGCTAGTGGCCAAACATTCATGTTACATGACCCACAAGCCATAGGGGCACTAATCCCATCCTCATGTCGACTCTTGTGTTAAATCATGAATACCTCCCATCATATGAACCTCACTCTCCACTTTTCATCGACCCCACTTCATAATTTCACACTCACCCAAAATGAGAGAACTCCATTAAAAAAATCCCAAACAAAACAAAGAATAATATCTTTAAATACATTTGATTTAGTGGGTACAACCTAAAATCCGGTTTTGTCTCGAATCTTTTATGCGTTATCAACATATTAAAAATCATATGTTGGAGGAAAGACTTAAAGCGTATCTGAAATATGTGAAAAAGACGTCTGAATGAACACAAAAATATAAAAATACATCCACTTATACCAACAAGTACCAACCCCATAATCATAAACTTTTAGATACACTGTATTTCAAATAATCAGGGCACGAAATAATTAAATTATAAATATGATGTACGAGAGAATATTGAGATGACACAAAGCCATGAAAACCGGGACACAACTTTGAGATACATTAATTATCTTCATAATACACCTATCTATATGTACTCCCTTATTGCAACCATAATCATATTTGATAGGACCCACAAGTTAAAAATGTTAAATTGGATGTTTCTTGGTAGAACTTTGTGAATAAAATAGTTACAATATGCCAATATAGATAAATTATTAGAGATAGAGGCACACTTAATCATTACACTTTATTCATATTGAGAAACAAAAAACTTAGCAAAATGATGTTTAAATCAGTAAGTGGTTTTATCATAAACAAATGAATAATTCAAAGGACAAGGGGGCATGAAGAGTTAAAAGGTCTGAAACCATTATATTCCACAATCAAAAAAAGGCCACAATATTAAACAAAATGATAAAAGTGATGATTACATGTTGCCATCTTCAATAAAGTTAATCATGAAAAGAAAATAAGAATCATTCACAAAATCTTCACTCAACTAAAGAAACAGAATGAAAAATTGAATAAACAACTTGATAAGAAGTATCGAATCTTGAAATGTCAACTATGAGTATTATTTGCATTCCTAAAGGGTAAACTAACATTAACAGATGAATTAACCATATGGGTATTTTGGGTACCTGAAGATATTTGACCTTTATGATGATCTTTCTTTGACCAAAGCCAAATCTTGGAAACTGAAAAGCTCTCACCTTTGCTTCTATTGCTGATTTTTTTCCCATCATTACCCCCATCAATTGAGCTATTTTCTTTATCTTTATTACCAAAACTAACCCTTCTACTACTACCCCTATTGGGAACAAATGCCACTCTTAATTCTGAATTTCCCACCACATACTCATAAGATCCCATTGAGAAACATCTTCTTGCATCAAAATTGCTGTTACTTGTTTCCCCAACTTCCTTTTCATCTCTTTTTCCAACATTTGTGGCTCTAAACTTTCCGAGTCTAACTGGGTACACCCTCTTTTCATTACCAATACTACCCTCGGATTGCTTGAAATGACCAAAATGCCCTTGGTCATCATCTTCTTCCCTTGAATCGTTAAACTCGAAGATCGGATTTTCAACAGAAAACCCAGGAGTAAAAAGGGTTCCTCTACATAAAGGACAAGTTGAATTTGAAAGCAACCAAGTGTCTATACATTGCATATGGAAAGCGTGACTGCATAAAGGTAACAACCTTAAATTGTCCTGTTGTGTAAATTCACAAAGGCAAACCGCACAATCAAAAGGCTCTTTTAATCCCATCAATTCTTTGTAAGAGAAAACAGGGAGTGCATCAATGAAAGATTGATCTAGCCCTGAATCATGCAGATTGAAAAGCTGTTGTAATTGTCTTTCATACGCGTCACCATCATCGACGCCACTTTCTTGAAATCTTGAAGATTGAAAATGGGAATTTAAAGATCTTTTCCTCTTTATTAAATACCTCACAAGTAAATGGAGTAAACCACATATGAAAAACATAACCGCTATCACGATTATAATGTTTCTAGCAAATAACACGGTTGAGTTAGTTTTGGAATCTGTATGAGGAGGATTGACAAGAGGGGAAGGAGGGGGAGGAAAAGATGAAAGGAGGCGCATTTTAGCAAATATGAACACCTACAAGAAGCATCAAGATTTCTGTATTTTTTCAAATTGCGTGAACTGTAGAGAACACTAAAGAAAGGTTTTTTATTTGATTATTTTAATCTTTGATCTAAACCCAGCTCATGAATTCAATAAACAACCGATATAAACATCTACTAGTTGAAATTACAACAAACCCACTTGATACAAACAAAGAAAATGCAACAAGAATCAGATCTTGATTCAAAAAAACATCGTGGGTACTTCACAAAATCAAGAAAAAAAGAAATAGGGTTTGGAAAGGTCAAGATTTTAGATTACCCACCTCAGAATCTCAGATAAACCTTATTCTTTTCGCACAAACCTCTGCTGATTCGAAGGCGAAAAATACTTTTTGACACTTTCTTGGTGTTGGAATCTGTTGATATAGTGGTAAGTGGCAAGTGAATCGAAGGGTAAATTTACACAGAGAGGCTATATGTCATATGTGGCGAGGGAGCCTTAAAAGGGTGGTAGTGAAGGTAAGGGCAAATTTGTCATTTCCTAAAAATACTAGAAATGTTTTAATGCACTGTGTTCATTTTTTTTTTTTTTTTGGAACCGGCAAATAATTTTATAAAATATAAAAAGGCAACACTAGCAAGACGCTAGAGGCCACAAGTTCAACGAAGTAAACAATAACAGTTAACAAGCAGAATTGAAAGGGTTTTGAGACCAACTATCCCAATCAAGGTGGCCATTTCGCACCCTATATTTCCACCATATATACATTTCTCCTCTTATGTGATCAAAAATTTTCCCTGTTGAGAATTTTGGTGTTTAAATACCAATTCGTTCCGAGCCTTCCAAAAGCACCAAAGAGTTCCATACACCAGAAGGGCTTTCTCTTAAATGCACATGGTCCAACAAGGGCTTTTAGTAGCAAAAGCTTGCTTCCTTGAACCACTCATCTTTTTAAGAAATCCACTGATAACAAGGCTAATAATAGTATAATTTTATCTTTTGGATTTAAACATCTAAATTTAATTTGTATAGAACATTTTATTTTGAGAAATGACGTGTAAATATCGGTTTGTCATTTTTGCTTTCTTTTATTTATAAAATCAATTATAGTTTCAAAAAATTCTTGGCAGTTATCATCTATTTTTTGTCTTTTGTTTTTGTTTTTTATTTTCAAGGTTTACTTTTATTAAAAAATAAATATATCAAAATTTTGTAATATTTTGTTTAATATATCAAAATCTATGTATTTTATCTTTTATAAATATAAACTGTCATCTAACTCGATCATGTTGATGCTAGATCTCAAAGTTTGTTTTTTTTTTAAAACAACCATTCAGTTTTGATTTCTTTGATTTACTTTCAATTTTTTTGTATTGAAAAATGGACAAATGTAAGAAAAACTCTAACACATTTTTATCAAATTCTTAAAAAACTCACTATATGATTTTTTTAGTATATTAAAACCCTTATATTTTCTGAAATATCTATTTTAAGTTTTCTGATTTCAGAAAAACTCAATATATTTTCATCACAATTATTAAAAGAACCACTATATTATATTTTTTTAGTGTGTTAATTTATTTTTTTAGTGCATTAAAACTCTTATATTTTCTGAAATGTCTATTTTAAGTTTTCTAATCTCGGAAAAACTCAATATATTTTCATCACAATTATTAAACGAACCAATGTATTATATTTTTAGCGCATTAAAAATTCTATATTTTCTGAAATTGTCTAATCAAATATATTGTAATCATCAAACAATTAAGCGTCAATTATCTAGCATTTGTGATTGTCTAAGATTTACCGATATGAAACCTTAAATTAGACATTTCAGAAAATATAAGGGTTTTAATTAGGGCTGTAAACGAACCGAACGTTTAGCGAACTGTTCGTGAACTGTTCGGCGAGAAGTTCGATTATGTTCGTTTATTTAACAAATGAGCGAACATGAACACAAATTCTCGTTCGTTTAGTTAAAGGAATGAACATGAACAATGGTCTCATTCGTTCAATTATGTTCGTGAAAGTTCATTTATGTTGTTCGTTTACGTTCGTTTATTTTTGTTCATTTAAGTTCGTTTTATGTTCATATGTGTTCAATTGTACTATTTTATTAGATTACAATATTATGTTAGTTTATGTTTATGTATGTTCAATTGTGTTTGTTTATTTATTTTCATTTATGCTTGTTTGTTTATGTCCGTTTAGCATGTTCATGAATATAAACGAACGAACATAAACAAGATAATTTGTTAAACGGACGAACATGAACAAGAAAACTCGTTCGTTTATCTGTCCGTGTTCGTTCGTTTGTTCGGCTAACTTAAACGAACGAACATGAACATGCCCTCATTTGTGTTCGTTTACAGCCCTAGTTTTAATACACTAAAAATAATATAATGTTTTTTTAATAAGTGAATGAAAATTTGTAAGGTTTTTATGAGATTTTCGATTTATGATTTTGTTTCAATTTTTTGGCATTAAAACCCATCCGATTTCGATATCTATGATTAATGTTCAGTTTTTGGGGGTTAATTCGATTTTGGTTTTTCAAAAACAAAAAGTCATTCGCAAACACTCACCCTACTCAAAGCAATCATATTATAAAAGGTTGTTTTGTGAAAACAAATGAGTCGTTCGCAAAAGATACAAAAGAAATAAATAAACCAACAAAATAATGTTTACTTTTTTAGGGAGCCTTAGTTAAGACGCCAAAAGAAAATGTTTAACTTTTTTCATGACATATTTGTTCCAAATTGTATCCTCAAATATGGTAGGAAGCAAGTAGTCTTCAATAAATCTTCTAGTAGCTTTCACAGAGAAGATACCATCCCACCGCCAAGAGTAAGCTTTTGTTTTAAAGAAAAATATTTGAAACAATGTTATTTAAGGATTCCAATTGCGAAGCCTCAACCCTATGTCTAATTTCTCGGATCCAATTCTAAGCCCAAGCCCAAGCATTACAATGATCCTTTATGAAACATTATCTATTCACATCAAGGACATATAAAGAATGAATTTTAATGTAAAGAGGGACATTGTTGATCCTTTCCAGAAAAAAATAGTATAAATATCTCCAATCAATTTTTAGAGGGAATAGTGAGGGATGATACCCTTTTGATGAAGATTTCCATAAGAGCTCAAAATCCAGTTCCAAACACCACCCCTATGGTTTTGAACACTAAAATAGTCTTCAAATTTTCTACCGCTAACACCATGAATCAAATTTATAACATTCACCCAAAAAGAGTTTCCCTCGGTAACATACATCCACCTCCACCTCCATTTTTGAAGAAGAGTTGGAATAAAACCTTCCAGACTTTTTTCCTATGCATGAAAAACACAACCCCGTAACTTGGTCGAGAAAAATTATATATTTAATAGATTGGTTGGTCCGGTTCTAAAAAAAATAGATTGGTTGGTTCATTATGCTTCATAACCTTCCCAAACATTCCCAAACTCTCTCTAACCTCCAAAGAACATGGGAGAACATTTCTTAAAGTTATTAAGCTCAAACTGAAGGTGAATCAAGTAATTTCAACGGCAAGAAGCAATAAATTATCATCATCTACTTGGATTAAGCGTAAGTCATCTTCCTTGGCAGCTTGGGTTACATTAATGGAAGAGTTAATAGAGAACATGTAAACCCTAGAACTCATATGATCTTGTCGTTTAAAGATGCATTGAGAAGTGAAAACATGTTTTCTATCAATAAATGTTCAATATGAAGCATGTAGTTCATAGTATGCAAAAGTAGGAAGGTAGGACCCAAACCCTAGTATTGATAAGTTGCAAGATACTTTATTTTGAGCATAAATGTTAATAAAATAATATGTATGGATGTGTTACTCATAGTTATGAATATGTGCAAGTATGATTGGTATCCAAGTTCATGAGTTAGGAAAAAGAAATGGCTAATTGAAAGTTAAACTTGGATTAAGGCTATTGTTGTTTAACAATTATGATTAAACTAATGAACATTTACTAAGCAAAGTTTATTCTTGTATTTCATGCATATCATGACGCTTGTGTGATGGAAATGTTAAAAGAAAACTAGTGATGGAAATATTAAAAGAAAAGCAGTGATCATGCATATCATGGCACTTGCATAGTACAAAGCAGTGTACGGAGAGTCACCTATCCCAAAAACAGGATCTTAATAGGCTGATCTGTTATTCCTATTGTCATTTCCATGATAAATCCTAAGATTTGGATAGGTGTATAATCAAAGGACTATATGTCAATACAAAAGCATGATACCAAAAGGCCCGTAAGTTTTTCTTTGGTTTGTGATCATGTATTGCTGAAATAAAAGATTGTTTTATCCAATCTTTTGATAATAAATTGTGTGTAACCCAGACAACTCGCTTGACATCTTTTTCTTATGTATTTAGTATGCCATATATCTCAGGTTCAAAGACAAAATATTAGAAGATGGTAGTCTTTGAAGTGAACTTTTGAAGGATTAGAAGCGGGACATAGTTTCTTACACATCCATGTTAATTAATATTGCGCGACTTAATTTTACATCTTTGAGCGACACTTATTGCAAAAACATTGATGCGTATTTTGTGGCTCCTTTTTGTGATTAAAAGTGAGACCTTTAATAATGATGTATGTTTTGTGGCTTCTATTTATGATTAACTAAAAAAGTGGTGACAAAATAAGAATAAGGAAAGTTTTGCGCTTTTAGGGAGAAGTATCTGATGCAGAAGCTTCGATTGCCGATTTCCTGGATTTAAGGATCATCCGAAAATTTTAATTGGGTCGCACCTTCTTTATTTATCTATAATTTATAATTTATATATAATTGAGCATATATAATGGGTCGATTTTCCTATAAAACTGAAGTCGAACCACTATTTTATGGGTAACAAATTTTGGTGTTTATCCACATTTAGGTAATCATGTTTTTTTGTACACATTTGACCCGTATACACGTTTGACATGTTCATAATAAGGAAATATTACCTATGATTATAGACATATTACCTTATTATAAACAGGTCTAACAAGTATATTGGTCAAATATGTACGAAAAAACCATTGTTATCCAAATGTAGACAAAAATCAAAGTTCGTTACCTATTTCTTGTACATCTAAAATGCCAAAAAAAAAATATGTTTAATTATTGTATTTTTTTAGAAATTAACCTCTTGATCGGTTTTTACATCAATAATTAGATGTTTTATCACATGTGTAAAACTTATGACCATTTAAAACCTGGAAAATGACTTATTTGAAAAGGAGTTCAAAATTTTAATGGTCTTAAACACATAAAAACGATTATAGGCAAAAGGATTAAAAATAGTGAAATAATATTACATTCATCTTGTTCACTATTTCATCTCAATTCATGTCATTTTAATTGAACAATCCAGTCTTCGAAGTAAGTATCGTGAACAATGGGTCTCTTGAAACGACGAATTCATTGACCTTAATGCTAGACAAAATTATATATCTTTTAATTTGTTATTTCAAATTAAAAAGCGCTAAGATCTAAAAACAATTATATTATAATATAGAAGTATTTAAAAGCATAAAAACAATTAAAGAATTTTCCTTCATCCTTCCAAATTTAGGTAACCATGTTTTTTTTTCGTACATGTTTAGGTAACCATGTTTTTTTCGTACTTGTTTAGGTGACCATGTTATTTTCGTACACATTTGACCATTATACTTGTTATATCTGTTCATAACAATGTAATATTACCGGTAATCGTAGGTAATATTACATTATTATGTACAGGTCAAACAAGTATACTGATCAAACAAGTATACTGGTCAAATATGTAAAAAAAAAAAAAAAAAAAAAACATGATTACCTAAATATGGACAAACACCAAAGTTCGTTACCCATTTAGTTCATTAACCCTTAAAATTAAATAGAAATCAAACCATCCGTTTAAAAATAGTTTGGCTTGGTCAATACGGTTTTTTCAGTTATTATGTACAGTCCTACTCGCATCAAGAAAAATAACACCAACTTCCTTGGTCCCTTTTATTCAAAGAGACATGTTTAATTTCATAACCTGGTATCCACATAATTCTACGGATATTTGTTAGAAGAAATTGTTAAGAATTGTGATTGGTGGTGGCAGAGTAATAATCCCCAACCGTCAAGAACACATGTTCTCCCAACACCACATCAACATGAGGCAGAGTTTCAATGCAATCCACTTTAATCTGCAACAAAAATAAAACAAAGTGATTAATCGTTTCGAGATTTGGGGAAAAAAAATAAAAAACAGAAAAAAACCTTGCGATTTCCCAGTCGAAATTCTGATTTCAGAACGGAGTGGTCCCTCGATAACAAATATACCTTCAATGTCTGTGCATATTTTGCATTCCCTGCCCACAATAAAAATTTCAGTATGCATATAATGAATGTTGGGCAAGAGTAACATTTATTTAATAATCCTATATTTAATATATTAGTTAATTATGAAATACAAAAAGAACCTGTAAATAATCCAAGCATTGCATTATCATTAAATGATAACGCTGGTCTTGACAAAGTTAACTGAAAGTCGCAATTTGAAACGTTGCGGTACGTCTCCTCAGCAATGATTACCTGCAGAAAACTTGTATTAGGATTCAAAACACCATTTTTGCACCAAAAAGACGTAAATGCCCCCTTACCGCATGTTGTGGAGTCAGGCTATGGTCGAGTAAAGGGGAGCCTATCGCCTCTTTGATGTACGCTTGCTGCAAAAACGAAAATCCCATGATATAAATTATCATAAAACACCAGCCGATAATCTTACAAATAAAATAATAATAAGAATAATTCCTAATAAAAATAATAATAAGGATCAAAGATTGACCTGAGATTTTAACATTTGGGCAGAGAGTGATGTGTCCCGATCCAAGGACTTGAAGTAGACATCCACCGAATCAGTGGGTTTCAGTGCAGACGATTTCCGTAACTTCTGAATACGGCTAACAACCTACAACACTGGTTTCATCAGAAATAGCAAACAAATAATTTAATGATAACATCCTACTTTCACTATAAATTTTTTTTGTTATGGTTGTGGCTTGTGGATAAATCGATAAGATGGTGAGTACGTTCTGCTATAAAAAAAGAATGATTTTTTAATGGTCAAATAGATTTTAATGGATATTAATAGATACCTCACGTGCAAAACCAGCTTTGAGCAAAGAGTCATCAGGGCGTAAGTCCAGTATTACCAATACATCGCCTAAAAAGTTAAAAAAAAAAAAAAAAGAATATTTGTTACAGCATCATTATTAAAAAAAATACTATAAAAAATGTCCTCACCATCACCAGATGCATCCATTTGGTCTTGGGTCACACCATCAGGGCATTTGAATCCGCGGATGATCTACAATGCCAAAAATATTGATAGTTTTTAAGTAGATGAAGGTCCCATTTTAAAGAGAAAGAGCAATGTACTTTGATTCTTTCTATTACACATTGCAGCTTTTTCTTATTACCCAATTATAGCACTTTACTTACAGCTATGTGAAATTGCATTGTCGTTGGAAACAAAGTAGAATGTTTGATACGAAAAATAAAAGTAATAAATTAAGTAAATGGAGATTACCTTGATATCAGTGAGATTTAAGCAGTGAGTAGCAATAGTAATTTGTCCTGTTCTTTCAAAAGATAAAATTTCATCCTGTGACATTGCCTTCACTGCATCAGCAACTACTCGCATTGACTTGCCCAGTCTTTTGCCCAACACACTACATACAACATCAAAATATCATAATAGAAAATACATTAAAACCGGAAAATGTAGATTTATCACATTAACCGAAATGATAAAGCTAAGGGTCCTTTTGAATGAATGTAATAAGTCATTACATTCCAGGATAATGTTTGATGCAGGAATGTAATGATTTTTTATGTTATATGATGGATAGTTATAACTCTACTCAATGGGATATATTCAAAAAAGTCCTTATATTTTGACCCTATATTCGATTAAGCCCTAATTTTTTAATTCAATTAAGCCCCAACATTTTGTTAAATGTTTACAATTTTGGATAGTAGCTAGTTAGGCCGTTTTTATATTTTTACAACTGATGATGTATAGGGTCAAAATGTAAAGACTTGATTGAATAAAAACTAAAGATTCAACTCTAAATTGTTAAAATGGTCAAAATGTAAGGACATTAATGAATATTTATTTTTTATATATATCCAAAATTGTAAACATTTAACAAAATGTTGGACTTAATTGAATAAAAAAAAAAAAACAATTAGGGTTTAATATATCCCATATTCAATTATAACCGATGAACTTTGTATTTACAATAATAAAAAATTAAAATCGTGATAAAAAGAAAAAGTACCTGAAATCAGGTTCAGCGCGTAAAGAAGCATACATCAAAGGATGATTGCAGGGCACAAGAGATACAACATTCACCTCCTCTAACACATACTGCAATGCAAATTCAACCAAATAATCACAATATCAAATATCAACAAAAGACTTGGGTTAATTGGTTGCTTGTTAGTGACATTAATGTTTAAACTTAATACTATCAAGAAAAAGTGACCTGTTTCAGTTTGCCGACAATGTCATCAAGAAACTCAGCATCAGGATGTACAATAATCATCTCTCTGTAACCATCCATGTAATTCCAGTCAGTCGAAAAGGACAATTCTGGAATTTTGAGAATCACTCACTCTACCCTACCTACCTGAGTGGAGTCTTGAGAGATTTATTATGGCGCTCACGAACATTACGTGCAAGATCTATGATTCTCATCATTCTCTCAACACTTTCTTCCATACGGCTCCCACCCTGCACAACCATATCATTTATCAACACATTTTATATTATTATAACCAAAGTAAAATGTTATGTACCTTCCCTTGCGGTTGAGGGAAAGAGCAAAAGTGAATGCTTTCTTCGGATCCAGTGGCTACTTTGCGCAAGTTACGATAAAGAACCTCGGTGAAGAAGGGTGTGAATGGAGCCATTGCTTTACAGACAGTTAAAAGCACCTACACTCCATTATCATTTAAAACAAATTATTATTTAAAACAAATTTAAATAGAAAAATCAAAAGCATACACATACATGGTAGAGAGTTGAAAGTGCAATTCTGCAGTCGTTTTCTCCAGTGCGGCCTTTCAATCTTTTGCGATTGAATCTTACGTATATATTGGTCAAATTGTCGATGAACTTCAACAGATAAGGAACCACCTGCAAAAGTAAATATAAGCATCATAGGTGTAGGGGTATATACGTAAAAAGGTGAATGAATAAATGTGAAAGAGAGGAATGTTTACGGTATAGAGGCGATAAGCATCCATTTCCTGTGTGACAAAATGAACGAGACTCTGTGTGGCTGAGTTGATCCACTGATCAAGAACATTGGCTGACTTCAAAAGAGTGACTCGGTCATGAGGAACAAAAGATGCAAGCCCCTCCACCTCAAATCTTTTTGCATTTTCCACCAGAAATCTGTATGCATTGTACCATGGTAATAACACTTCTTTCACCTGCATAAGTAATCAATCACCAACCAAATTTTGTAAGAGATATATATATATCTACTCCCAATTTATTACTTGACATCATTCTTCTAAGATAACTAATTGACTCCAAAATCACATACATATCATATGATAAAGTAATAAAGATTACTCACAACACGATAGACTCCATCCTTTTTGAAATGTAAAGGTTCGGCACGCACTACTGGAGAATTTATGATGTATAATCGTAGTGCATCCTGTAAACAAACAAATCTATAAATTTTGTTGTCTAAATAAATAAATAAATATATGTATATGTTACTTACAGCCCCATAATCATGGATGACTTCCATGGGAGAAGGATAGTTCTTCAACCTTTTACTCATCTTTTTCCCATCCTCAGCCAAAACAAGACCATTGCAGATAAGATTCCTAAATGCAGGTTTCTCAAATAATGCTGTCGACAACACCATCAGAGTGTAAAACCTGCAAACCAATTCAATTATTATTTTACTTGATAAATACTAGCAAATATCCTTTTACTGGTATAAATTATACTACATATTAGGATTGAAATTTTCTTTTTAGAAAATGGAGTTAGAATAAAGAGACCATCCACGAGTTTGATCTAAGCCCTCTGCAACAAAATGTCCAGGGAAGTTGTTTTGGAAGAATTCCTGATTTTCAAACGGATAGTGGATATATGCATATGGCATTGACCCACTCTCAAACCAGCAGTCAAATACCTGAAACAAATCATCCATGTAACAAAATAACATATTCAATATTATATATATATATATATATATATATATATCACTTTATTACATTTACATTTACATACATCTTCTACACGGTGAAGCACACCCAACTTTGGACCACGTGGGCTAGGAATAGTGATGTCATCAATTTTGTGCCGATGTAAGTCCGTCACCTGTCACAAGGACAAATCTATTTATTTATTTTAACAAACCTAAAAGTATATATATATATTATATACTTACTTTCTTCCCTGAAAGTGTTTCAAGTTCTTCAACTGAACCAATGACTTGAATATCTACACCATCCTCACTGATCCATATAGGAAGAGGAGTGCCCCAAAACCTACTTCGACTAACCGCCCAATCTCTAGCATTTTCAAGCCAATTATGAAACCGCTTTTCCTGCATTATTATGAATATTCAATAACCATTTATTTATTATCATATTTAAATACAAACTATACATTCGTTTGATGTGTTTTTTATTTAGATAGTTGATAGATTACCTTGACAAAAGCAGGAACCCATTTTGTTTTCTCATTGTTCTCAAGCAACTCACCTTTCAACTTCTCTACTGCTACAAACCTTCACCAACAAATAAGAATAAACTAATCTAAATAACCACAAAAATAAAAATAAAAACACAACATAAGTAAAACATATATGTACCAGCTGGGAACTGCTCTGTAGATTAGAGGGGTATCGGATCTCCAGCAAAACGGATATGAATGACTGAATTTTCCAGACTTCACCAGCCTGCCCTTTTCCTGTAACAAATAATTTATTATTTTACAATTTACAGAATAATTATATATAAAATCCAACTATTCTTGCCTTAACCACTTGAATAATATCTTTATCTGCCTCCTTCACATATCGACCACCGAAATCAGTAATTCTCTCAGTAAAACACCCATCATCATCAACAGCCATAATTAGATTTTCTCCCTGGATATAGAAAAAAAAAAATAAAAAAATCCGGTTATTTGAGGAAAGAAAGAAACAGTGCATATTATTTTAGGAATAATTGAGACCTTATTAATTATTTGGTTTTCCATACAAACACGATAATCGTCTTCACCAAATGCTGGAGCACAGTGCACAATTCCAGTTCCACTATCGATAGTTACATAATCATCCGCAACAACTCTAAACGCCATGTCTGATAATTCTTTGAAATAATCAAATAATGCCACATACCTAAAAATTTAAATGCTTTTTTAAGATTATTGGCAATAAATAAATATGGATTTATTTGTCAAATTAAACACACACTTTTTACCCACGAGTGAAGATCCTGGAAATTTATCCAACACTTGATAAGCAACCACAGATCCCTTGGTGGTTTTGGAAGCTGTTTTTCCCTTCTCTACTGGAAGCTCTGATACTCGACATTCAGCAACTACATAAACTTTTCCATCCGATTTTCGCTTCACCTGATTTTATTTTAACATTCAATTCCAATATTCATTTAACTTACAAAATCCAAACTTACTACTACTACTAACCTTCACATATATAAAACTTGAGTTGACACAAAGTGCAAGATTGCTAGGGAGTGTCCATGGTGTGGTTGTCCATGCAACAAAAGCAGCACCATCTTCATCATCAACTATTGGAAAACTCACCATGATTTCAGGATCAACCACTTCCTTGTAGTTTGAATTAGCCTCAAAATTCGACAATGGAGTCTTGCACCCCGTACTGTACGGCATCACCTGGTAAATGGAGACTTGAATTGACAATGTACACTAAACAAAAACAAAATTAATAAAGATTTGATACCTTAAACCCTCTGTAAACAAGGTTTTTCTCATATAACTGAGAAAACACCCACCAAACACTCTCCATGAAATTCAAATCCATAGTTTTGTAATCGTTCTTGAAATCGATCCACCTTCCGGTCCTGGTAATTACCTTCTCCCATTCCCCAACGTACCTGGTAACGATACTCCGACACTCTTCATTATATTTGTCGATCCCCATTTTAATCACATCCTCTCGGCTTTTGATCCCAAGCTTCATGTCAATCTCATGCTCCACCGGCAACCCGTGGCAATCCCAACCGAACCGCCGTGTCACGTGGTGGCCCGTCATCGTCTGGTACCGTGTCACGATGTCCTTGATTGTGCCAGCAAGGATGTGCCCGTAGTGAGGGAGACCGGTTGCAAACGGTGGGCCATCGTAGAACACGTATTCCGGTAGGTCTTTCGTTTTTTCCAGTTGGGTATCAAATGCTTTCACTTCGCTCCACCATTCTAAGATCTTCTCTTCTTGTTCCACCAGCGAGATGCATGTGCCTTCACATACGTCATCCATTGCTTGCGATCCAAACCTTAATCCTTATAAACAAAAAGCACCAAGAACAAACTAACAGAATTTTGAGCAAAACAGTACGTGGACTTGAAAGACAAAGATAGAATCATACTGATGCGAGATACAAGACTGCAGAAGATTGTAACCGAACCCGATGATGGTGATGGTGGACTGATGGAGAAGAGAGGAATGGCGGCGTGGGGATTGTGTTGGGATCTAGGGATACATGTTACGGACTTACGGGAAATTGCGAAATTCTTGTTGATCCACTAACTTTATATTTTTTTATTTAGGACATGATATTTAAATTTTATTTTAACATTCAATTCCAATCTTGATTGAATGATAATGTAGTACCCTTGCCATTGCCGAACTCCTCACATAGCAATAGAATACTAACAGAAGGGAGAAAACTGGATTGAGAATTACCTGTTGTAAGTCGGCGACTTCCAGTCGATTGGGATCAGAAAACGGCGGCAATGATCGAGTTTCTTGAACGTGATCGTGGCTTTTTGATCTGGCGACAGTCCGGCGACTTCCAGTCGATTGGAATCAGAAAGCGGCGGCAATGATCGAGTTTCTGGAAGGGTGGAGCAAACGGCGACGTGATCGTGGAATATTGACGCAATTAGATGATCGTGGTATATCGAAGAATTAGAAAGAAAGGGTATTATGTTTAATAACGATTTTTTTGTAATTAAAAGGTTTTTAAATAATCAGTATGATTTAAAATAGAGTAAATTACAATAATGGTCCCTGTGGTTTGCAGGAACTTTAAAAAATGGTCCAACTTTTGAAAAAACATCCATAATGGTCCTCATGCTTAGGATTTACTTTCAAAAATGGTCCTAAGGGCAAGTAAAAAGACCATTTTACCATTTTTAATTTCTTTTTCATTTTCTTTTAATGTATAATTTATTAAAGTAATTAAAAAAAACTTACCCCACCCCCACCCCCCTCTCTCTCTCTCTCATCCCATCCTCTTTCCTCTCACATCTCTTCTCTCTCTTTTTCTCTCTCGTCTGAACACATGTTTACTGGAATTCTCATCGCTGCTACATAAACGCAAGGATGAGGAAGGTGTGGAAAAGTGTTCGGTAAGAAATGTGTCGAGCTGCGACCTTGATCTTCATCAAGTCACAAACCCATTGCTGCTCGATATCGTTACACTTCTCATGCTATGTGAGAAGTGTAGTTGCATAATGATCCCCTAATTTCTTGTCAAACATATAAGAACCCTAGCACCACCGACGACGAATCCCCTCAGATTAATTCTCTTTGATGTGCACAAAAGCCTTTCCGGCCACGTTCTCCTCATAACCAGATCCACCAAGATTATACTTGCAAGATTCATAGCGAATAATCCAATCGCCTTGTTCAACACCAATGCATTAATTTAATTCCGGTCCAACAATTTTGCAAAATTAGGGTTCTAAAAACCAGCGAAATATCTACAATAATATGCAATCAAAACAGAATCAGAGAGAGTATACTTCTTCGATGATTAACTGGATTTTCCTCCCTTGTATCAAAGAGAGTGAATGTAGAGAGAGATATATATATTTATACAACGCTTGTTTTGCGTAGCCTTGTTCGTGAAAGAAAGCACCATGTGATAATTGATTTGAAGGGTTGATGTATTCATGAGGGTACGGATGGCATTGCAGCTTCTCGTTTGTGTCTCTCTCAATCTAGATACAAATTTCACAAAATGTGTTCGTGTTGAATCAGTTGAGTGTGCGTGTGAGAGAGAGAGAGACAGGTGGGGGTGGAGGGGGGCGGGGTAAGTTTTTTTAATTACTTTAATAAATTGTACATTAAAAGAAAATGAAAAGGAAATTAAAAATGGTAAAATGGTATTTTTACTTGCCCTTTGGACCATTTTTGAAAGTAAATCCTAAGCATGAGGACCATTATGGGTGTTTTTTCAAAAGTTGGACCATTTTTTAAAGTTCCTGCAAACCACAGGGACCATTATTGTAATTTACTCTTTAAAATATTTATAAAATACTTAAAAATATGATTTTTGGGTATATATGATATTTGAAGACTTATCTAGGATAAGAGTAAACTGCAAATTTGGTCCTTGTGGTTTACAAAAAACTGTGGGTGTCGTCCAAAAAATTTTCAACTTGCACCACTGGTCCAAAATCGAAAACTCTTTGTGGGTTTGGTCCCTGAAAAAGTTGAAAGGACTATTTTGCCCTTTTAATTTCTTTTTAACACTTTTATATATTTCTTTAATTATTTTAATGTTTTATTATATAAGCTGTAATACCGTGTTTTTAAATTATAGAGATTTCGAGTTAATCTTGGTGTGATTAAGATTAGTTAGCTTGTTGTATGAGTTTGGGTGATTAAAAACCCATTTGGGAGAAGTTTAGACTTGAAAAATGCCAAAACAGAGCTACACGGGTCGTGTATAGCCACACGGGTCGTGTAGAAAGGCTTGTGAAACCAAACAGATAGCTTTTCAGACCCACACGGGTCGTGTACCTCTACACGGGTCGTGTAGAGTGTTCAAAAGGAGTCCGAGAGCCAAAGCAAACCTACACGGAGCGTGTGAGTCTACACGGGTCGTGTAGAACAGCCCGACACGGGGCGTGTGAGTCTACACGGGTCGTGTAGGCCTGACAGCACTATATAAAGTGCAGAAAATGCACTTTTCGGGAAAATAGACCCATTTCGATAGTCAGAGCTCCAAATGGCGATTTTGAGTGAAATCAAGCCTAGAGGTTCGTGGGGAAACATGTAGAAGTGTGGATCTAAACCCGTAAACGTGTTCTTGCTTCCTAATTTGTCGAGGTGAGCGATTTCTTGATTTTGGGGTTTTAAAACCCTAACTTTCATTTTCATGTTTTAGCTATATATTGATATATATGTTGTTAGTAGATTGTTAGTGGATGCCTTTAGAGTTATTTGTGAGAATATTGTCGAGTTTCTACGGTTGAATTAGTAGAACCGTGAATTTGGGGGTTTCGGTAAATATTGAGTTGATATTACCGTTTATACTCTTTTGTTTCCTCTTTTGATATATATATATATATATATATATATATATATATATATATATATATATATATATATATATATATATATATATATATATATATATATCTCTTTGAGATAGATGTAATTGAGTTGATTGTGGATATTGGAGGATTGATTTAGACTATGGTGATATAACCAAGTCTAGTAAACAGGAGCCCGATACGCGTAATTCGAAGGTTCCAAATACTAAGTCGTTATCAGGTGAGTACTTTTATGTATTTGAGTAGAATTTTACCTTGTGGTAAACCGAGTTTATAAATATATATATGTGTTAGGTTGTTATTGTTGTAATCTAATTATGGAGGAAATTGTTATCTGTGAATAACAACAATTGAGTTGAACATACATATTTATTGTATAAATTGAGTAGATGTTTGTGTAGTCACATTAAAGAGTTTTGAGTCTAATTGTATAGCCATGAAGGCTATTGAGCTGGAATAGAGTTGGATTGATTATGTTATCTGTGAATGACAAGAATGAGTTGCAATCTATATTGAGTATAAGAGTAGAGTATGTGATAAATTGGTTGACTTAAAGAGTCCTTGAGTTTAATTGTTACAGGTACGAGAATTGCTATGATTAAGTATAAGTTGGTTGTTAAAAATGAACATATGTGAGAATGTGGCCGAGTTACGAGCAGTACTGATTGTGGTATTTTATTGAGTTAATGTTAGTAAATATTAGCTGGTGTTTGTAAAGCTAATATGTTTGCAGATTTCAGAGTTAAGAGAAGGTGGATATTCAGCTAATGAGATTAGCAAAAGAGAATGATGAAGATATTTATTGAGAGAGATTTGTAGAGTGTGATTGATTACTCACTAAGCTTTTTATAAGCTTACACTTGAGTTGTATGTTGTTTTGCAGGTATCTATAGCTGTGATAGGGGAAGGCATGTGATAAAAAGAGACGGACATGTTTAGAGCTTTGTCCTTTAGTTGAATTAGATTTATTTGTAATTCCTGGTTGAAATTGTAAGGACCTTTTGTGTAAATATTCATGTTGATAACATCTTGATCCTTGGTTTGAGTACAAGTATGCCCATTTTGATGTATTATTGTTTGAAAATTTTTGGGTGTACTTTGTATGAGAAACTGGGCGTTACAAGTTGGTATCAGAGCATGGTTTAAGTGAACTAGGTCTTTGAGTGTAGAGTCCTAGACTTGAACCGAGGTGAGAAAGAGCCCCTATCACATGCTTGGAAAAAGATACTGCTGCTGATTTTAGTTTATGAGTTAATTATAACTTTTATCTCATATTTGTTATTGTTATATTCTGTGTGTAAATACAGATATGGAGACAGATGAGGACGAGTTGATGAATTGGTCATAGCCGGTTGGACCAATATTGGATGATGATACGAGATTTTGACTGATAAGAGATATCAACCAACGAGGAGACGAGAAATTCAGCTAATTATGAGATGTTAGTTGAATATGAGATGAGATTTTACTAATGGCGAATTTCCAGATAATGATGAGCTGATAAGATGAGATCCCGGTTGAGGCGAAATTCCAACTGATGATGAAAAAGAGTTCATAAGCTGAGTATAAACTAAGAGTTGAAACATGTGAGTGTAGCCGAGTACACTCAAGAGTTGAGATCCAAAGTATGCAAGTTCAACTAATGAGGAGACAAGATTTCTTGCTATGAGGTATGTAAGTAATTTCACTTAAAATGTTAATTGTAATGGGTTACATGTGTTTTAATTATTGATACTACATATTGTAGAATATGTGTAAAATATGTTAACACATAAAAGATTAATTGAAATTACATGTGTTAGAGAATTATGAGTATAAGGTGTAGTAATCGATATCGAGATGAGAATCTTGTATCCATTTGAGGTAAAGTTTACATATCACATAATGAGTGCTTTGTGATTTTGTATAACCGATATTATAAGTGGTTGCTTGACGAGTACTTAGCAACCATGGAGAAATGTGTAAAATGAGCATATACATGGTAAGAAATATATAAAGAATGATATGGTATATATATATATATATATATATATATATATATATATATATATATATATATATATATATATATATTGCTTGTTGTTTCACAGATGTGACGAGATTTCTGTGTACGAGTAATGTGTGGTTGAGACCACATGTTCTGTGGGGCCACATAACTAGTACTTACGAATGATCACAATGAATGGTTGAGATAGCCAAAATAGTATAAGTTGAGAAAGACAATGAGTGTGTAGTTGATTGCACACAATAACTGATTATGAGTTGACATGCTGAGAGATGAATTGTGTAGTTTAGAGTTGTCACATAATGAGATATTTGTGACAGAGTTGTCAGAGGACACTCGAGTAACCACATAAAGAGTACCTTGTGGTTATAATTGAGAGAACCTAGAGTGGTTCAAGTAGGCCTAATTGGCCTATAGATTGGGTTAATTACCTAATAAATGTGATCGAGACCACATATTCAGTGGGGTCACATATTGAGTAAATGTGATTGAGACCACATATTCAGTGGGGTCACATATTGAGTAAATGTGATCGAGACCACATATTCAGTGGGGTCACATATTGAGTAAATGTGATCGAGACCACATATTCAGTGGGGTCACATATTGAGTAAATGTGATCGAGACCACATATTCAGTGGGGTCACATATTGAGTAAATGTGATTCAGACCACATATTTAGTGGGGTCACATATTGAGTAAATGTGATTGAGACCACATATTCAGTGGGGTCACATATTGAGTAAATGTGATTGAGACCACATATTCAGTGGGGTCACATATTGAGTAAATGTGATTGAGACCACATATTCAGTGGGGTCACATATTGAGTAAATGTGATTGAGACCACATATTCAGTGGGGTCACATATTGAGTAAATGTGATTGAGACCACATATTCAGTGGGGTCACATATTGAGTAAATGTGATTGAGACCACATATTCAGTGGGGTCACATATTGAGTAAGCGTGGTTGAGACCACACATTCTGTGGGGCCATGTATTGACTAGTTGAGGTTGAGATCATATACTTCTGTGGGACCACATAACGAGTACCTTGTGGTTAGAATAGTGAAGACTGTTCTGATTCAGACAAAAGGAGGAGTGATAGTGAGTCTATATGGCTTGAGACCGTAGCGGATACCCGCTAGAGTCAAATCGAAGATGTATTAAAATCGGAGAATGGTACGAGGTACCATGATCTGATTAGAGGACGGTACGAAGTACCGTGAGATAGCGATGAATGACGAGTTTGGAGAACAGTACGAGGTACTATAAAACAGTGTTGAATGATGAGACAAAGGATGGTACGGGGTACCAAGAACTGAGGCAGAGTGGTGTTATAATGTTGTGCTTGTCTGTAAACAAGTATGTACTGTGTAGTGATATAGAGTGTTGAGACTGCACTATCCTTGAGTGTGGATATGTATGGTATAGATGTGAACCTATACAGTTTGAGACCTTATGGGTTAAAAAGAGGACGAATCAGAGGCGGAGTAACGGTATGAGAGTACTGCGAGATAATACAGTGAGTAATACTGTTGAGAATGTGTGAGGTTTCTTTCATATTGAATGAGATAAAATTTTAAAAATACATGATAAGAATATATGAGTTAAAAAGAAGAGGAAAGTAATCGTGATTGTGATTGATAAGATTCGTTCCTTAGCAATCAAACCAATTACTGCCAATAAGGGAAATGTGTGAATGTCGAGATGATAAAACTATTTATTCGTATGAGACGATAGATAATAGATTTTGTTATAATAATCTTGAATTATTTCTTGAGATTAACGAGTCAGTCGGGTGATGAGATATGATCTCACCGTAGAGATTACGGTGTTAGATGTCATGATATTGAGTCGTGTGTAGAGATTGCGGTGAACTGTATGTATGACTTATTTGTGTCATTCAGATGAATTAGAGATTGATGTGATAATGACGAAGAGGTGGTCAGAATTTATGCGGTTGTGTTGAGAATTTATTTGATAATAAATTATCGAGTTTAATAGAGTAAATAATTTATTGAGAATATGATGTGGATTATCCACATAATAGATGATATAATAAGTGAGTACATCGAGAGAAACAACATGAGGTATGTTGTTGAACTGAGATGAAGAGTAGCCATTTTGGCGAGAGATTGTTAACAGTATATTGGGTGAACACCTAATATATGTGCTAAAGTGAAAGTAGAGATAGATGAGATTTTGAGGAGGCATGAGTGAAACATGAGATAGTTTCTAATATTTTTTTATGTTATCATTGGGTTGATGAGTCGTATGATGTGAGTGAGACATTTGAATGTCCGTGTGTTTTATGTTGTATGAGTGTTTCTTCTACCCTAATCGATTAGGATGTGCAAATAGGAGGATTCAATAACTGTGAGTTATTATTGGAGGAGTAAACTCAGAGACAATTAATGTGAAAGTGATGAGACCAATTTTCTTATTGAGTTAGAGTTAACCGTTTCATGGAGATTTGAAATCATTGTGGACAGATGGCAAATAATGATAGTGGTTGGAGTATCAATTGAAGA
Organism: Cichorium intybus; assembly: GCA_023525715.1. Classification (NCBI taxonomy): domain Eukaryota; kingdom Viridiplantae; phylum Streptophyta; class Magnoliopsida; order Asterales; family Asteraceae; genus Cichorium; species Cichorium intybus. The sequence goes on along the minus strand of CM042011.1, from coordinate 3,381,365 downwards.
GTGAGATGAGATAGCTTGGTGTCAATAATACCATAGCAACGTGTGTGGCCTGAAAGAGTGAGTATTGTCCTACGTAGCAGTGATGATAGCCAATATCACTACAGAGATCATCTCGTGAGGATGATGGCGGGTATTACCTATATTATGAGTAAATGAGATGCGACAGTATGTACATGTCATATGAGCTGACGAGAGGATAATATCATTGTCATACGGAATGTGAAATTACGGTGGTGAGGTGGTTGTATAAACCATACCTGTTCCAAGAGATTCCGAGGACGGAATCTTTTGAAGGGGGTAAGAACTTGTAATACCGTGTTTTTAAATTATAGAGATTTCGAGTTAATCTTGGTGTGATTAAGATTAGTTAGCTTGTTGTATGAGTTTGGGTGATTAAAAACCCATTTGGGAGAAGTTTAGACTTGAAAAATGCCAAAACAGAGCTACACGGGTCGTGTATAGCCACACGGGTCGTGTAGAAAGGCTTGTGAAACCAAACAGTTAGCTTTTCAGACCCACACGGGTCGTGTACCTCTACACGGGTCATGTAGAGTGTTCAAAAGGAGTCCGAGAGCCAAAGCAAACCTACACGGGGCGTGTGAGTCTACACGGGTCGTGTAGAACAGCCCGACACGGGGCGTGTGAGTCTACACGGGTCGTGTAGGCCTGACAGCACTATATAAAGTGCAGAAAATGCACTTTTCGGGAAAAATAGACCCATTTCGATATTCAGAGCTCCAAATGGCGATTTTGAGTGAAATCAAGCCTAGAGGTTCGTGGGGAAACATGTAGAAGTGTGGATCTAAACCCGTAAACGTGTTCTTGCTTCCTAATTTGTCGAGGTGAGCGATTTCTTGATTTTGGGGTTTTAAAACCCTAACTTTCATTTTCATGTTTTAGCTATATATTGATATATATGCTGTTAGTAGATTGTTAGTGGATGCCTTTAGAGTTATTTGTGAGAATATTGTCGAGTTTCTACGGTTGAATTAGTAGAACCGTGAATTTGGGGGTTTCGGTAAATATTGAGTTGATATTACCGTTTATACTCTTTTGTTTCCTCTTTTGATATATATATATATATATATATATATATATATATATATATATATATATATATATATATATATATATATCTTTGAGATAGATGTAATTGAGTTGATTGTGGATATTGGAGGATTGATTTAGACTATGGTGATATAACCAAGTCTAGTAAACAGGAGCCCGATACGCGTAATTCGAAGGTTCCAAATACTAAGTCGTTATCAGGTGAGTACTTTTATGTATTTGAGTAGAATTTTACCTTGTGGTAAACCGAGTTTATAAATATATATATGTGTTAGGTTGTTATTGTTGTAATCTAATTATGGAGTAAATTGTTATCTGTGAATAACAACAATTGAGTTGAACATACATATTTATTGTATAAATTGAGTAGATGTTTGTGTATTCACATTAAAGAGTTTTGAGTCTAATTGTATAGCCATGAAGGCTATTGAGCTGGAATAGAGTTGGAGTGATTATGTTATCTGTGAATGACAAGAATGAGTTGCAATCTATATTGAGTATAAGAGTAGAGTATGTGATAAATTGGTTGACTTAAAGAGTCCTTGAGTTTAATTGTTACAGGTACGAGAATTGCTATGATTAAGTATAAGTTGGTTGTTAAAAATGAACATATGTGAGAATGTGGCCGAGTTACGAGCAGTACTGATTGTGGTATTTTATTGAGTTAATGTTAGTAAATATTAGCTGGTGTTTGTAAAGCTAATATGTTTGCAGATTTCAGAGTTAAGAGAAGGTGGATATTCAGCTAATGAGATTAGCAAAAGAGAATGATGAAGATATTTATTGAGAGAGATTTGTAGAGTGTGATTGATTACTCACTAAGCTTTTTATAAGCTTACACTTGAGTTGTATGTTGTTTTGCAGGTATCTATAGCTGTGATAGGGGAAGGCATGTGATAAAAAGAGACGGACATGTTTAGAGCTTTGTCCTTTAGTTGAATTAGATTTATTTGTAATTCCTGGTTGAAATTGTAAGGACCTTTTGTGTAAATATTCATGTTGATAACATCTTGATCCTTGGTTTGAGTACAAGTATGCCCATTTTGATGTATTATTGTTTGAAAATTTTTGGGTGTACTTTGTATGAGAAACCGGGCGTTACATAAGCCTACCCCACACCCTCTTTCTTAATCTCTCTTTTTCTTTCTCCCTTTCTCTCTTCCTCACTGTCCCTCTCCCTCTCTTTGTATCCTCTCTATCTACAAATGTGATTTCATCTAATTCAAAGGATCTCCCTGTTGACGAATCGACTATCCTTGAATTGACTTTGTTCCACTTGAAGATCAACCAACGACGTGCAATTGGCGAGCTCAGGTGGTATTGTTCCTGATAATTGATTACCAGTGAGGTAAAGGAGAGTCATCTTGGTGAGTTGACTAAAAAAGAGGGGATTGGACCGGTTAACCTGCTAAACACAATTGCGAATTGTTCCAGGCTGGTACAGTTTCCCAACTCCGGTGGAAGACGGATAAAGTTGCTGAAAGACGAATCTAAATAGACCAAATCTTTGCAACCATTAGAACCCAAAGGAATTCTACCCTCTAGATCAGTTGTATGAGCATCTAGATAAACATGGTTAACAATATTATTTAAGCTATCAGGTAACAATCCGGTGAACTAATTATTATCAAGGTATAATTTTTGGAGCAAGGTTGCATTTCCTAGGTTTGATGGAATCAAACCGGTCAAATGGTTGAAGCTGAGATGGAGAACTTCCAAACTAGAAGCATTCCAGGTTGATACGAGGTGTGGGGGTATAGAAATCCAGTTCCGTGACAGTGACAATAACGTTTCACCATCGGAGCTCAGTATCGCTTCGATTTCCTGCAAAACAATATATGCCCCTTGGATTTCAAGTTAAACTCAGTCCTCCTTACTTTTCAAGATCTTTCCCATGATCCTCAGTCTTCCTTCAACAAATCATACCATGTAGCATGTCCGGGTATGAACTCACTCTTCTTCGTTAACTGCAATATCGAGTCGCTCGTGGCGATGGATGGTCATGCAGAGCTCTACAACATGGATGATGGTGCTACCAAAAACTATTTATCAGCAGGGCTAACTCATCTCCCGTTTCTTTACTTGTTTGCCTCGTTCATTTATTTGTGTTTTCTTGGGTTTTGGATCTTAATATGCTTTAAAAACCATCGATGTTTTCACAGGACCTATTTACTAATGAGTGGGTGGCTTGTTATGAATTTTCTTCAGTTTATTAGTGCGGCGGCGGATCTCTATTGTGTGAATGTTACGGGCATTCCTCATAGATTGAATGTATTGTTGTTAATGATATATTCGTATTTCACAAGCTGTGTAATGTTATTAATCTATTTTTTAATTTTTTTATATTAATGGTATGTTTAAGTTTTAAAAGTTATGTAACGTTATGAAAAAATTTCTGTGCATTTTATATTAATAATATATTTACCTTTTACAAGTTATACAATATTATGGAATATTGAAGTTTAAGAGTAGTTTCACAATTTTTCACACTTTTGTTACAACGAAGAAAATGATAAAGATAAACAAGAAATAAACCAATAAAGATAAACAAGTACAAATGCATACTACTCTTAAACGTGAGTTTATTTAATCGTTGTTGACTATAGGTGGACCTTGATGGTGTGACATGCAATCCTATAATTCAATTCACTCGCAAACAAAGCATCGCAAATTTTGCAACACGCTTTCTACAACCCAAAAGCCATTTCAACCTACTTAAAAGTTTGTCAAACATCGGCCCGTCGAGGTTTTAACAAAACAAATATAACAATATCATTCAGGATCTGCAACCATTATTTAAAATTAATAGAGCTTTTTATTAAGTGTGATAACACAATATATTTAGAGGGTAAAGTGGTCATGCTCCTATTTATGAACCACCCAAGTCCAAGCTAGCTCGATCATTTATGAGATCACCAAAACTCCAACCTAAATTGGCCATTTGTGAAATCAACTAATTCCTACCTATAACCTATCTAACACAGTGATGTAAAAATTGGTCTAGGCACCCAATTAATCGAGGCCTAGATGTTTGGTGGTTATTCACCAAGTAAGATTTAGGATAATCAGTCATAGTAATTGGTTAATATCAAATTTAGTCAAAAACGGAAAACAATATGCCTAGACGGTCAAAAATTAGTCATGGCAACGTAAAAATGGTCTAGATGGTAAAAAATCAGTGAAAAGCCTATCAAAGTTGGTCAAAATTGGGTAAAAAACAACGGAATATGACTTTTTTTTTATGGTTATCTAATATTTTGTTAGGATATTGGTTATATATATATATATATATATATATATATATATATATATATATATATATATATATATATATATATATATATATATATATATATATATATAGAAGGAGGATCGTGTAGAAACCCAAAATCCGGTAAAAACCGCGAGGACAAATCTGGACCTTTAATCTTGAAAAATGAGTGGATTAGATTCAATGTGCAAATAATGATCATGTATTAAAATTCAAAGGTTGTTTTTTGTAAATTCTAGAAACTAAGAGAGGGGAAAGGGAAATGTCTAAGGGCATTTAGGTCAAAATGAAAGCACGTAACATTCAGCCAAGAGACTTCACGCGCCATGTGTCAGCTTCCCATTGGCTGTGTTCTATTTATTTTTCCACCAAGTTTGTATTTTGGCCAAAACTTTTTTTTCTTTGTAAATTTTTTTTTTGAAAAATCCAAAGTTCTTAAAATTTAATTCTCTACAAAACAAGCATAATCATGAAAATTTGAAAAAAATATTTTTTATTTTTTATTTTTATATAAAATAAAAAATTAAAAAAATTCCAAAAATTATGAAAATTTAAGGGATAATTGTAGATATTATATTAGTAAGTTTGCAAAAAAAAAATTTTGAAAAAAATGGTTTTTTTTCGTGTTCATTTTTATATTTTAAGTAAAAAAACACATCAAAATAGCAAAAAAATACATATGATCCAAAAATATTAAAACCAAAATATGTTTTATGATTCAAAACTTATGATCAAAGATGCAATATTCGTTATGATTCAAGATCCAAAAGTCGTTATGATCCTAAACGAGTTAAAAAAAACATATAACGACAAAATAATTCAAAACTTATGATCCAAGATGCAAAAAAACTATGATCTAAAATGTTATAATCCAAAAATACATGATCCAAAATGTTATGATTAAAAATATCATGATCCAAAATTATTAGATTAAAGATACGAAAAAAAAACGTTAAAATTAAGATTAAAAAATATTAAAAATTAAAAAATATACATAAAAAATGAAAAAAAACAAAAAAAAAATAAAAATCGAGTACTGTAACATTAAAAAATAAACAAATAAAAAATAAAAAAATAATAAAAATAATAAAAATCTAAAAACCGAGTATAATCGAAAATAAAAAATTGAAAAAACAATAATTTATTTTGAAAAAAAAAAAAAAAAATAAAAAATAAAAAAAACGAAAAAGAAAAAAAACGAGAAAAAAACTCACTTAAGTCCTCGAGTTCGTATTTCGTTCCGTGGACGTGCGTCGCACGTGATTGCGTCACGTCGAAGGAAGACGTTTTGATGTTATTGCCCTTATGAGAATGATTGGACGAGAAGAGTCCTCGCGGTTTCTCCCGGATCCTAACTCTATATATATATATATATATATATATATATATATATATATATATATATATATATATATATATATATATATATATACTAGTTGTAAGACCCGTGTATTACACGGGATGATATAAAAATATATAAATTATGAATATGTAAACATTTATATTTAAAAAAACAATATTATCGTGGTCATTTTGTATAATTATCAACAACTATGTAAACAGAGTGAAAGGAAGTTAGATACAACCCAATACAAAACCTAAAAATAAACTAAGCAAAAGAAAGAAAGAAATAAGGATTGAAGAACACAAGCATCGGTAATTTTATCAAAAAAATTGAACCTAAAACACAAAGATATTAAACCTAGTGAAGCAAACAATATGATTTAGGGCTAAAAGTCATCTAGCCAATACATCAACCAAAACAAAACAAACCTGGTTCAAGCAAAACAAAACGATTTAGGTCAAGAAATTGAAAAATAGAACAAAAAATCGATCAGGTTCAAGTGTTAATAACTAAAGTAGAGAGAAAATTACAAGCCAATACATCAAGCAAAACAAAGCAATTTAATGCTTAGAATTTTCTGATTTCTGTGAGTTCTCTTCTATATTTCCAAATTTCTCCGGGTTTCTTATATTTGCAATAAAAAAAGAATTGAATAATTATGGCAGATAAGTTAGGCTAGGAAAAATATAAATAAGAAAGATATTTTCAACTAAGTATTAGAATATAATATATTGTTTGTTTATTAAAATTAATACATTTTGTAGTGATATGTAACCACCAAATTATTTAAGTTACCAGAAAATATAATTCTATTTCTTAAGAAAAAATATAATCCTAAATACAAAAAATTAGTTATTAAACAACGACAAATACTACAGATTTCTCTTTACATAATGAATATATATGTAATGCTACTATTACATATGGACAATTTTTATAATATCGCTATTCTCAGGGACCAAAACTATAATTATGCGAATTAAAAACTATATGGATCAAAATCATAATTATCTTAAAATAAAAACTATAACGACCAAAACTGCAATTATTACAAACTATAAACTATAAGGACGGAAATTGTATTTATTAAACATAAAAAGCATAAGGACCAAAGTTGTAATTATGCAAATTAAAAACTATAGGGATCAAAATTGTAATTATCCTAAAATAAAAACTATAAGGACCAAAACTGTAACTATCACAAACTATACACTATAAGGACTGAAATTGTATTTATTAAGCATATATATGGACTAAAGTTGTAATTATGCAAATTAAAACTATAGAGATCAAAATTGTAATTACCTTAAATTAAAAACTATGAGGACTAAAAATGTAACTAATCTAAACGATAAACTCTAAGGACTAAAAGTGTAGTTTTTGAAAATAAAAAGTATAAGGACCAAATATGTAATTAACTCATTTTAATTCATTAATGGCAATTATGTAATTATTGAGAACTTTAAGGCCATTTTGTTGTTTTTCCTCGTTTTTAGTAGGATATATAATTTGTCATCGTAATCGAAATAACCAAAAAATAAAATTAACAATCTTAAAGAGATTATTAAGATTATCAAAATTAGTAATCGCATTATGGCAACATAATTACGCTACAAATATTAGTACATATAATAAAATACCTTCATAAAAGAATATTAATGAACTTTTTAATTTTTATGGAAATTCAAAATCATGAGAAAATGACATGTGGCCAAATGAATATGGTGGTGACATGTGGCTTTGAGTTACTTATTTATTAGGATAGGATATATATATATATATATATATATATATATATATATATATATATATATATATATATATATATATATATATATATATATATATATATATATATATATATAATATTTAGGGTTTCCGATTAATTTTCATCTAGGTCAAATAATCTCTTAAGCCTAATCAACTGATTAGCTATCGCTTAACATTTTTTACAATCTTGATCTAACACAATTTGTTGTAATCTGAACCAAAAAGGTGAAACAAAACAATTAATCAAAAAACCTAAAACCGAACCAAAAAACCTCAATCTCAAACCGAAAGAAATAAAAAGACTACGGGACCGAACCGGAAAATATCAATCGTACACAGCTTTTGTGCATGCATAAATTGAGTTTAACTATACATGTAACTAGTTTAAATCTCGTGTAACACACGGATGAGGATTAATTAAAGTATTATAATAAAAAATGTTTATTGCAATCATCATTTGAATTTGGAAGTCATTGAAGCGAAATTGCTCTGAATTTGAGTCTAAAAAGAAGAAAAGAAGTAATCACATACCTATTGGACTAATGGTTGCACCTCTTTCAGATGAAACCCACAAAACCGGATATAAAAAAATATTTTATTATAATTTTATAAGTTTTAATGTGATTGTTATATTTATCTTTTATGTTTATCATTGAATATATTAATTAACAACTATTTTAATATGTCAAACCAAAAGAAAAAGATATATAGTTTAATGTAGATAACAAATTCATCTAAAAGACTTATCTCATTTTATTAGACTTATCTCATTTTATTTTTATCTATAAAAAATAAAATTTAAATGTGCATAAAATTATTAAAAATAATGTTTCCTAAAAAGAAAATAATTGGATGAATTTTTGAGAAACTAATTTCCATGCAATGTATATATGTTCTGTTTTGACTATCAAAGGATAATTTCCTCTTGATATTACGTTTCAATGGGTGAAAGTGTAAAATTCGAAACGTTTGAGTATATATATATATATATATATATATATATATATATATATATATATATATATATATATATATATATATATATATATATATATATATATATATATACTAGGAAGGTTTTCAGGGCCGTGATGATCACGGCCCATGGGGGTAAGTTTTGGTGTTTCTTTCGAGATTGTCGTAGACTTATAATAAAGGGAAGTTTTAGCACCACCTGGTAACCAGAAAAGTTGAAAGTACAATGCTATTGTTGAGTATTTTTTTCGTAGTATAACGTTTTAATAAGAAAACTTCAAAAGTAAGATGTCTTTATCTATAACATTAATGTTTCTAATAGAACCAGACATGCAAGTGTAAAATGAGTCATAAGCACTACTATTGCTTTTACCCTTTAAGTAACCTAGTGTTTGATTTTAATATGAATAAACAAACATGTCAAATATATATACAATTGCTTTCATGATTTGCTTTAGGAATTAACTGGGTTTTATCTAAGGGTCTAACAAGAATAAAAACTGAACCTAACAAAATTGAGCAATTCAATACTAAAGCTATTCAGGATCAAATACATGCTTAGGTTTTGTTTTAATTTAAAAACAAAGACCTAGTGCTATTTCAAGTTTGTATAGATTTTGGTCACAATCCTTTCAAATACATACGCCAAGAGAAGCTATGCATTTTGTGAATTGAAATATATTCAAGCCTTGATAGCTAATTCATATATGATCAGATTAAAACAACTTCATACACACAATTTTTCCAAATAACATTTTTATAGCCGACTTACTTGGGAGCTTGTCCTTCCCACCTCCTTGCTAGCGCTCTAAAATAATATATAAACAAAATATATAAAAAATGCAAACTACACTTTAAATTATATAGTAAAATACATTTTTTGTGTCCAAGTATGGCTGATTATTACAGCTTTGGTCCGAGAGTTTTGTTTTGAAATTAATTCTGGTACCCACAATTTTGTCGCATGAACTGTAAATATTTTAGCTCTGGGATTCTTTGTGAGATCTAGGCTTTTCTATTTATTCAATTTATTAAACTACATATGGATTGAATAAAGTGGCATTGTGCACATCCAATTTTCTTTCTGTTATAGAGTTTCAATTGTTTATGAGGTATTTTCTTTTTCTGTCTACAGGCATATGCACCAACAACAGAATAAGAGAAACTTATGAAACCGACAACACCAAGAAGTATGTTGCTATTTCATGCATCCAGCCTTTTTGTGCTTCTTAATGATGGTCGCTTGTAAGTATAAATTTTGATACATAAATTAAATATTTATTAAAAAAGTTCAATAAAAGAAAGTGATAATTCTTTATTTGAAATATTTTAATTAAACACAATAAACTGCCAAGTTTCTCCAAGTCTAGGCTTGTTATTAGTAGCTTGTTCATGCTCAGCATCATGACACCGCTTACATAAAACACTGTAGAAACAATTTAATTTTAGAGAAAAAGCATTCTTTTGTATTTATATTAGACTATCAGAAGGCTTACGTGTTTATAGACACTATATCTAAAACAAGAGCAACAATGGCCAAGTGTTTCATTTAGATAGGAAGTTGTGGTACTTTCAATTGAAATTACTTAATAACATGGATTTCACATACCAATAAAATATTTAATTCAGGTATTACCTTCGGGAATTGACAAAGATTTTATGCAGCTAATCCTGGATTTCCTACTTATACACACATCATCCATCTCCCGTTTGATGATCAATCTCTACACATGAATCTAAAATACTTCTCAATATGAACAAATTCCCATCAAATTAAAAAAATCTTACCAATAAAAGTCGGTGACAAAAGCTGCCTAAAAGACCAAAAAACCATGTGTTGAAATGTTGAGAGTCCACATCAGTCTGCAAAAGGGAGAAAAAGCAAAAAGCCTCGACCAGTTTTTCCATGGGGTAAATGGCACCGAGCAGAAATGTTAAAGTCTGGAGCAGCCCAATAAAATACTCATCCATTCCAAGATGACGTGTCACCCATAATCGCTTCCTTGAAATCTCCGGCAAAAACTCTATCCACCCAAAAAAGCAAAATTGACAAGTTTTTTTTATCGTTTTCTTATGATCGAGTTCAATGGTGATGTAAATTCTACGTGTGATTGTGTGTATATGTATGTATGTAGGCATGAGAGGGAAAGAGATAGAGAAAGAGTTGTTTAAACCTCATGACCAGATGACCTAGGATTTTTCACACTTTTACTCTCTGATCGAACAAACTAAACCTTCAATTCAATCAACAAAAAGCATCAATGATTAAAATCTTCTGACACTCAAAGAAACAAACGTCAGAAATCGAGAAAGAATAATCAAACATGAGAAGAATAAGAACCAGTGAATAACTTAAGACACATAACATCATTTATAAAGAACATTATCATATTCACTCAAACAACAATCTAAAGTTAATAACCAATTTCATATGAATTTCATGGAAAATGAATATTGTTCCATGTATTCCCTTGACGACAGTTGGACCAGCCTGAAATGTACTTGATACCATCATTATCAGCCATAACATCCCAACTCATGATAGCATTAAGGACATCGTGGAGTCATGGGGTAGAATGAAAAATCAGAAGAGAGAAAAGATGACCTAATGTAACATTCGAGAGACTGGACAGCTATGGGCGGATGATAGAGATGGTAACTCTGATCTAAATCAGCAATCGGTGAACCAGTTGTTTTCGCTTTGAGTATTAATGAACCTCAATCGTACAACTTAGGGTTTGGAACTGATAATGAAGCATTCAAGACTGGAGAGCTATGAATTGATAATAGAGATGAAAACTTTGACCTAAACCGCCATCGCAGCATTGGGAAAGACAAAAATGCTATACACGTGTCCTAGGAGAGAATGAGAAGAAGGCAAGTGTCCCAAGGTTTGAAACAAGTGTCTATGGTGGAGGAAACGGAACTCGCCTCTGAATGGAGGAGAAGAACGGCTGGACTTAATGGAATTCAAAGATGTCTTTTCGTCCAAGAAAATGCGTCTTTGTTTATATACTCAAAAGAAAACCTATGCGTGAATTTCACGCGCCGTACCTTGGCTCTCCTAAGTATTCAACCAGCCATGCCAGGTGTATTTTTTTTACAATCAACAGCCGTTTGTATATAATAATGATATATATATATATATATATATATATATATATATATATATATATATATATATATATATATATATATATATATATATATGTGTGTGTGTGTGACATCCCGGAAATTTATACCTAGAACTATAAACAGTTAATTCACCGCAAACCTCTTTATAACCAAACCTTTTGAGCTTCAATGCATACTTTGGAAAATATAGTGTCATTACGATTAAAATAAGATACGAGATAAAATCTTACTTCCTATAATGGAATATCTCAAGCACAAACTGAAACCCTAGTTAATACGTCTGAAAAACTGAAAATAATTATTAACCATTTGTGAAACAAAACAAGCAATCTAACCTCAGAGTACATGTTTCCCTGATTCCGGAAATATAAATAACATTCAAAACGGAGCTCATATGCAAAAGTTACGACTGTTATAAGAAAACAAGCCAAAACAAACCAGTGTAACATTGATTTTCTTTAACTACATAAATCGTTTCGATCTGTTGAGGAACTTGCGCACCTCATATGGAAATTCCGAGAACATTATTGGACTCAGACTATGGTCTATTATTGGATTCTATACTCGAAATATTTTTAGTAAAAATATTTATAAAAGTCAACTAATCGGATACTGCGGATAAATGAACGCAATATTTAAACGCGATTTCCCGATGTTCTGCAACTCGAAAAAATTATCTATTTAGGTTTCTAGAATCAGTGCACTCGGCTCAACAATTCTCTGGTCTAAAAAATAATACTAATTATAAAATCGGAAAGCATATCGTAATGATTATGTAAGCGCTTACCTCGTGAATAGTGACGTGAATAGTGGCGAATAGTGATTTTCAACCCTATAAATAAGATGCATCTTCTTCATTTATTTTCACCAATTCACCAAGCATCTAGCTTTCTTCCTCTCTCCCTTTGCCCCTTTGCCGCTTAAGTCTTCGTTGGTGTTATTTCGCGGTGTTTCTCGAACTCGATTATTCTCGAATCTAAACTGAATTCACGCTTCAAATGTGAGTGTTACGGCCCCTTTGTCTATGTTTTATATATTATGGGGGAGAATACATGTGCAATATAAACATTTACCAATTTCATATCAAGTTTTATAAATGTTATTATAGCTATATAAAATGTTTTCAATAAGCGTGTATTGTACACTATTACGTATATATTTATCAACATACTTGGTTTTTATAACAAAAACCATTTTGGGATGAGACATGTCTATCCTACATTTATCAATGACTTAGATAGTGAGACACTATTCATAACTAAGTAAAAATACCTAGACCCCACACTACTATAACCGTTAATCAAGCAGAGCAAGATACATATGTATAGATCTATACGGGTTGACACCCCCACCTATGGTTGTTAGCTACAACTTTGACTTGCAAATCGATATAGGTGATACTTATCTTTTTCATTACTACGACGTCCATGAAGCGTTGTAGGGGGTACATTTCAGTTAAATAGCTCGGTTATAGGACTCAACTATAAGCATTGATGGTTTTCTCATAAACGTACATATCATTTATAAGTATGGTATTACTTATGGTTTTCAAAAACTCTATACAATTCATTTATAAGTATGGTATTACTTACGATTTTCAGCAACTCTTTACAAACTCATTTACAAGTATGATTATACTTACAAAAGGAATACTTTTAGTTATTTTAAAAGTATCAGTGCTGTGTTTAGCAGAAAACCTGTAACTCTCACCAACCTTGTGTTGACCCTCAAAACTACATGTATTCTCAGGAAATCAATGAGACTTTCAGAAGATGGAAATCTTCACGGATTTCAGGCAACTTAGTTTTGTTATATCTGTTAAGGCATTTCATGTACTCTACTATTATTATTTGTAAGAACCATGTATTCAAACTTCAAGATGAAATACAACTATCCTTTGGTTTATTGTTGTACTTGTACTGTATATTCAATTGCCTGTGATCCAAGAACTTAGTCGCACAGCCCGGCATGTTCCGCCGCCTCGGTCGGGGGTGTGACAATATATATATATATATATATATATATATATATATATATATATATATATATATATATATATATATATATATATATATATATATATATATATGATGAAGAAAGGACGTACTAATAACAATAATTTCATGTCAATGATAAATGTCAATAAACAAATACTATTTATTTGTCGTAGTTTAATACAATTTTTAGGTCTTCTGTATACCAATCTTTAACTTTAATCAATTTTGATACTTTTATCTATTGACACAATCACTTTTAAATGAGCATTATTTTTTTAACGTGATCATAAAAGATTTGGTTTGGAAGAATTAGAAGAAGATAACTCTTTTAAAAAATATGATTTAAGCCAAATAATGAAGAAAATGACATGTGACATTCTAGCTTCTAAGACATGTCACTTGGCAATTAAAAGGCTTTGTTTATCTATCTATACTTATAATAGAGGCCATCAAAATCATGTGGTTAGAGATAAGTTGATATCTCAAATCATATTGATTTGAAACCTACAAACTTTTCATATCCCCTAAATTAAATATTTAATGACAATTACTACTTTTATTTCATTCACTATAAATTCCTCCAAAAACTCATTTTATAGTTTATAAAACATATGTTTATTCAAGCTTCAAGAGCTCTCATAATCCAATGTCATTTGATCCTAAAGTCGCCGAATAATCCTTACGAGTTTCATGTCAATACAAACGTAAGTATTCAGCTAACCAAATATTATATTTTGTTTTTAATCATTCTGGTTCAATCCAAAGTTGACATCGTACTCCCAATATTCTTCTTATTTTAGGATTAACTTAATCAATTTTTACTCTCAATATTCTCTTGGTAACAATACGCATTTTATTCTCGCGTTTTTAGATTTTTATTTTCAAGATTGAAATAATGATGAATTGTGTATCTTATTAGTTTGGCTATCAATATGATGGAAAATATGTATTATCTCTATTTCATCTTTCTTGATTCTTAATGTAATTGAGTTTGATTTTTAAGTTTTTGAAATATTGCAACGTGTTGGTTTATTTAAACTAAGAATGACATCAATACTTATTTTATTCTCGCTTTTTTATATTTTTATTTTCGAGAAATAATGATGGATTGTATTCTTATTAGTTTGATAATCAGCAGATGAAAGATGTATTATCTCTATTTCATCTCTCTTGATTCTTAATATGATTGAGATAAATTTTTATGTTTTTGAAATTTTGCAACGTATTGCTTTATTTGAATGAAGAATGATGTCATTATCAATAAATTATCTATTGACTTGATTTGCCAACATTTGGTCAAATAATTATTAGCTTTGTTTGATCTTTCTTCAGTTATGAATTTGTTTGTTTTCATTGTGATCATTCTTATATTTTTAACATTAATCTTATATTTATTTTTTATGATGTTTGATTGATGTTTTTAGATTGAATGACGTAGCATGGATAAGATTGTTGAACAAAAAAACTACTAATTTAAAACATAGTAATAATATAATAGAAAAAGCTACTAATTTAAAACTTAATAAAAGCATAATAGAAAAATAATAAAACTTTATAAAACATGATATAAATATAATTATAGTTATTTTATACACCGAATTCATTATAAAATGTTATCTAAAATAAATGACCAAAATCATCTATCATCTATCATCTATCATCTATCATCGTTATCATTATCATTACCATCACTATCATTATATCATTGTCTTATTATTATCATTGTCATTATCATTGGCATCATCATTATCATCATTAAAAATCATATAATAGAGGTATTCAAATGTATATGGTTGAAGATATGAATCATAATTGCACCATATTCATTTGAAACTTCCAAAACTCTTCAACTTTCCACTAATTAATTACAATAATTCAAGAGTTTTTGACTTGCATAATAATAATATTAAGTAGTTTATTTAAGGTGTTATGATTTATGAGTATGGTAGTTGAATAGGTTTTAAGTTTTTTAAATTAATCAATTAAGAACTTAATGAAATGTTTTTAATTGAAATATATTATATTGATTAAATTTTTTGACTTTTAAATAGTATATAAAAATAAAAGCATATGGTTTGATAAAATTAATTATCTCTTATATATTAATTTCAAAACTTTTATTTAATTAAATTATTTATATTTGATTAAATCGTTATCTTTCTTTATTTTTATATTTATCTTTATAATATTTATAATTATTATAATAAATACCTTACAATTCAACGTGGTTCAAGATATGTCATCTATCTTAAACCATAAAACTACCAAACTTTTCAACTTAGTCTAATTAATTGGTTAGTAATTTATATTGGTTAATCATAAATAAAAACCTTTCAATTCTCAACTAATTAATTACTACAACTTAATAGTTTTTCTAACTTATGATATTTAATCGGTGATTATGGTTAATATAGATATTATATAGTTTATTGAGATAAATCAATTTGATTGACTTAAAGAATGAGAGGAAGGAAAATAAGACTTGAAACACATTTATATATTTTGCTAACATCCCTTGAGATTTCGTGCTTGAGTTTCATTATTTACTAACTTATCTCAATATTTTTTTCTAGGTATTTATGTGTTCATCGGATGAAAAAAAAGAAATATAGAGAACTTTTTTTTGCATGGTGTTATATGTATATCAAATTCTTAAAAATTCATACTATGATACTATTTAAGAGACAAAAGTGATTCTTTTTTCTTTAATTATCAATTATAGTTAGTTATGTTTAAAGAGAGTACTTAAGTTTGATTTTGTGAAATTATTTAGAAGTCAAAGTATATTGTTAGTTTATATAATTGATAGGGTAAACAATGAAATGTAATGATTCGAATGTAACTAAATAATAAAATCTGCAAAAGTTTATATTCATTACCTTTGATGAAACTCATGAAGAAAAATTGTCATAATAATACAATTCTTTCTCAATGGTAACATTTGTAATATTATTACTATGTTTATTTCTATTTTATTTTAGATGTTGAGCTAATTCATATTAAGACATTTTCTTATGTTTTAATTACACTATCCATATATAATACAAAATTACTATTGGATGTTTCATTGATGTTGGTTAAATTAAAATGTTGATAACATTATATTATATTAAATATATGATTATGATATTGTGTTTGAGTTTTGTGATGAAAAAGTTATAATTGTTAAATGATATATATTGTGATGACATATTTATAATTAAGCCTACGTATTTATATTAGATCTAATGTTTTCAGATTCTTATATTATATGCCAATATCTTTTACCAAATATATTTTATTTCTGCGCAACGCGCGGGGATACACCTAGTTAGTATGTATAGATAGATGTATAGATAGATAGCTCATTGGGCTAACTAGGAAATTCTATATTTTGATCATAATTACTCTAATTTGGGTGTCTAAAGTTGGGCCGCTCCACTAGTCCATTCAATCTAGTTTTCTCACCGGGTCACCCAGAAGGTTACGGCCCGTTATTTGCTCGTTTCCTCACCGGAGGACTGTTTCCTCATTTCACCCAATCAGTTAATGACGCGTGGAGAAGGAGTACGATGTCGTTTCATTAAAGAAAATAGAGGGAGACAAGCAAGAACTGAGTAGACCCTAAAACCCTTTTGGTAAAAGGCGTTGAAGAAAACAAACGAATGCTATGTTCCCAAGTCCTTTGGCGATTATCACTTCATTGCCGCCGTTCGCCGCTGTGTAACACTGTTCTTCGTCACTTATACGCCTCGTCACCATCGCCACCAGGACAGATGGGAAAAGCTGCAAACTCCGCTCCAAAGTCTTCACTGTCAATTACCAAGGACGATGCTTATCTTCAGTCAGTTATCCCCAAACGAATCGAACTGTTTGAGTCCATTAAAGCTCAACAGATTGCGCATCGACAGTCCATTTCCGGCGACCCAATCAAGTAAGTTTTGAAATCAATAAACATATTGTCGAACAGCTGGTGTGCGTAAGCTGTAATAACTGGACTGAGTGCTTGTTAATGGTTTCCGTTCGTTAACTTTTTAGGGTTACGTTACCTGATGGGACTGTGAAGGATGGGAAGAAATGGGAAACAACTCCTTTCGATATAGCCAAGGAGGTATCAAAGAGCTTAGCATCAAATGCTTTGATTTCTCAGGTAGATGGAGTGCTTTGGGACATGTCAAGGCCCTTTGAAGGTGATTGCCAGCTCAAAATATTCACTTTTGATAGTGATGAGGGTCGTGACACCTTTTGGCATTCGAGTGCTCATATTCTTGGCCAGGTATTGAACTATATATGAATATGTTTTTACCGTGAATGAGTTTTGTTTATAACATGGATGGTAAGTTTACTTGTATACTTTTGTTTCGAGCTTATTGCAGGCCCTAGAAATGACATATGGATGCAAATTGTGTATTGGGCCATGTACTACAAGAGGAGAGGTATCCTTCATGTTCTTCATCTAATTGATCAAGTAATTCTGTCAATAATTTTGATGTCAATCACATAACACAGGCTTCTTTATCATGTAATTGCTGTTGTAACAACTAACAGGGTTTCTACTATGATGGTTTCTATGGTGATCTGGGCTTAAACGAGGATCACTTTGACCAAATTGTTTCTGGAGCAAAGAAAGCTGTTTCGGTATTTTACATCTCATAGTTGTTTCTACAAAATATTTGAAAATTTTATTATGTTTTCATGTTTATTTTGCAGGAAAAGCAACCTTTTGAGCGAATTGAAGTTTCAAGAAAACAGGCTCTTGAAATGTTTTCTGATAATAAGTTTAAGGTAAACCTCTCTATCTGACATGTCATATTTCTAATCGATTTATTGTGTAACACATGTTAATTGATTTTATTATTATCATCTTTATCAGGTTGAAATTATTAGCGACTTACCTGAAGACAAAACTATCACAGTTTACAGATGTGGCCCATTAGTTGATCTGTGTCGTGGGCCCCATATACCAAATACCGCTTTTGTCAAAGCAATTGCTTGCTTAAAGGTGAGGTTCTTATAAAATGACATAGAAAAATGCTTGTATTTTTTTTATAGATATTGAATATTTAAAATTTTTATAAATAATTTTAGGCTTCAGCAGCTTACTGGAGGGGAAACAAGGACCGTGAAAGCTTACAAAGAGTCTATGGAATATCTTATCCTGACCAAAAACGTCTCAAGGTAATTTTGATATTCTTTTTTTCCCTCTTTTTCTGTTTTTATTTTTGTTATTTTACAATTGATTTAATATATTTATCCAGGAATACATTGCCCTGCTGGAGGAAGCCAAAAAGTATGACCACAGAGAGCTGGGCAAAAAACAAGAACTTTTCTTTTTCCATCCACTTAGGTAAGTTTCAGTTTAACAAAATAATGTCTAGTTTTATATACACTCTAAATAAATGTTTTTCTTTTTACTTCTTTTTATCTTTCAGCCCAGGAAGTTGTTTCTTCCTTCCTCATGGTACTCGAATAACTGAAAAATTAATGACATTTATACGAACAGAGTATCGTAAAAGAGGTTATCTTGAGGTAATTTATATATTTTTTGTGTCATACTCATATTCATTCATGTTGTAGAATTTTACATATATATAATTATTGTAAGTTTGTAATCTTTTTTGGCAGGTTACCACACCAAATATGTTCAACATGCAACTATGGGAAACTTCAGGCCATGCTGCCAATTACAAAGAAAACATGTTTGTATTTGATGTAAGTCTTCTGTAAGCCATTGACCTTTCTTAGATAATTTATTCTCAATGGAACTTGAAGTTGTTACATTACATGAATTTTGGTTGCAGATAGAAAAGCAAGAATTCGGGCTTAAACCAATGAATTGTCCAGGACATTGCTTGATATTTGATAACAGAGTTCGTTCTTATAGGGGTCAGTCTTCTTACTTATATATAATATAGAGTAAATTACATTTTTGGTCCCTGAGTTCTGCTGATTTTTTCAACTTTAGTCCCAAAAACTTCTCTTGCAATTTTGGTCCTTATTTGAGGTTTTTGTAATGTTTTTGCTCCCTTGGAACATGGACCAAAAACTTACACTAAAACTGCAGTAGCAAACCCATTGGGACCAATATTGCAAAAATCAGTTATACTCTGGGACCAAAAATGCAATTTACTCTATATTATTTCTTGTTGTATTGAGATCTTGTTTCTTTTTGTTTCTTTAACATAGTTTGATCATTCCCATTTTACAGAACTTCCACTTCGCATAGCTGACTTTGGAGTTTTGCATCGCAATGAAGCCAGTGGTGCGTTGACTGGTTTGACCCGAGTTAGAAGATTTCAGCAGGTAATAATTCTGTATTTTATTCATAAATAAATGATCCATATCTAATATTTTCCAACCAATTTTGTGTTTTCATAGGATGATGCTCATATTTTCTGTAGAGAATCCCAGGTGAGATTAAATATTTTAATTCACTTATACAAATTAAATATTTTGTATCTTTTTTTTTTTTTTAAACATGTTTCTTGATTTTATACAGATTAAAGATGAAGTCAAGAGTGTTCTAGAATTCATTAATTATGCATATGATATATTCGGTTTCACCTTCGAACTTAAGCTATCAACTGTATGTACACCTTTTTATCTTCATACCATCTGTATACTATATTACTACATACTTTTTCATAATAAAATAAAAAATTCCATTATTATCATAATGTGTTATAGAGACCGGAGAAATATCTCGGAGATTTGGAAACATGGGATAAAGCCGAAGCTGCCCTTGCAGAAGCATTAAACGAATTCGGGAAGCCATGGCAAATAAACGAAGCTGACGGGGCATTTTACGGGCCAAAAATCGACATTTCAGTTTCCGATGCCATGAAAAGAAAATTCCAGTGTGCAACCCTACAGGTTATTACCAAATCCCAACATTACGTTCCACAAGGGTATTTTCGTCATTTTAACCTTGTAATATATTGACAGCTGGACTTCCAACTCCCTCAACGTTTCAATCTATCGTATTCAGCTGAAGATGAAAATAAAAGAGAAAGACCTGTTATGATACACAGAGCTATTTTAGGATCTGTTGAAAGAATGTTTGCTATACTTTTGGAACATTATAAAGGAAAATGGCCATTTTGGCTTAGTCCACGTCAAGCAATTGTTTGCCCTGTGTCTGACAAGTCACAAGCCTATGGTCAACAGGTCCTATTATTTAAAAAAAAAGAAAAAAAGAAAAATAGCAATGTACTTTCATTTATCTTTTATTTATTTTGAAACAGGTAAGGGACAAGATTGATGAAGCGGGTTATTACGTTGACATTGATACATCCGATAGAACAATCCAGAAAAAGGTACATTGGAAATTCAAATAGCAATGTACTTTGGTTTATTTGTTTATAATAAGAAAGATAATTAAAAGTGAAAATGCTATAATTGTTTTGTTAAGGTACGAGAAGCTCAGTTGGCGCAGTACAACTACATACTGGTGGTTGGTGAAGAGGAAGTGAATACCGGAAAGGTACACTACACATCTCTCGCCTCATGTATTTGACGGTTACTAATGGACAAAGGGTAAATATGTAATTTTTGCGTTTAATATGTGCAGGTAAGTGTGCGAGTGAGAGACAAGCAAGAACATTCGGTGAAAACTATTCCTGATCTCCTTCAACATTTTAAGGAAGAAGTTGAAGCTTTTCATTAGCAGTGTGCTTGAACATCAAATGTGGAAGTTGAATGCTGGTTTTTTATTTTTCAAGGACATATTATACTTTGATTTGTTATGATATTTCGAATTTGTTAAAGGTTTTGTATGGAATTGGAGGCTTGATTTGCTTTTATGATTTTCAGGAGTTTGAAAAATTTGTCAGCTGGTTTGATTTATGATTGGGTTGAATTGTAATAGCCCAGCCCTGGATCGTAACCTGTTAAAGAAGCTCAGTTATAGTGGATCCGGTATTTTTATTAGACATTTATTACTATATAAGTTGGTTGATCTTAATAAAAAAGTTTAACACATCAAAGTTATAAGAATTGGAAATGTAAAACAACATGCTTACTGTAAAACCAATGTATGAAAGTTTTGTAAAATATTTTGAGGAGGCGCCTTCCGTTGTGTCACTACTTTGAACCTAGCTATAAATGTTGGCGCTATATATAGAAATTTTAATTGAAAATATAGTTTACAAGTTACGTTCAAACAATAGTGCGGTATATGCATTTTGAGGGCCACAACGGCAGGGGCCTCATCTAGCGGCGATAGTAATGACGATATAATTAGACTTTATGATAAAACTTTATGAAATGAAACACAAACTAGCACCCCTGGTAGAGAATTTAAAATTTATATTAGAGTTATATTTTAGCATACGTGTCTGTAGACAAATTTAAAAAATCTAAATATTTTGGCTTGATAAAAAAAAAATTCGCTATTAACACTAAACCTAATAATTCTCCAAATTAATTGCTAGTAATTTCAAAATCTACATTTTCCTTTAGTGGCAGGATATTTACCATTGGGAAAAAGAAAACTCACTTTCCCAATCGATGGATGTACATTTACTTGAAAGATTACTTGGATGAAGTAAAGCAAATATAATTTTGTATCTATTGTTGCAATAATTTATAATTTAAAAAACTCAAATAATCAGTTTTTTTTTTTTTTTTTTTTTAATAAAATGGGCTTTCCAAATAGGTTTTTGTCTGGTTACAATTTGGACATTTTATACCAGAAAGTATTTTATAATTGATATGGCTTTTGCCAAAACCGATTTTTTCCCTTCCGAGATAAGCAATATCGGTTTCAAAACCGTTCTGGACCGGATTAGAAAACCATTTTCTCCACGTCTAGGTCTGGTTATACAAATTGGGCTTGGACCTAAGACTGATTATAGCCGGTTCAAAGCGTGGCTTAAAATTGGGCTTCTAGTATTCTAGGATCGATTTTGGGTTACGTCGGTTTGTACTTTGTGCACACATAGTCATACTCGAGAACTTCGAGTCTATGTCTGAAAATTTTCTTTATTCAGATTATTAACCTAGTTACATACCCGAAAAGACTATTAGAGAAAGCAAATTAATCAAGAGATTATAAATCAAAAAGAAAAAAAAGGGCACACTAATATGTAGCTAGTAGAACTAATACATACATCATTAATCTCTATTTTATTAACTGAATTAACAACTACCTATTAATACCTGTTATTGGTCATGCAACTGCTTACATTTAAATCATGATGTTGAAAACGCTGGCGGTGATGGCCATAAGACGACATAGAGCTGCTACACTCCCCGATATCTTTTATCTCCTCTTCTTCCTCCCCCGCCACCTCCTTCTCCGAGGACACCGCCACAAAATGCGGCTGTCCCGCCTCACAAAATGGTTGAGCCGCCAGCGGTGAAGAAGATACCGGCAAGACTGATGGGAGTTTTGAGAGGAGGGCCTCAAGGCTGCTCATGGAAGGAGTTATGTTCAATGGCTGATTGTAAGCTGTTGGTAAATCACCACCGCCGCCGCCACCACCACCACCACCACCACCGTGGAAAGGCCATACTTCAGCTGTGTTGTACCCTTCTGGTCTGAAAGGGTATAATGAGGATGATGGGTGTGGTAGTAGTACTCCTGGGATGCTCTCTATGTAGCTCAATTTCTTTCTTAGCATCACCACGTAGCTCAAGTCTTCAATCACCTTTTGATTCCATTTGCAAAATCAAGTATCTAGGATTTAGTAACAAAAAAGATATATAAACTTAAACTAGATTTGGGGTATTTGATTGTCATTTAATGGGTACAATACAAGGTAGGAAATCGACATTCTTTTCATTTTCAAACTTGAGTTGGATGTGCATGTTGGGTAATTATTTTGTAATTTCAACAAGCTCAAATACTCCATCAAGTTTTTGGTCCCATTTGTCATCAAGCATTTAGTGACACAAAAAGATGCATAATATTTAGTATTATCAACGTATACGGTATAACAGATTTGGGTTATGCTAATTTAAAATTTAAAGAAGCGATGTAGGAAATTGACATTCTTCAAACTTGAGTTGGACGTGCATGTAGGGTATTGTTGTAATTCCAACTAGATCAAGTCTCAATCATCTTCTTGATTGCATTTGTCATCAAGAATTTAGTGATACAAAAAGGTACGTAATATTAATTAGTATTATATCATTATCAACGTAAAATATATTTGGGGTATGTTAATTGTCATTTTTAAATGAAAGGTAAGAAATTGTTTTTCTTACAAACTTACGCTAGTTGTGCATGCATGTGTACTTTTGTAATTTCATCTTCATTAACCTTTTCGATCCCATTTCCAATGAAGTATTAAGTGACACAAAAAGGATGCAATTCATTAAGTATTATGAACATAAAATAGATTTGTAGTGGCAACAAATTGTTATTTCGGAAAGATACATGGTAGGAAATTGGCATTTTCAACAACTCGAGTTTGATGTTCATGCAGGGGTATTTTTGTAGTTTCAGAAAACTCAAGTCTATATAACCATTTGATTCAATCAAGTATTAGTGAAAGAAAAAGAATCATGGTATTTAGTATTAATAATTCGGTTGTTTAATTTCACACATTCATGCAATCAAGTATTAGAAGATCTTTTTGATCCCACTACTATATGCTAATTTTCTTATTTTATTAGAATTTATGAAAATATTTGTCATTATTATTTAGATGTTTTTTTTACATGATTTCACAAAGCATGTTGATAGTGTTCCAACCACAATCTGGAAACCCTGTTCAAATGTCAATAAATGGTCAAACTGTTAAAGTGTCGTTGGGTCCTACATTCTGCAGTTGTCTATAACTCAAAATGATCTTTCATAGTTTACAAGTTAATTCAAAGTTATTTCAGTATATATTTAGGGCTCATTGACATTTTATTGTATTAATAATTACAAATACAAAACATACAATGCATGTTGTAGTATTCCAAGTACTTCGGAAGTACGTAATGATTTATTCTACATATGACATGTTCCATATATGCTAGAGATTTGTGAAGACAAAAGTTTGAGGTTTAATATAATTTTTGGACTCTTTTTAGAAAATGAATTTTTGACTTTCAAAAGTCAGAATTAACTAATTCTCTGAACCAACAAATTAGGCGACATGTCAATAAATACGTGCCATTTTAAATTATGATTTGGGTTCGGGTTGACCCGGCGACTTTTCGTATGTATTTTTAATATCACAATTAACAAATAACCATGATAGAGGAATTATCTTTTAAGTTAAATAATCAATTCAGTTTTTTTTTTCTAAATAAAACAAATTAGATGGCTGTAAACATTTTAAGATATTTTAAATATAATTTGTGAGAGAGAGAAACCTTGTGAATCGATCCCAGTTGGATAACACCTTCTCTAACAGCAACCAAAGCAATAGTCTGAGAATAAGAATTGAATTCAGTTGATTAAACAGAACTTAACAAGCTGCTTACGAGTGTTGTAAATAATGCACATTGTAATTGTACCTTTATACCAGCCTGAAACTGAGCCTCCCATGTCCTTGGATGCTATTATTCAAGTAAATATAGAAAAAAAAAACCCCATAAATAATATATAATCCATTTAACCCTAGTAAATACATGGAAAAAAACCCTAGCACATATCCAAACTATCCCGGCGCGACGATATATAACTTAACCTTATTTAATGGAAATTGAAATTATATATTTGATGTAAAGTTTACTTACAAATAACTTAATGAGCTTTAAAGCGTTCATTTTAAAATCTGATCAAAACTGATTTGTCATGCATTACGTTCTAAGTATTAAAAAAAATGAAATTCTGAAAACGTGTTTAAAAATGCTCAAAACATAGACAGATAAATATTAAAAATTTTCAAAAATAAAAAATTTGTTAAAAATTTCTAAGAACAAATACATCTATTTACTAAAAAGATATATATACACTGAATTTTAATTGACGATTTAATGAACTTAAAAATCGGACGAATTAGCTAGAGGTGCTTAGAAATAAATAATTTATAGAGTTTTTAAGCATTCCTCAACTTTAAAATAAACTTTAACATAAATGTTGGATGACAAACGATTTCATTAAAGAATTATTAATAAAAGTAGTTAAATATCTACTCACCGAGTCCGCTGAGTTATTCCAAGTAGACAAGAAATTGATTTCTTGATCCGTTGGCTCTTTAAAAATCCACTTATGGTTGTGATCCGCTGCAACTTTCCCAATTAACCTAAAAAATATTTAAAATATATAAATAAATCAGATAAATATGCACACACACATGCATATACATTTTTTTTTCGTGAGAATGTGAGGAACTTTTGACTGAATTTTGTTTTCAAAAAAAAAAAAAAAAAACTTAATACAGTAAGTCGCTTATATTTAAGACATTTTGTCAAAAAAAAAAAAATTTGAAAAAAATATGCATATACGAAATGTTCACATATGCATTTTTCTCGCAAATGTATATATGTTCAGGTTTTGCGCATATGTGCATATTATATATGCATATTTTTTTCAATTTTTTTGACAAAAGGTCTTAAATATAAGCGATTTAGTGTATTAAGTCATTTAAAAAAAATTCAGTCAAAAGTTTCTCAGTTCTCACGAAAAAAAGGGTTCTCATTTGATCCTCTATATATATATATATATATATATATATATATATATATATATATATATATATATATATATATATATATATATATATAAAACAAGAAATGAATCGAAATTGAGTAGATTGCAAATTCCTAAAATACCCTTCACCGTAATTGTAAATTTCATGGGACATCTTGAAGAAAAGCTCCGGTTGAAGGCCTTGATATTGTTGGTATTCATGGTTTAAATACGCTTGACAGTCACCAGAGTTCGTCTCCGCAGCCGTTGAGGCTGCGAAATTACAAAAACCATCTTCCCATGCTAGTATCCTATTTGTTTCAAAGAAATTAGTTATCGATGAAAACATTTGCAAATAGCAAATTATATGAGAATTCGATGAAATTAAACGCATCATTATAAAAACATATGATGAAATTAACTACGTTGGATTAAATTAGCCAAAATATATTTAATAAACAGAATATATTTCTTAAAAATGGGAATAAATGTACCAGTTTCTTCTGTTGCCTCTTGACCTATCATATGCTCCACCTTGAGTATCCCATCTATAATTCATTTGGAAAATGTAAGAAAATTGAATTACAATACTATGATTTAATGTGTTCTTCAATGAGAGATTGGGGTATTTTATGAATTTTTATTCTAATAAAGTAAATAGAAAATGTTTACTTGGGAGGAGGGTAGTTTCTAGGCAGGATCCTCCAAAAAACAGCATAAACCCACTGTGAGTTTTCATGAATGCAAAAGCTTCTAAGTGTATGTTGAAGAAGATGAGTTACTGTTGATTGGCTTAGTGGCTCCTCCATTGCCCCGTCCCTCTCTTTGTCTCTCTCTCTAACTTTCTCTCTCTTAAGACACACACTTGTATCTATCTTTTTCACTAGAGGAAGTGAAAACCAGACATCCTTTTTCCTTTATATAATGCCTCCTACAAGGAAGTTTCACATCTCTCTCTCTCTCTCTCTCTCTCTCTCTATATATATATATATATATATATATATATATATATATATATATATATATATATATATATATATATATATATATATATATATATATATATATATATATATATATATATATAGATAAGCGATCGGGTGGGGACTCTTCTTAAAGTGAGGACTCGTGAGGATACCTTAAAAAAATTGAAAAAAAACAAAATATATAAATAATAAAATGGATCATAGTACTATATTGGAGAAAAAATAATTCGAAAAAAAACTTTTGGATCATTATTTTTTTTTATAATGAAACAATGATCTACAAAATAAAAAAAAATTTGGATCATTACTGTTTTTCAATTATCCAATTTTTTTATAATGATATATATATATATATATATATATATATATATATATATATATATATATATATATATATATATATATATATGAAAAATTGTATTTGTTCCTACCTTTTATTCCTACTCATATTCCTACCCAAGTTAAAATTGTAACATGTGTTTTAAAATATTATTAGTTTTATTAAATATGACACTTGTTATAATTTCATATGGGTAGGAATAAGAGTAGGAATAAAAAATAGGAATCAATACAATTGCTATATATATATATATATATATATATATATATATATATATATATATATATATATATATATATATATATATATATATATATATATATATATATATATATATATATATATATATACTCACACATGGAAATTATGCAGTCAAAATATAAACAAATACACGTTACTTTTATACAATTTTTAAAAAGTTTTATATACAAATTTTGGAAGACAAAAAATTATAATAATTATAATCTAGGCAGTTCTCGCGTTCTAAAATCAAATATCGGTTACCGACGGCTATATGAAATAACGGTTTTAACGGTAGTATAGCGGTGATATACCGTTGTTCTTATAACAATAATCATATATCTTAATAAGCAATATACACAAAAAAATGACATTAACACATTCACAATCAACAACTCATTGTTTTTCAAAAATTCAAAAAAATAGTCCTTAGGTCAACATAGCGGTTGTAGCGCTGCTATAGCGATATAAAATAACGGAAAATCGCGAGAAATATAAGCTTTTCTCAGCGCTAATAGCGCCATCGCTAAAACCCATCGCTAAATGCTTTAAAATAACGGTTGGATGTCGCTAAACGTTATAGCGTTGCTATAGCACCGCTATAACATGCTATTAACTGCATATATTATAATGAATGATTACAATTTATCAATTAAAATTAAAATTAATATGGTTCAAGCTAAATAGTTATGTTGAACCACACAATTTTAACAACATTTACCTACCTGGTTGTGCATGGATAAAGTTTTTGTATAATTTTGTTTTAATTTTACTTTTATCTATTTTTTAATCAATTAAAAATCTATTTATTTGGACATCTGTCACTTTTAAATATTTTAATTCATTTTAATAATATGCCTTTTTGTTTTCTGAATTTCTTTTGCCTTATAATCTTGATTTTATTTGAAATTATATATATATATATATATATATATATATATATATATATATATATATATATATATATATATATATATGTTAAATTATTGTAACAGCTCTCAATATTCTGTCAATTATGTGTAACCTTATGAGATTAATTAAAGTGCTTCATCGTTAATATTTACATAATATGTAATTGAATGATAAACATCAAATATATAAAAGTATGTAATTGATTTAATTTAAATTTATAAATTTCTAAGATATAGTAGTACTTTTATAAGTGTCTTTTATTTATTTTGTTTGTTAGTTATTAATGTATGTAAAAAATTTATAAACCATAAAAACACATTTAAAAGAATATCTCTAACATATTGTTTGTTTGAAGACGATTATTTAATTCATATAATGTTTAAATGTAATTGGATTTTATAAAAACGCTACCCTATAATTTAATGTAATCACATCATACATGAAAGAACGTAATCATTGAAAAATATAGGTAATTATTCATATTATATATTTATTAGTATTCGTAGTGATGTTCCTTAGTGTTATGTAACTGAAGAAAAAGAAAATAGATAGTGAAGTCAATGAGTCCGCTACTACAACAAACTGTAGGGTGTATATAATGCATAGTCTTATGGTTAATTATTTTAAAAATAACTCATTTAATAATTTTTGAATTTTGATAATGATGATTATTTCAAATATGAAATGATGTTTTCATTATAATATATCATATTTTTTATATATTGTTATTATTAACTGTACTTTTTATTTATTACTATAGAAACTACTTATTTAGAACATTTTCATCATTATAAAAACAATCGCTAGATGAATTTTTTAGCTTTTTTTTTGAACGGCAAATCTATCATACTCCTAAATTACTCCTTGTAATGTTAGTGCCAGGGTTTGAACCCTGGACCTCCTTGTTAGTAACACTCCTTGTTAGCCAAGTGGGCTAGCCCCAACTTGAACTTTTGAGTTAGGTTATATATTTAACATTGTATGTAATTTGAACCCTAGATGAATTTTTTAGCTAATTTGAACTTTTGAGTTAGGTTATATATTTAACATTGTATGTAATTTTATCAAGTATTAAAAAAATATTGTTTTAACATTTTTTTAATTTTAATAATTCTAAAGTTGTATAATTAGAATGATAATTTTTTACATTGAGTAATATATTTAAATTACTAAATTAAGTCTAATAGGTTGAAAACTAACAATGTTAGAATTAAAAGTAAAATAATTTGATACTCATATATAGTAGAAGTTTGATAACATTGAGATAAATAAGTTTTATTACCATATAATTTGAATTTTTTGAGTTTATTTTAATTTGTAAATTGTAATTCTTACAACTCAATAGACCTTTTGAATAATTAATATTGATTATGTAAACAATATTCGATAGCTATAAAAAGTTTATTATTTCATATCAGATAATATACTTAACATGTTAAATTAAATGTCATCTTGCTTGATAACATATTATTTAGTAAAAAATAGAGTATATTACAGAATTGGTCTTGTGGTTTACCACAAATTGCACTCTAAGTCCACGTTTTTTATTTTCATGTTAGCGGTCCCTACGGTGACACTAAGGTTACAATGACGACCCCTCATGTTGTTACCGTCATCTCCCAGACGTTAAACACATCGTGTGCACCTCACGTGGGAGAAAATCTATATTTTATTCTTCTTCATTTGCTTACAGGAGAAAACGTTGGCGCCTTAAATGTTGCTGATGGTAGCCATCACTTTACAGTCTCAACGAAGCACTGTGTTGATATTTTGAATCTCGTGAAGCTGTAATAGTGGCAACATTGTGGTGATCGGAACTATGAATCAGTGTTCAAATTTTACGCTTCATAATGTGGCAAATATGAGACTCCCAAATGATCGGTCACGAAAATAATGTCTACGGTTAGTGATTTTGTATGTGTTGTGTAATCCGGTTTAGACATCCAAACCGTAATCTGATTTCGTTTTTTGTAGATGGTTTTTCAAACTTGTTCACCATTGAAATACACCATGGGGGTGCATTTACAAAAACCCCTTCAAGAGCATATTTGAACGGTAAAGTTACATATATCGATAATGTTGACATTGAAGAGTTTTCGATTCACGAGCTTAATACAATGTTAGAAAAACTT
This sequence comes from Cichorium intybus, assembly GCA_023525715.1. Taxonomy (NCBI): domain Eukaryota; kingdom Viridiplantae; phylum Streptophyta; class Magnoliopsida; order Asterales; family Asteraceae; genus Cichorium; species Cichorium intybus. The sequence goes on along the minus strand of CM042011.1, from coordinate 3,350,644 downwards.
GGTTACATTGTGAAGGTACCTGTGTTTTACCACTTTCAACTTCCAGAAATAGACATTAACGTTGGTCTTATTCTGTTAGTTTGTGACAGAGATGTTAATGTCTTCGCCTAGTATGTAAAAATCTGAAAGGAGTTGAAAGTATATTATGAACATGGTCGATCGTTGTTAACAACCTATGGTAAGTCTCCATTAAGGAATTTCTTATTAGACGATGAGCTTCCTATTTTCCCTGAATTCCAACCTAAAAGAAATAGGGGAACTTCATCAATTCAATGTAGTCGAAAATTGTCGTTTGATTTGAACTTGTAATCTAATGATTTTGGTTGTAACGACATAGTTTCAACTGACCCAGAGTGTGTAGCGATGGTAATATATGATCCCAAAGTTGCAAGTGCAAGGGAGCTCCCTCCTATACCCAGTGAAGGTGTCATTGGTGACAATCCAATGGAGCCCAACAATGAATCAAATGGATTTGTAGAAGACAGAAACCCCCCCTACGATAGAGAATGTAGACACAGACTCTTTGGTCACACAACCTATTTATACAGACGCAAATGACACCGATGGTCTAGAAACTGATGGAGTGGACTATTACGATTCTTTCTTTGATCCGAATTACTTAGTGTCACACCCTCAAACCGTATTGGCGGAATAGTTCAAGGGTGGATGACTTCATGAACAATATCATAACAAAGTTGAATAGTAGTGAAATCCAAGCACACAACCATCGTTTAAATCAATTACAAATGTTACAAAGTTTACTTATTACATGTCTCAAGTACAATTGAAATGATAACAAAATAGATAAAAACGACGTCGTAACGTCATTACTTGTAGCGCTTGGATGACTCTTGGACAAAGCTAATATCCAATGGATTTTGATGGATGTAAGTGTGTGTAAAAGGTGTAAAACTTGTGTTATGTATATTAGAATCAAAAGAGGAATGAAACTTACTACTTAATCTTGTGAAGAGAGCTTGAAATTGAAACTTGAAAGTGAAGATGGTGGTGATGGTCTTGGAGCCGTGAGCATGAGGGAGAGGAGAGAAAGAAGAAGTTTGGTTGAATACAAATGAATTTGACTAGTCTCTCTTGGAAGATTTATACTTAGATTTTTCCTATTATAAAATTACTAGCTTCATAAGTGCCTAGATTTTAAATATTTACCACTAAGGTTTTAATGGAGCACTTGTTTCAGCCAAATGAGTGTAGGGTGGGGGGTGGGGTAGGGTAGGGTTAGTTTTTATAAAAATAGCAATGTACTTATAAAAATGGGTGATTTTTATAAAATCGTAAGTCGTTTTAGTAAATTTTTATGCGTTTTTAACGAAACGAAGTTCTAAATAATTATTTTGTATAAAAACATTGTCAAACATTTATTTTGATTGAAACATAACTCGTTGGATGTCGGAATACGCGTTTAAGCGCGGTATTCTTCCGATTTCGCGATTTTTGACGTTTTACCGTAAATTGTATTTAGCTTTGGAATTAAATACTAGATACTATTACGTTACTTATCATATAAGTTTTTATTTCATATGTGATGTTTAAGGCACCACATTTTGAAATTTGAGTCCAAACCCTGTGTATATTTATCCGTTCACAGCGGTTTAATCGTTATAACTTTCACATACGAACTCCGTTTTCGACGTTCTATATATCCACAGTTCCGTATTTATGAGTAGATCACTTTATGAATATTATTATTCTCAAAATAATAATTGTACGATTATCGAATTTTTACGCTACAGTAGTTTGCTGTCCGTATTTTTGACTTTTAATCGATATTTGTTTGATTTAGCATACGAAATACTATAATATTAATAATTCATTGCAAAAGTTATAGAAAATAACTTTTCAACATATAGATTAACGTACGCTTCGTTTGACTATAGTTGACTTTTGTTGACCAAAAATTTACAATTGTCACATCACCTACCCGTTAGAAAGAATTTCGTCCCGAAATTTAGCTCTTGAGTGGATCCTCAAGGGTTTGGGAAGAGGTGTGGGTATTTCTGCTTCATTTGGTCTTCGCGCTCCCAAGTAAACTCAGGTCCTCGCTTGGCACTCCAACGGACCTTAACTATTGGTATGCGGCTCTATTTGGTTCTTTTGATTTCTCTATCCATGATCTCCACTGGTTCCTCTACGAAGTGTAGGTCTTCATTGACTTCGATTTCGTCAAGGGGGATGATCAGGGTTTCATCGGACAAGCACTTCTTGAGATTCGACACATGGAATGTGCTGTATACTTTGCTCAACTCCTGGGGTAGTTGAAGTTTGTAGGCTACAGGACCGATCCTTGCTAGGATTTTGAATGGTCCAACGTACCTTGGGTTAAGTTTTCCCCTCTTGCCGAAGCGTATCATCCCTTTCCAAGGGGAGACCTTCAACATGACAAGGTCACCCACTTGAAATTCTAACGGTTTACGCCTTCTGTCTGCATAACTTTTCTGTCGATCGCGAGAGGCCTTCAATCGTTCCCGGATTTGAATGATCTTTTCAGTGGTCTCTCGTATGATTTCTGGCTCGGTGAGGTTGCTGTTTGTCACTTGACCTTTGACTAGCTGTGTGTCGCCGACCTCGGCCCAACACAAAGGTGATCTGCACTTACGCCCATACAGTGCCTCGAATGGAGCGGCTTTGATGCTAGTGTGGTAACTGTTGTTGTAGGAGAATTCAATTAGTGGCAAGTGAACGTCCCACGCCTTGCCAAAGTCTATTACACAGGCGCGAATCATGTCTTCCAGTGTTTGAATGGTTCGTTCACTTTGGCCATCAGTCTGCGGATGGTAAGCTGTGCTCATATCGAGTCTGGTTCTCATAGCCTTTTGCAATGCTTGCCAAAAGTGCGAAGTGAATCGGCTATCTCTATCAGAGATGATTGATTTTGGCACGCCGTGCAATTTTACAATATCTCTGAGGTAAACCCTCGCCAGTTTGTCCATCCTATCAGCCTCCTTGATTGGTAGGAAGTGTGCGGATTTGGTTAACCTATCTACGATTACCCATATAGTGTCTAACCCACCGGTTGTCTTTGGTAATTTGGTTATGAAGTCCATTGTTATCCGCTCCCACTTCCACTCGGGTATTGCTGGTTGAATTAGCAAACCCGAGGGCTTTTGATATTCTACCTTAACCTTGGCACAAGTCAAACACTTGCCCACATAGGTAGCAATTTCTGCCTTCATGTTTGGCCACCAATATAGTTTCTTGAGATCTAGATACATCTTGTCGGATCCGGGATGAACGGAGTATTTAGTCTTGTGAGCCTCGTTTATGATAATGTCTCTGTATCCACCAAATTTCGGAGTCCAAATTCGGTTCATGAGGTAACGAGCTCCGTCATCCTTAACTTCAAGGTTTTTATCCATCCCTCGCAACGCTTCATTTGCGACATTCTCAGGTTTTAAGGCTTCTAGCTGTGCCTCCTTGATCTGAGTGGACAAATGGGAATGGATCGTTATTGACAGAGACTTTACTCGGCGGCCCGAGTACTCTTTTCGACTGAGGGCATCAGCTACCACGTTGGCCTTCCCTGGGTGATAACAAATTTCACATTCATAGTCACTTAGTAGCTCTACTCATCGCCGTTGCCTCATGTTGAGCTCTTTTTGATTGAGGATATGCTGGAGACTCTTATGGTCAGTGAAGATTGTACACTTAGTGTCGTACAGGTAGTGTCTCCAGATCTTCAATGCGAATACTACCGCCCCCAACTCGAGGTCATGTGTAGTGTAGTTGACCTCGTGAGTTTTAAGTTGTCTTGAAGCGTAGGCAATGACTTTTCCTCTTTGCATGAGTACACTGCCCAGACCTTGGTTCGACGCATCGCAATAGACCACAAAGTCTTCTGTTCCCTCTGGAAGGGACAGAATAGGAGCGCTGCACAAGGCTTTCTTTAAGGTCTGGAAGGCGGCGTCTTGTTTATCTTCCCACTTGAATGTTACACCCTTCTGTGTCAGGGCAGTAAGTGGTTTCGCAATTTTGGAGAAATTCTGTATGAATCTTCGGTAATAGCCAGCAAGGCCCAAAAACTGACGGATTTCTGTCGGAGTTCTTGGTGCTTTCCAGCTTTCGATGGCTTTGATTTTGGAGGGATCCACATGTATCCCTTCTTTGCTGACTACGTGGCCTAGAAAGTCCACTTTTCGAAGCCAAAATTCGCATTTAGAAAATTTCGCATACAGCTTCTCTGCTCTTAATGTCTCCAAAACTTGTCGTATGTGTTGTCTATGTTCCTCCTTACTTCGTGAATAGATAAGTATGTCGTCGATGAACACTATCACGAATTTGTCTAGGTAAGGTCGGCATACACGGTTCATTAGATCTATGAGCACTGCTGGCGCATTGGTCAATCCGAAGGGCATCACAACGAATTCATAATGGCCATAGCGAGTTCTGAATGCCGTTTTAGGAACATCTTCCTCTTGAAACTTGAGTTGGTGATATCCCGACCTCAGATCGATTTTTGAGAAATAGCTCGCTCCTTGGAGTTGATCGAACAGGTCGTCAATTCGGGGTAGCGGGTATCGGTTCTTGATGGTGAGCTTGTTCAACTCTCGATAGTCAATGCACATACGGAATGATCCATCCTTCTTCTTCACGAATAAGACCGGCGCTCCCCAAGGTGAGAAGCTCGGCCTGATGAACCCTTTGCTTAGTAGTTCGTTTAGTTGGCTGGATAATTCCTGCATTTCTGCCGGGGCTAATCGGTAAGGTGCTTTTGCTACCGGGGTGGCTCCTGGAATCAAATCGATTCTGAACTCGACTTGTCGTGCGGGTGGTACTCCTGGATGGTCTTCTGGGAATACATCGGAGAAGTCACAGACTTCGGGGATCTCTTCGATGTTCTTTACTTCTTTCTTCTCGTCAACAACGTGGGCTAAGAAGGCATGGTATCTTTTCTGTAGGTATTTTCGGGCTTTGATGCAAGACACGATTCGGAGGCTGGTACTGGGTTTATCACCGTAGACAACAAAGGTCTTGTCATCCGGCAGATGAAGTCGGATTCCTCGTTCGTAACACATGATGTCGGCATGATGGGGAATTAGCCAATCCATACCAACAAGCACGTCAAAACTTCCTATTTTAACAGGCATTAAATCGATTTGAAAGGAGTGATCGTCCAGAGTAAGTGTACAGCCTATGTATATGTCGTTTGTGCTTTCAGTTTTGCCATTTGCCATTTCTACTGTAAATGTTTCATTGAGTGGTTGTGGTTTTTTTTAATAAATATTTAAACTCGTGGCTTACGAAACTCCTCTCCGCACCGCTATCGAATAGTACACAAGCATATGAGTTATTGACGAGGAACGTACCGGTAACCACGGTAGGATCCTCTACTGCTTCCGCGCGTCCCATGGCTAGGACTCTTCCATTTCTCCCCACGTTCTTTGTCTTTGGGCAGTCACGCTTAAAATGCCCTGTCTCACCGCAACCATAGCAAGCTTGACTCACCCCAACATTAGGGGCTTGGGTGGTTTGTGAAACTGACGCCTTGCAGAAACGGGCGGTATGCCCCTTTTTGTTACAGTTCGAGCAGTGCATCTCCCTACATGCTCCAGTGTGGTGGAAATTACACTTGTTGCACTTGGGTAGTGTCCCATTATACTGCTTGGTTGTTGTAGGGGTAGTCGGGACAGTGGCTGCACGGACTGCCACAATCTGTTGTCTCTTGACATTTTATTGGTTAGGCTGACCCTTCCCCCTGTTCCAGGGTTTCCTTTTGTGGTCCTTCTCCTTTGGTTGTTCAGTTCTTGGGGTCATGGTTCCCTGGCGAACCCCATGGTCAACTAGTCGTTGGGCTAGTCGTTTGGCGCTGTCGAAGGTAGCGGGGCTTGCTGATTCTACATTCCCTTGGATCTGAGGAGATAGCCCCCAGATATAACGCTCCACTTTCACAGTTTTTGGCGTGACCATAGTAGGGCAGAGGGTTGCCAGGTCATTGAATCGGTTCGTGTAGGAGGTCAGATCTGAACCTTTCATAGTGAGGTTCCATAGCTCTTGTTCTAGTTTCTGGATCTCCCCTCTGGGACAGTACTCTTTCATCAGCATGGTCTTCAGTTCCTCCCAACTCATTGAGTTGGCCACAGGAAGTGTCAGAGCCTTAACATGGCCCTTCCACCAGGACATGGCCGTATCAACAAAGGTACCAGCGGCGAATTTGACTTTAGATTCCTCGGAGCATGCGGAGATTTCAAAGATTGATTATGTTTTCTCAACCCATCTCGTGAGACCAAGGACACCACCAGTACCGTGGAAAGCCACTGGTTTACAATTAATAAAGTCTTTGTATGTGCATACTCGCGATTGGTTTGATGTTTCTACATTTGTGGAGTCGTTGGTGGCATTTCTGCTCCCACTTCCATTCGTCCCATTGTTGTTAATCTGGGCAATAGCGGCTGTGACGGCGGCTTGGAAAGTTGCTGAATTCATCATGTGTGGATCGGGTGTTCCGGCTGGTGTGCTCCTAGTGTTTCTCCTATTGGGTGGCATATTTTTGCCACAAGGATTTAAGATTTGACGTTGGTTAGTTCTTGGTAAGGGTTATCAAAGTACGGCGTTTCTATTATACGTTTATATCGACTATGTAGTGATAGGGGTATAAGAGGTGCATAAAGAGTCTAGATGTATGGCTCTATAGTATCACAAAATATTCGTATAGTATTTTTGTTTTATGTTTTGTTCTAGTGTTTTTCTTTGTACATGGTTCTTGGTAAGTCTTTAGAAGTTGTTATAAGTAAGGTGGTTTCTAAGGGGTATGAGAGGTATGTAAGAGAAAATTCTAAGTGTACGACTTCGTAGTATTCATAAAATACTCCTGTAGTATTTTAACTCTATGTTTAGTTCTATAGCGTCTTAAAATACTCCCATAGTATTTTAAATTTTATGTTTAGTTATTTGGTGATTGGTAAGTGTTCGGACTTGTTGTTCACCACGACTATTCCTAAGTATACGTTAATCATATCTTGGATCAATACAGTTGATCAGGCTCTATTTATCCAAGATATAATTACCAAAAATACTTAGGCCTATCCGTAGTGTTCAACTCATCTTACCACTTTTGTATGTTTTCGTTATAATATCGTTCTAGTATGTATGTATGTATGTATTTATACTTTTATAAAAATTATCGTTATAATTTTAAAAGTATACTTGTACAAAAATGTTTTCGAGAGTTTTAGTCCCATTGTATTTATAGTTGTATATCTTAAATGGATTGATATACTTAGTTCACTATAAACAATCCTCTGATACCAATCTGTCACACCCTCAAACCGTATTGGCGGAATAGTTCAAGGGTGGATGACTTCATGAACAATATCATAACAAAGTTGAATAGAAGTGAAATCCAAGCACACAACCATCGTTTAAATCAATTACAAATGTTACAAAGTTTACTTATTACATGTCTCAAGTACAATTGAAATGATAACAAAATAGATAAAAATGACGTCGTAACGTCATTACTTGTAGCGCTTGCATTTACCTTGTCAGTTTCCTGAGAATACAAGTAGTTGAAAAAGTGTCAACAATTAAGTTGGTGAGTTCATAAGATTTTGTAATAGAAAAGCCCTTTGTTTGTAAACGGTAGTAATTGAGAACCAAGAAAATCCTATATTTTCTTATAAAAATGACCAAGTCTTTAACTCCCAAAGACTAAAATGGAATATGTAAAATTGTAGTGTAATAAATTGGTTTTACTCTTTATTAATTCCAATATAATATTTCATGACTATCAAATAAAGAACGGCCAGGTAGAAGATCAAATGGAGAGGCAGGACCCTTTCAGCGTATACGCCTTTCGGAAATCCAACAACCTAACTCAATTGATCGGCCTAGACACCGCTCTCGTAAGTAGATCAATCGGTATTATATTTTTGGAATTATAATTGAATTGTTATAATAATAACGTAAATAATTTATAAAAGAAATTATTAAGTTGATATTTTTCCCCGTGAGATACCCTATAACCATACTGTGACTAGTTGGCCTGTTGCGACGTTCTTCAAGCGTCGAAATGGTAGACATTTGGACACCTCAGACCTGCCGGTCTAGCTGTAGCGAGCAGCTCAGGTGCGGGGTTGTCAAGCCCCGTATAGATCTATACTCAAATATCGCGCTCTCTTACCGTGACTCTGGTTATAAATGTACAGGACTTATAGTAGGTACTTATAAAAGTACTATGAAGATTCATCTCACAAAATGTATGTATTTCAATCAACTTGTTTACGTACGATTTGTATATAAAAACTCTTGTAATTGTCCATTATCATTTTTCCCATGATAATATAGTGTTGTTAAATAATTATATAATTTTATATAATTATTTTTGTCATGTTTAAGCATCAATATAACCTTATGTTCGTAAACTATTCCAATAATGGTCTATTTTTAGTAATTCCGTCGTAACAATCATATTTTGCGAATAATAACGAAGTAACTTGTTCAAATGTTTATAAATATCATCTTTTAAGATATTTCTTACAAAAATGGTGTAATAACTTGGTTATAACCATTTTTGTTGGAAAATAATATTTTTGTTTATAAAAACGTAGTTTTTACTAGTCTTCATTTTTATAACGTTTTTACCCAAGATCTAGTATTTTTGTATGCTTTATTTGTGGTTTTGTAATTTTTACATATCTTAATATGTCAAGGTGTTCATAATACATGGATCTATTCATATTTTATGTCAAGAGCATTTTTACACAAATATTAACTTTATAAACTTGTGTAAATCAACATGTATAACAATAACACACATATAAACTTGAATAAAACAACATTTATAGTAAAAGAACTTGTATTCTCCCCCAAAAGATTTGAAAAGATGAAAAGGAGGGGTATGAACTCACCTTGTGTGGTAGATCTTAAGGTTTATTGGTAGAAGGTTGATGAGTTTGGTTCTAGGACTTGGATGACTCTTGGACAAAGCTAATATCCAATGGATTTTGATGGATGTTAGTGTGTGTAAAAGGTGTAAAACTTGTGTTATGTATATTAGAATCTAAAGAGGAATGAAACTTACTACTTAATCTTGTGAAGAAAGCTTGAAATTGAAACTTGAAAGTGAAGATGGCGGTGATGGTCTTGGAGCCGTGAGCATGAGGGAGAGGAGAGAAAGAAGAAGTTTGGTTGAATACAAATGAATTTGACTAGTCTCTCTTGGAAGATTTATACTTAGATTTTTCCTATTATAAAATTACTAGCTTCATAAGTGCCTAGATTTTAAATATTTACCACTAAGGTTTTAATGGAGCACTTGTTTCAGCCAAATGAGTGTAGGGTGGGGGGTGGGGTAGGGTAGGGTTAGTTTTTATAAAAATAGCAATGTACTTATAAAAATGAGTGATTTTTATAAAATCGTAAGTCGTTTTAGTAAATTTTTATGCGTTTTTAACGAAACGAAGTTCTAAATAATTATTTTGTATAAAAACATTGTCAAACATTTATTTTGATTGAAACATAACTCGTTGGATGTCGGAATACGCGTTTAAGCGCGGTATTCTTCCGATTTCGCGATTTTTGACGTTTTACCGTAAATTGTATTTAGCTTTGGAATTAAATACTAGATACTATTAAGTTACTTATCATATAAGTTTTTATTTCATATGTGATGTTTAAGGCACCACATTTTGAAATTTGAGTCCAAACCCTGTGTATATTTATCCGTTCACAACGGTTTAATCGTTATAACTTTCACATACGAACTCCGTTTTCGACGTTCTATATATCCACAGTTTCGTATTTACGAGTAGATCACTTTATGAATATTATTATTCTCAAAATAATAATTGTACGATTATCGAATTTTTACGCTACAGTAGTTTGCTGTCCGTATTTTTGACTTTTAATCGATATTTGTTTGATTTAGCATACGAAATACTATAATATTAATAATTCATTGCAAAAGTTATAGAAAATAACTTTTCAACATATAGATTAACGTACGCTTCGTTTGACTATATTTGACTTTTGTTGACCAAAAATTTACAATTGTCACACTTAGGGATTGCATATGGAGGTAATTTTGAAGAAGATTACCATGTCATCCTGGAATACGAATTCGACATAGAATACGACTTTGGTGTACCCAAAAATGGTGGTTACAACACAACTAGTAACGGGTCAGAGGAAGAAGGGAGCATGGATAGTCATTTCATATTTGAAGAACATGAATTGATGAATGAAGTGGAGGTGGATATGGATGAATTTCATAGTGTGGTGGATCAAGTTGTGGAGGTTTTAGTAATACAATTGAAGAAGATCAACACCTGCAATCAATTAAGGTTATATATACATATAACTTCAGGAATTACAGTACCATTGGGAGTCAACGAGATATATTACTTAACAACTTGCTCAATCCACCCAGGGGTTCCTCAAGAGAGGTCCATAAGGCTGACTTCCAATTAGGTGAGACTTTTGAAAACAAGAACCATGTGAAAGAAGCCATAACTAACCTAGTTATTCACACCAGGCGTGCATTACAAGAGGTGAAAAACGAAAACATTAAGTTGAGAGCTGTTTGTACGGGGTGGTTCCTAATAAAGAAACAGGGGGTACAGGAAAAGTTAAAAATTTGAAGGGTAAAAAGGTAAATTCAACACCAATTAAATGTCCTTGGGTTTTACTTATGTCTAGGGCTAAAGGAGATTATGATTGGATGATGAAAACATACATCTATCAATTTGTGTACCCAAACTTATTTGGCGAACAAGATTTATCAACAAATCCAAGCTAACCCAAAAATTCCCACCGCATCTCTCAGGACCGAGCTCGAGAAGAAATACAAGATTAGGCTATCTTTCATGAAGGTTTTTAGGGTGAAAGATTTAGCTCTGAATAAACTTAACGGTGATTATGAACGCTAAAATTCAATTCTCAGAGATACGTCCTGGAGTTACAGGTAAGAAACCCTGGTACCACTGTGAAAATTGTTTTTGAACTGGAACTGAGTTTCAATTCTCAAACAAGAGTTTTTAAAAGTATCTATGCTTGTTATATATATATATATATATATATATATATATATATATATATATATATATATATATATAGGGCCATTAAAAGCTGAGTTCAAGTTGGGCCAACGTGAATTGTTGGGTTTAGACGGTGCATTCATGAAAGGCCCGTACCTAGATCAAGTGTTAAGTGTTGTGGGATTAGACGGGAACAATGACATATATCCATTGGCATACGCAATTGTTGAGGCGAAGACGAAAAACTCTTAGTCATGATTTTTAGGGAGGTCACATTCTGATATATTATTAAATTACTTGTGTGAGGTCTTCAATGCCAATATTGTTGACGGTAGGGACAAACCAATTATATCTGCCTTGGAATTTATAAGGGAGTACATAATGAAAAAAATTGTTACCATACAACGTGTAATTGCTAATTCCCAAGGTGTTTTAACGCCAACCACTTAGGCCATTATCGATAAAATAACATGATATAAGGCATCTATATACACTTGCATCTACAATGGCAATGACAAGTTCCAAGTTTCAGGAGACTACTTCGAACAATTTATGGTTGATATGGGTATGAAGACATGTACTTACAGAACTTAGGAATTGACATGAATACCATGTAAACATGCAGTGGCAGCTTTATGGGACCAAGCAGAGAATGGAGAACAAGTGCAGCAACCAGAAGATATTGTGCATCCTTGTTATACGTTGGAGAGTTGGAGAAAAATGTATAGTTGTATCATAGATCCGATCAATGGACCAGAGATGTGGCATACGTCTAAATTCCCTACAGCCTTAGTGCCTCTTAAACATCATAAACATATACACTAATTCTTTCGTGACACCTTATATTAGAAAATGTATTCCTATTTTGACAAGAAACCGTTGAACCATTCTTAGGTTGGAAGACCAAAGGTGAAAAGAAGAAGGGCCGATGGTGAAGAAGTAAGCCAAAATAGTTAACCACCTATTAAAGGATCAAAGTTATCAAGAAAGTACATTGCCATTACTTGTGGCAAATGTCACAACCATGTACATAATTCCAGGTCATGCAAAGCGCAATGAGGTGACACATAGGAGGTAGGGACATCTACAGCTCTACACAAAGGGTGGGAGTGGGAAGAGGTGCAGGAGGTCATGGAAGAGGGCTAAATACATGTAGGGACATGGGATCAAGCAGAGTTGGAGGTGGCAGAGGAGGTGCAAGTGGACTAGGAGGTGCCAGTGGCTTAGGAGGTGTAGGAGTATCCAGGGTTATCTGAAAAAGTGTTTCCAGTCATTGGAAAAACATGTTATGTAATAAGTTGAGTATGTGTTGTTAAGGTAGGTTTGGTATTTTGAAACAAAGGCATTAATATTGTGTGGTATTTAGTTAAATTCGTGTTGTCTATGTGGTTAAGGTAGGTTTGTTATTCTGAAACAAAGACCTTAATGTTGTGTGGTATTTAGGTAATGTGGTGTTGTATGTTAGATTGATGTAGGTTTCTTAAGGTTATGTACTATCTATGAATGGAAATGATATATAGTAATAAACAAACTATGGCTTAATGTTGAGAGTTGTTACTTTATCATATAATATATACATTATATGCATACAATGTCTGTGTACTATGTTGTACCACTTATGCACACAACTTAATGTCTTAATAAGCTTCTATATCTAATAGGATGTACGTAAACTTAAATAACTCAAGCGAATTTACTCATTTGATGGCTACACTTATAGAGTATGAATGAAACTAAAAATAAATCCAAACACATATGTAACTAATACCAACATGAAACATAAATGCAAACTTTGTCGTATAACCATATGTTCATATTAGCATTAAGCAACTTGGCACATTACAATCTTGATGGACGATAGCCTACCTACAAAGTACATTCATACATAACATTCCAAAAACCACTAATACATACCATTAAACCACCATCAAAATACGGGTCAAGAACAAACCCTCCAAAAAACCAAAAAACCAAAACCCAAAAACCTTAAACCACCACCTTCATCATTCAACACAAACCACCATCTACTCGAACATGGTGTATAAAGCAAAGACAATGAACATGATCCAAGACACAACCAACAACATTTTGTACTTTTGGGCATCCTTTAGGTCGGCTTCGAGCTTAGATATTACCTCAAGAAGGTTGTGCTTCGCAAGCAAGAGACCCGCGATGATCATCATTGACCTCCTGCACATCAGAGGGTCGGACCACCCAACGAACCCACATCTGCTACACCTCCAGAAGCGTTTGCCCGAGTTTTGATTTGTCCCCGAAGTGAAAATCGTCACTTGTGTCCCGCAGTTGCACATCACCATTGTTGTTGAGGTGAGTTTGTCAACGTAGTCAACTGTGAAAATCTTTTGAGTTGCAGACGATTGAGTGCGTAAGATATGAAATACCTGACATAAATATTAGCAGTTGTTAAGGAGAAGAAAAGACGGTTTTGCCTCCAAGTGAGGTGCGCACCATGCGTTTAATGAATGGGGATAACGGTAACAGCAGAAGGGACCGTCATTGTAACATTAATTTCACCACAAGGACCGCCAACATGAAAATAAAAAACGTGGACCGGGAGTGCAATTTGTGGTAACCATAGGGACCAATTCTGTAATTTACTCAAAAAATATTATTTTAAAGCATTAAAATCCTAATAATTTAATAATGTAACAACTTACTTACTTTAAACAACATATTTATAACTATAAATATTTTTACTACACAATGATATTCATCTAAAACAAACGAAGACACATGTACTATCTTATAAAAGACGCGGCCATATTAATTTCTACAAAATATGTACTTATCTAAAATCACATTAAATTGATGTTTTAACACATTAAACTTATTTAATTTTAATGTTAACTATTCTACTATCAACATAATATGAATAAATTTTTAGTTTAAATACATTATTGGTAATATATATATATATATATATATATATATATATATATATATATATATATATATATATATATATATATATATATATATATATATATATATGGGTGAGATCAATATAGAACCATATGTTCAGTAGTACTGAACATACGTATATGTTTAGTTCTGAACATATGTACGTTCAGTACTTAACATATGATTCTATGTATAAAAAGTTGTTGTATGTTGATCCTCCATATATATATATATATATATATATATATATATATATATATATATATATATATATATATATATATATATATATATATATATATATATATATATATATATATATATATATATATATAGAGAGAGAGAGAGAGAGAGAGAGAGAGGAGAAGAGATAGGTATGTGGACTGTCTGAATCTGAATAAATTACTATTTTACTATCATGGTTAAAATTGACAAATAAAAAATGACCATTTAGCTAATAATTATTATAAAATTAAACTACATATGTTTGCATTTTTTGGAGAGAGAGAGAGAGAGAGAGAGAGAGAGAGAGAGAGAGAGAGAGAGAGAGAGAGAGAGAGAGAGAGAGAGAGAGAGAGAGAGAGAGATGTTTTTATATAATAATTTTATCATGTACAAAAAAATGAACAATTGAAATTATTCGTTTTTAATTTTTAGATTCCAAAATAAACTATAAATTTTAACAAACCATAAGGATAATTTCTTAAGCTTAGCAAAATAAAAGATATTTTTGTTATATACTTGAAATGGTGTATAAAATGTATGGTATCAACCGACAGTATGTAGGTGTGGCCATGTACAATCCTCTTTATCGATCCTCAGTCTAAAGTTGTGACTTATCAGCATGACCAAACCTTAATCTTCCATACACATCATCGCATACATCACTCTCACACATATACATATACAGAACATATCTCTCTCTCTCTCTCTCTCTCTCTCTCTCTCTCTCTCTCTCTCTCTCTCTCTCTCTCTCTCTCTCTCATCAAGCTTACCATACTGACAGCTTACTAATCTTGAGTCCCATGAAAAACTTACTGACTCCCCAGTCACATCCACACCTACTCCACCAACCCCACCTCGCTCTCCCTGCCCCTTTCCCTATCGATATTTATCGCAAAAACTCTCATATATGGAATACACACTAATGACACTACACACGTTCTAGGGTTATATATATATATATATATATATATATATATATATATATATATATATATATATATATATATATATATATATATATATATATATATATATATATATATATATATATAAAGGACTGACAACATGGTAAAAATCGACCGTAATTATTGAATAATTAAATCAAATAATGAAAAGGACGAACACACAAACTTGTAAATAAGTGAAAATTGTATGACATACATCGAATGCATAACCAATTATAGAGACAAGATTTGTTACTTCAACGTTCTGTCAACACTTTTTCTTATGATTGTGAACACTTTATTGTTAGATACATAACATATTATCTCCATATTCTTAAATATAAAATCTATTCAATATAGATATTTTACAATAAAATTATTATACAAAAACATATATATAATTATCTATTTTTTTGCCATATTGTTATGTTTTAGCAATTTTTTATATAACAACAAGAGATGATTATATTAAATTTGGGTTATTTGATATGATTTTAGTGTTACCAAAGACATCTTCAAACCGACATCACTTTTAGAGTTAAGTTTCACATGGCAATTTAGTTTCAAATTTGATGTTTATATATCGATGATTTATTATATAGTTACATTTTAAATTTAATAACTGTTTCAAATACGATTACAATTTTGTAACAATCTAAAACACAATAGCATATTCGAATACCTTGTAATAACTTAAACACAATGATATGCATAAAATTTAATTTCAATTTACTATATACAAGTTTTTTATTTAATCATGTTCTTTTAGATATATAATTTATAAAGTTTTGTAACAAAATTGTTAAGCAATTTTGCAAAAAGCTAGTAAATAGAGGAATAATTTTAAAAGTCTAAATAAATTAAACAAAATATACTTGGATTATTTTTTGGTATAAAAATGACGCTAAGATTATATATAAATAATTGTTTGTAGTATAAGTTTTTATGCAAAAAATGATAAATTATATATCTAAAAGAACATGATTATATATATATATATATATATATATATATATATATATATATATATATATATATATATATATATATATATATATATATATATATATATATATATATATATATATATATATATATAAATTGTTTTTTGGTATAAAAATGACGCTAAGATTATATATAAATAATTGTTTGTAGTATAAGTTTTTATGCAAAAAATGATAAATTATATATCTAAAAGAACATGATTATATATATATATATATATATATATATATATATATATATATATATATATATATATATATATATATATATATATATATAACTAGGATCAAATGTATCTTGATAAATAATGTGTTACATTGTAATTAAATATGGACCAATCATTTTAAATCCGGACAGAAGTATAATAGTAATTTACATATTAATTAATTAATTTTAAATAAATAAAATCCTATAAATCCGGTAACCGCTACTATAATTAGGAAAACTAACTTTTTCCTGAATTCTGATTGGTCCACACAATCACACTATATAACATATATTACTCACGTCCGTACAACATAATTTAATCGGTTTTTTTCGTTTTTATTATTTTTTTAAATATTATTTTTAGTTTTTTTTGTTAGTTTTTTAGTTTTTATTTTAGTTTTTTTTTCAGTTTTTCTTTTTTCGTTTTTTTTCCAGTTTTTTTTTTGTTTTTTTTCCTTTTGCCGTTGTATGTTTTTTAACTCGTTTTGGATCATAACGAGTTTTGGATATTGGATTATAACTAATTTTCAATCTTGGATCGTATGTTTTGGATCATAAAACATATTTTGGTTTTAATATTTTTGGATCATGTATATTTTTTTGCTATTTTGATAAGTTTTGATTCATAAAATAATTAGTTTATAACAGTTTGAATCATAAATATATTTTGGTTTTTAATATTTTTAGATCATGTATATTCTTTTGCTATTTTGATGTATTTTTTACTTAAAAATATAAAAATGAACACTTAAAAAACTTTTTTTTTCAAAAAATTGTTTTTGAAGATTACTAATACAATATCTACAATGATTCTTTAAATTTTCATAATTTTTGGAGAATTTTTTTTAATTTTTTTAAAAATAAAAAATAAAAAATATATATATATTTCAAATTTTCATAATGGTGCTTGTTTTGTAGTGATTTAAATTTTAAGAATTTTGGTTTTTTTAGAATTTTTTTACAAAGAAAAAAAACGTATGACCCAAAAACAAAGTTTGTGGAATAAAAAAACCTCAGCAAACGAGATTGTGACAAGTGTCGTAATGGGGTGAGGTACTCGATCAGATTACTATATTATCATTCTTAATTTGTCTTATCCACCCATCAGTAGGTCAACAACAAAAATATCTCGCCAGAAAAAGCCTTGGTTGCTAAATGTTAGTGAGGGATTTAGCGCTGGAACTAGCAACATATATGATGTCACAAAACGCTTAGGAATCATATGGCTTCTGTTGCAGTTATATCACTAAATTCTGTCACTGATTATTGAGAACGAATAATATTTTTTTTGTTTATTATCCTAATCATTAATATAATTAGCACACTTTATTAGGTGTCAAATATGTTGCTATTCCATAAACAGAACAGATGAAATTTACACTTATACTCCAAAATCAAGACATTAACATTCGAAAACCAAAATAAATATTAATATTTGACTAGAAAAATAAAGATCCATGTTCCATTTTTAAAGTACCGAAACAAAATCACAAATCAAAAGAGTCACACTCAAGTTGGGTGGGTATGTTATTTCTTTGGGTGAACTTTATGATTTCGTTATACATCTTGGTGATTTCTTGTTTTTTGGCCTCAATTTTGCCATGCTCCACCCTGAGCTCTTCATTCATCTCTTCACGAATATGATCATATCGAGCTTAAGTTGGGTTCGTGGAGGATATAACATAACTTAAACTTCGTTCATGATCGACTCGTTTGTTAAGAGAGCCTAAATGAGCCGAGCTGAGCTCGACTTAGTTTATATTCAAATATCTATATTGTTTGTGTTTTTAAGCTCGTTTATCATTATTTGATATTCATTAAAGAACTTTTAATTAGTTAATAATAAATAAATATATAAAACTAAAAAATAAAAATTATATTATATAAATATGCATAGTCTCGTTTAGGCTCGCAAACTTAATCGAGCTCGACAGATAAAGCTTGGGCTCGAGCTCATTCAATAAACGAGCCTAAAACTAAGCGCGAGCTCAGCTTGGGATCCTTTAATACGAAATCAGGTCAAGGTTTTCATGAGTCGATCCCGAGTAGGTCACCTCTACTATACAAGATAAAAACCAATGTCCTGAAAACTCAAAATGTTAAATTAGGTGGCCTAAGGCTGAAAAAACATGTCAATGAAAGGAAACACGGTCGTCAGCGATGGCTGTTGGCCTGCTAGGCATTAGTGGTAGAGCTTAAATGTACTTAACCTTTAGATGGAGCTTTAACATACACTACCAAGAAATCGAGCACCAAAAGAAATTAGCCTAGTCAATCGTACTCTAACTTTAGATGGAGCTTTAATTAATGCCCAACTTCTTCAACTAGGGTCGAGTAAATTAGGGCTCAATAGGCGAAATCGCTTCTTAGGTTGTACTTTCTTGGGGATCGATGAAATATGGTTTAACAATGGTGAGAGTATTGACGATTGATGATTTTCCAATTAAAAGAGTGGACGAAGAAGGGTTGTTGATTTTAGACTACAAAAGTGAAGGTGTCGATTTGAGAGGGATAATTGGGAGGAAATGAATTGCGACAGAAGCATCTTGTAAATAGCGAGCTATTAGTGAGGAATGTATTCCGTTGTTAATTTCGTCGTTAATTCCTTGTAAATCTGTTGATAAATAACTACAATGTAAGAAATATATATGTGGGTGATCTCTTTTAAATCAATTGTAGATTAGCAAGAGATTATTTTCGTCATTGATTCCGTCGTCAACCTCTATTTCTAATAGTAAAATTTACGTTATATGATATAAATTTCATATTAAATAACCTGAAAGTCAAATTGTATTTTTCATTAGACAATTTAAAATTCACATTATGTAACAAATGTTTTATATTGTTTTATTTGCATTTTATGTCATACAAATGTGAAATTAATGTTATTTGATGTGAATTTGTGATTGAAATATATGAATTTCACCTATTTACTATTGTAATCATGAATTTAATGTTCTTTATCATTATTTTCAAGGTTATACAATAAAAACATATTGTGCACAATAAAATTTAAAAAGATAACTTTGAATTAATCTTCTTTAATCAGATTTAACTTTTAATGCTTTACAAAATTGAACATAAAGATTTCAATGAATAAAAATCAAAACATAATTCAAAGCACGTGTCTACTTAGTTATGATGAATGATATGTCCCAGGGCAACTAATTTACATAAAAATTATCGAACTTTATGTTGTCACACTAAAATTGATAACCTATGATCCAAATTTTTCCTTCGGTTTGTCAAATTTGAAGATTACTATATTCACAACATTTCACCACATTGTCAATATGGGTTTCATGATCACAAATTGGAGATGAAAGTTGACAGACAAGTTCAGAAGTAATTATATAAGTAATTATAATAGATTAACGGATGTTTTAAACCGATAACATTTGAAGGACTTAAATGATCAATGTTTGATTTAAGAAAACCAAACATGTAAGAAAGTTGCAATTACCGTAAGAGTTACTTGGCTAATAAAACTATTAATGAGTAATGCACTGAGGTTTTCGAATTTGTGGTAATAGGCATACCTTTTGCAATGAATAAGCTACAACAACACTTTTATTTTTACCCTAAAACTAAAAAGTGTTTTTATTTTTAACCTAAAAACAACAATGTTATCATTAACCGAAACATCAAAGCAAGTTTCTATTTAACCCTATACAACAACATAATTTTATTGTTAACCCAATGTTTTAACGTATTTTTTATCAGAATAAACACCATCTTTTTATTTTTATCTCAAAATATACCACTAAAAGAAAACTAGTTGCAACTTAGATACTATTTGCCAAGAAAAAAAAACTATTTTACATGGGGGGCTTGCAGAAAGAAGATAATTTGTTGAAATAAAACCAATCGCCAAATGAACTAACCATCGTCGAGAAATTATACGTCGAAGCAAACTATCGTCATCACCGCATCGCGCGGGTATCCCACTAATATGTGTGTGTATGTGTGTGAGTGTGTGTGTGTGTGTATATATATATATATATATATATATATATATATATATATATATATATATATATATATATATATATATATATATATATATATATATATATATATATATATATGGGGTGGGATCAACATAGAACCATAGAAACCATCTTCTTGACCGTTAGATCAAATTAGAATAATAAGGGTATGATGGTAAATTACACTTATATGTTCGTTGATAAACATATACGTATGTTCATTGATTAACATATACGTATGTTCATTGATGAACATATACTTATGTTTATTGATGAACATATACGTATTCAAAATCCCAAAAAATAGTCTTGTTCAGATATTGGTCATGTTCATAAGTGAACATTGCAGAATATTGTTCATCTTCACACATGTTCAATACTGAACATGTATGAATCTTCATATATCTAAACAAAAACTAAAAATGTTCATAACTGAACATAGATCAACATTTATACATTTATCTAAAAACTCAAATGTTCATAATTGAACATTAATAAAATATTTATACAAAATATCGAATAAACAATTATATAAAGTTCATTTATGAACATATACATATGTTTAGTAATATAAAATCATACACACATGTTCATAAATGAACATATGTTCATCCATGAACATTATCTTCAAAACGTTCCTTCATATGATATGTATGCTATCTGAATTTGCGATCTCTTTTCAACTGGATTTTCCATCATTTGCAGGATTAAATTCTCAGCAAACTCCATGATGAAAGACATCTCTATGAACAGGGATCATGAATCAGAACAATGAATTACAAAGAAGTAAAAAACTAACAATAAATAAAGATTTTGTAACACACAAGTCACGAATCAATCAACTAACTGAAGCCAGAACACAAGTTAATTAATCTAAACTCTAACCATAAAGAAGAACAGATATTAAATCGAACACCAAACCTTAGGTTCCACAATCAGTTCGAGACAATCAACATAGGACACCTGGTGGACATTCTTCAATGTTCATTAGTGAACGTTCTTCAATGTTCATCTTTAATGAATGAGACTTTGATACTTGATGATAACTACTTTCAAAATCAAACAAAACGACCGTATACTTGAGGATAAACTACTTTCATCTTCAATGTTCTCGTATCTCAGTTTGTGCATCAAAATCAAACAAAACGACCGTATTCTGATGATCGATAATACTAGAATAAACTACTTTCAAAAGCAATTATGATTAAATATTACTTTTAGGTCGATATCACTGGAGAATCGATATGATGATACGATTGAAGATCAAAGAAATCAAACACGTTTAACTCACAAAACCCTAGCTGCTATAATCTTCAATGAATGAGACTTTGATACTTGAGGAATCGACAACTGATTATGCTTCTGATAATTGAGAAATCGATAAACGATATAACGATATCTTGCAATCGGATTGATATGCCTGGATATAGAATTGATTCGAATGAAATCTTGTTATCGAGGAGGGAATTCGCAATTGATATGAACTAAATTTGATTCACGCTGGAAAGTATTGTAAAATGACCAAAGGACCCCTCCGTGCCTAGATTATACAATTTCTAATTAATTTTTTTAATTATCATCTTTAATCACAGCCATTAATCATTTAATCGAATGGCTTAAAAGATGGTTCTATGGTTCTATGTGTAATTAGGGGTTTTATGCTGATCCTCTCATATATAAATACTATAATGCCCGCGTATAGCACAGGAAGAAACTTGTATAGTTAGAATTAGAATATAGATATATACATGTTATTTTACATAATTTTTAAATAATCTATATAAAAAATATCATTATTATTTTCAATTATATGATAATAGAGACACGTATCTAAATTTTGGAATACAAAAGTTATAATAATTATAGTAAATGAATACAATTCATCAAATAAAATTAAAATTAATATGGTTCAACTTAAATAGTTATCTCAAATCACACAATTTTAATAGCATCTACATATAGGTTGCGCATGTATATATTTTTTTGTATAATTTCGATATACTTTTACTTTTATCTATTTCTAAATTGAATTAAAAGCTATTTATTTGGTCATGTTTCAATTTCAAGTATTTAATTTAAATTAACAGTATGCTTTCTGGTATTTGTATTTATTTTTTCTTATAATTATGATTTTTTTAAAGTTTGTTTAAAAAATATTTAAAACTATATTAAATATTTAGTAATCTATAACGATTACTTCTATAAAATATTAATTTCATATGTTTTATTATATTTATTTTTTCTAAATAGTCTCATTTGTTATCAATATTATACTAATATACTACCTCTTAATAATGAAAAGTTTGCTTGAAATACTAAAGATTTTAAATACTAGAAAATTAAAAATCAATTTTAAATAATATGTCCAAATTGGTTCATGTTAAATATTATAATTTTTTATAAAATATACAACAAAGAGAAATATAAAATTAATAAGTAATTATAAATAATTAAAAAATATATTTTACATATTATAGAAATACAAATTTCTAAATAGATGAAATCTACAAATTTGAACGATAATTGAGTGATAGTGTAAATATTTCTCCATAGTTTAGCAAAGGCTTTCATTGTCACTCAAATATCTTGAAAAATACACTTTTAATGGCGATAATTGAGTGTTGCACGATTTGCTATATAGTAAAAACCACACGGCACCACATATGCGATTTCGGATTTTGAAAAGTTCGAATTGCATTTTGTGGGCGGTGCATGCGGTTTTAGACTTTCAAATATATTTTATTGAACTTTAATTATTTGAAAATGTTCCCAACAATAAAAAATGATTAATTATTTATATAGTTTCTTTTAATTTGAGAGACACATTTATTTATAGAATGATAAAGGTTTTTACATTAGTTTATCCTAACTATGTGGGATCAAACTTTCCTTCATAATATTTTGCTTTGTGTTATTTTCTTATCCCACATCATTTAAGAAACACAACTAATGATGAATCAAACATCTATAAATAAAGATATTAACTAATTTCTTATCTCACATATCTTAATAAACAAATTTCAAGGGAAAAAACATATATAACTAAAGAGGCTAAACCATTTCCTTCATATATTTTTTATTTTGTGTTCTTGATTGTAACTGACTTAGGCATCGATTGCAACATTCCATGAACAATTAGTTTTAGTTTTATGATTGAATTTGTAATATTTGGATGGGTACCTACCGGTGTCCACTTTTAGTTTTTTCTAAAATTGGTCAAATTAATGTGGTACATGATAGAAATTCATCTTGATCTTTATTGATTGACTGATTTTTTATAAGATTTATACAAATACAAATGATTGACTGACTTTAAATTATGTTCATACATTTACTATTTGATTTTTCAATAAATATAGATCATATTCAAACGAAAAAAATGTTTACAACATTGTCACCACCTGTTAAACTATGACACACGACGTATTATGAACTTGCAACCCAATTGAGGTTTTAATAGTTTTTAAATCATTTTAATATTTAATCTTTTGTAGTTTCAATGCTTTTGAAAGCTAAAAAATAGTAGAATTCATTGAAACTTTGAGATAAAACATGTTTTATGTGAAATTAACCATTGATTAACAATAGATTTTGAAAACAATGGTATGATCAAGATAAAAGATAAGACAACCTAATGGGTGGTATTATATAATGGAAAAATTAAAAGTTATATACATGTGTGAATCAATATACGACAAATTAAAAAAACTAAAAATTAATATGACAAAAGATAAATAATTTATCCTGAAACATATTGTTTCAATGACCTTTCTTATAATAAATATATAGATATAGATACATATATGTATATTTTTTGTTATATAGATAATGGTTTGATTTAATTTATTTGAACAATGCTCAAACATTTACCCTTGAAATTTTTTATGTACATATATCATGGTGAATAAAAAGAAGTCAACATCGTTGTCAGTTTTTTATTACGACATACTATGAACTTCCAACTTAATTGAGTTTTTAAAAGTTTTAAGTAATTTTAATTTCACTTATAAGTCTCAACACTTCTATAAATTGAAACCAAATAATATAATCCTTTAAAACATTGAGATAAAAACATGTTTGAATGATAAAAAGACCACTAAACAATGATAGACTTGAAAGTCATATTATGATGAAGATTGATGCATAATGAAAGCAAATAAGTGGTATTATATAAGTGAAAGATGAATTATCATATTTCTATGTCAAGCAATGTGGGATAAAGAAAAAGGTTCAAATTAACTAATGTATTTAAATAATATATATTATATTGGAAGTTGAAAAGTTGGGGGTTTCAAATGCATGTGGTGTAAGGAAAAATGCTTCCTTTATAATATATAAGATAAGATAAGATAAGATAAGATTATATATATATATATATATATATATATATATATATATATATATATATATATATATATATATATATATATATATATATATATATATATTTATAGGGCCATGATCAAATATATCCTGACAAGTATTGTGTAACCTTAAAATTTAATATGGACCACTCATTAAAAACACATTCTTTTAGGAATGACTTATTTGTTCATTTAGAATATTGTTGTTTTATGTAAAATATTTTCATTCTTTCCAGAATTGTTACAATTTTTGTAGATTCTTATTGTTGTGATATAAATTTTCCAGTAATTTAGTCATAATTGAAACCTATGATGCACCGAAACGCCACCAAGGCCGCCGTTCCCGTATCGGAAACGCGCCGGAAACGGATACTCGACGGAAACGCCTAGAAACGTTTCAGAATCACCTGAAACGTTTCCGATGAAGAATCGGCGACGTTTCTTTGAGGTATCAGTAGATTGTTAGCGATTCGACCAAGTTGACACCGATTGAACCACCATCAGCAAATGTAAATCAGAAACTAGTGTAAGAAATAGTGCAGACGGAGAAATATGAGATCCATCATCCATTAGCATAAGAGAGTTCAAAAACCTGCAAATGAGAAAATGGCGAGGAGAAAGAAGAAGAATGGTGCCATTTTGCTGGGAAAACAAAACAGAGCAGAGTGAAAGAGGGAAAAGTGATTTTAGGGCGTCATATTGTGAAGAGGGCTGTTGGATTTGTGAGACCATGCCAACATGAGCCCATTTTGTTTTAGGATTTCAATATTGTTACAAAAGTCAAAAAAATGTGTATTGTCGGGTTTTAATTACATAAATATATATTTATTTTGGAATTTCTTATATATATATATATATATATATATATATATATATATATATATATATATATATATATATATAATATTTGTCGTATCTCTGCCGTATCCGTATCTTAAATTTTTGAGTTTTGCCGTTTTCGGTATCCGTTACGTATCCGTTTCCCGGTGCCGTATCCGTTTCCGTGCAACATAGATTGAAACAATTTATTATATTCTTGTTGTTTTGATGTACAAAATTTAGTTTATTATTTTAAGAATGAAAAATTTTCAGTTTTTTCATTCTTACGAGAATGAAATCTGATGGACATGATTTGGTTACAATGTAACACAATAATTGTCATTCTTATTATAACCTAACCATATATATATATATATATATATATATATATATATATATATATATATATATATATATATATATATATATATATATATAGAGAGAGAGAGAGAGAGAGAGAGAGAGTGAAAGAGAGAGAGAGAGGTATCTATGGAAATATGTGTATTTAAAAATGTTTTTATGATACTGGAAGGTGCCATGAATCACAGATACACCAGTTATGTTGGAAATTGAACAATTTCTGATGTATTATGAGGAAGAAATACAGAATCGGCGACAAACCAATACTTATGGTTATAGGGTTTGTGATTTTATCGCCCCAAGAAATTCGCTGAAATTGATATATTTGGATTTTAATTAATTAGTAGAACAGACGCACTGCTAAAAAAAGTTAAATTTAATTGAAGTAGAAGAAGACAATTTATATTCAGTTTCAGACATTCCAAAATATTATAATATGATTATAAAATGGAGAAATAAATAATAAACCATGCATGAGAAGATTATGCTGGAATCATTGGAGGTAAAGCATGAGATACTAAGATATGTGCCTCCTTTCTTGCCTGCATATATCTACACACATGTACGATGCTGTTTTAAAAAAGGACGGGTTATATTATATTTGTAGACAATTTTTTCAAAGTTTATTAACGTTTATAACGCTGTAAAATGAATAACGACATTTGTCATATTAAAAAAATCAATGTGAGAGTAAAACTTCGGTCAGAAGAAAACTACTACTAGCCATGCCTGAAAGTGGCATTGATCATTAAATACGTTAAAATATAAATAAACTATTTCCTATATGATCGCAAATTATTAAATTATTTATTTTTCTCTAAAATACAAGTTATTTGACAAGTACCTTCTAAGTAGTCATTCTTTTTCCTTCATTATATTCCTAATTTACTACTTTAAAGCTTTAATTTGTTTCACAATTAATTTACTTTATACAAATAGTTTTTTTATAAGAGGGTGCTATTCATTAATTAGTTGATATATGGTACAAAAACATGTTAGTAGCACATACCGTCGACCATGTATGGTTCTAATATGTAAGCAAGCAGGGGCGGACGCAGTATTTACCAATAGCCGCGACACCGAATTTTTTTTTTTGTTTCTGAGGTAATATAATAAGATAATTTTTTTGCGGGGTTGCACCCTATTAGATAAATAAATAAATAAATAAATATTACACTACTGTCCGAAATTTAGCAATGGCCTGGGCCCCTAGTGCCTTATAATAAATCCGCCATTGTAAGCAAGGTGTAGTTGTACAACTAAAGACTTTTAGTGTTTTGCGTTACATAAATTCAAATAAAAATGTGTTATTAGTACAATCTCTTGAAAATTTTACTGTAATTACACATATTAAAATAAATCTTGTTGAACCAGACAGTCAACTTGGTTACCATTTTCGGGTAAGAGTGTGACTACTTTACATTTATTTATTATACAAATGAAAATTAATGCAAAAACATTGGAAAAAGTGGGGGAATGTATGTGAAGGGGATGAGTCCACATCCCAAAGGAAGGAGAGGGAATGGGTACATAAGGTGCACATTGTTATCTTTTGACAAAAAAGACCATTCCTCCATCTCCACGACTCCACCCCATGTTTTTCTATAATATCCATTTGTCGCTATATGATTGACTAGATAATATGTATAATGAAATCCTCACTATCAGAAGCCAAACCGGGCTCAGTGTATGTGTGTGTATTCCCATCGGTGAGAATCTAGCATTCAAATCTTTGTAACTAGTCGAATGCCCGCGCGTTGCGCAGAAAGAAAATTATATAGTTAAAATATAGACAAATACATGTTATTATCATACTATTTTTAAAAAGTCTTTATTCTTTTCAATTATATGATAATAAATACATGTATCAAAATTTTAGAAGACAAAAAACTGCAAAAATTACAATAAATGAATACAATTCATGAAATAAAATTAGAATTAATATAGTTCAATATAAATAGTTATCCCAAACTATATGATTTTAATATCATCTGTCTACATTTTGTGCATTGATAAAATTGAGGGATATTGTATGTATTTTGATATAGTTTTGCAAATGTTTCCATTGGCACTCAAGTATTTTGAATAATACGCTTTTATTGATAAGAATAGAGACATATTCTAATGGTGTTTACCGTACGATATATAGTGAAAACCACACATCGCACCAATTATGCGATTTGGGATTTTGAAAAGCACAAACTGTATCACCAAAGTTTAAAATTTGATTATATATTATGGTGCATGCTGTTTTGTGCAACTTGATGAAGGAATACAAAGTTTATATCGAGATCGACCCGCTGTACTTTTAAAGTTCGAACTCATTAAAATAAAATATAAAAAACTTTTACTATATATTTATTTGAAAGTAAATATTTGGAAATGTTTCCAACAATAAAAATTGACTAATCATTTATATAATTGTTTTACTTTGAGAAAGACATTTATTTATAGAATAAATTTTTTCTTAAGTTGGTTTATCATGACGATGTGGGATCAAACTTTCTTTTATAATGTGTTATTTTATTTCATTTTCTTATCCCACATCGTTTAAGAAACACAACTAAAGTGAAATCAAACATATATAAGTAAAGAGGTTAATATATTTTTCATCCCACATAGTTTAATTAACAAATTCCAAGGGAAAGCAAGTCTTTATAAGTAGAGAGACTAAAGCTATTTCACTCATATATTTGTTCTTTTGTGTTATTGACTGTAACCGGCTTAGAAAATGGTTAAAACATTCAATGGACTATTGATTCGAGCTTTAAGACCGATTTCATAAAATTTGGATGGGTACACACCAATGCCCACTTCTATTTTTTCTAAAAGTATTCAAATAAATGAGATACGTGATAAAAATTCATCCACATTGATTGAATAGCCTCTCTTATAAGATTTATTATGTAGATAATAAATCTGTTTCAACTTTGAACGATGTTCAACCATTTACTGTTTAAAACTTTTATATATAGATATCTTATTCAATTGAAAAATTTTATCAACGTTGTCACCACATATTGAACTATGACTCTATGAACTTGCAACCGAATCGTTTTTTAATAGTTTTAAACCCAATTTAATATTCATATTTTTAGTTTCAATGTTTTTGAAGCTAAAACAAAATAGTAAAATCTATTGAAACTATGAGAAAAAAAATGTTTTTATGATAAATTGACTACTAATTAATAATACACTTTGGAAATTGTGGTACGATAAAGATTGAAATATAAATGTGCGAACAATCTTGATACAAATAAAAAACTTCAAATTATTGTGGTGAAAGATAAATAATTTATCTTAAAACATATTGTTTCGATAATATTTTCTTATAATGTGTGTGTGTCTATATGTATATATATTGCGGTAAATATATAGAACATCAACACCATTGTTATTTTTTACTACGACATACTTAAAAGTCATATTATGATCAAGATTGATGGATAATGTAATCAAATTAGTGGTATCATATAAGGGGAAAGATGAAAGGTTAGATAGATGTGTGTGAGACAAAGAAAAAAATCTAAATAAAATGGTAAAAGATAATTTATTAAAGTTGAATCGTATTGTTTTGAATGATATTTTTATATGAGATATTTTAAAATGTTCACAAATGAAAACTTATATGTATATACATACTCTTGAGTCGAAAAATGTTTACACCGGTTTCATTTTTTACAAACGACATATAAATTTTCAACGTAATCAGGTTTTTAAAAGTTTTGAGTATTTTTAATTTTCAATTTTGAGTTTCAATACTTCAAAAAGTTGAAAAAAATTAGTAGGAATGCTTTAAAACATTATGATAAAAACTTGCTTTATGATAAAATGATCACTAATAGTAGACTTGAAAGTCATATTATGATCAAATCAAACTTGATGGATAGTGGAAGTAAATAAGTGACATTATATAAGAGAAAGATTGAAGGTCATATATGTATGTGAATCAATGTGGGACAAAGAGAAAAAAAAATCTATTTTTATCTTGAATAATCATTGGAAATATGAAAAGACATGGAAGTTTCAAATCAATGTGGTGCTTGGAAATATGCCTCTATTATAAGATATATAGATTAGAGAGTTTTCAGTACATGGTATCATATTTTTATAAGAATTCTGGGTTTGAACATTATATTCAAATCTTTTTCTAAGTGATTGGATATTCTCCGGTTCAAATGTATATACTCGAACCACATAGACTTGGCTGATGAAATGATTGGATACTACAAACACCAAAAGAATCTCCACAATTAATGTTTTACATGATTTTTATAGCTTTTCGTTAAAACAAACGCAAAAATTTTCAACGGTTTAAGGGTGCACGGTGCAGTGACAGTTGGGTTGCGGGTTCGGCTGGAAAGAGGCGGCGGTACCGCCGGTACCGTGCGGTTCGGCAACGGTTTGGAGGTGGCGGGTTCGGCAGCGGGTTAGTGAAACCGCTTGGTCGAAGGCGAAGAAGGAAAAACAGGGACAGCAGGATCGGCAGTGGGTTGGAGTGTCAGCGGGATCTGCACCGTGTTCGGTGGGTTGAGGTGGGTTCGGCGTTCGACGAGTTCGATGGGTATTGCTCCGTCCACCCTAAGAGAATATGTAAAAAGATAAATCTAAGCTATATCAATAAATTGTATGGTGGCAGGACCATAAAGAAAAGATTGGTTAACAACGAAGAACAAAGTATGACATGTGTTACTAACGAAGAACAAAGTATTAGGGAATGTTCCGTATATGGAAATGGAATCGAGAAATAGAATTGATTTTATTTTTTCTGTTTATTTAATCCTGATAATAGAAAATGAAGGAAAAATCTAATTCTTTTTTTTAATTCTTTATTTTTAATAAAGAAATTATGAGAAATCTGATTCTCTTTTCTAATGTCACCACTCACCACCCATCACCACCACAACAACCTCTACCGCCACCACCACCACCATCATCACCCACCTCCACAGCCACCACTCCACCGCACCATCACCACCTATATCATTACCTACTATTGTCACTTACCACCGCCGCCACCACCACCACCTACTATCCACCACTACCGCCACCACCCACCAACACTAGCACCGCACCTCCACCGACACTACCAACCACCAACACCACCTCCATCGCCACCATCACCATCGCCTACCATCACCACCTAGACCCACCACCCACCACCACAGTTACCCACCATCACCATCGCCACTATCCACCGCCACTATCACTTACCACCACCACCACCGTCGCTACCATCCACTAGCACCAATACTATCCAACACCACCGCCACCACCACCCATCGCCATCACCACCATTAAGGGGGTGTTTATGGGGCGGTTCAGTTCAAATAGTGATAAAACTGTGAACCATGATTGTGGAGCGGATAGCTGACTTGCTCGAACCGAAACATAACCAAATTGGAAAAAAAACCGAATCAACCTAACACCCCTAAGAGCTTTGACAGAATGGTAGTGGGTCCCAATATGTGATGGTTCTGACGACGTATATGTTTGTGAGTTGGTGAACAATTATTGAAGGGACTGAGTGTTATCATCAAGTATCGAAGAAAAGATTCATACATTTGCGATTTAGGGATAGGGTTTTAATTGAATTTGAGTCAATGTACGTATCTTGGTTGATAGAGGCATCGAGAAAAAAGGGGATAAATTTGGAATAATAATAATAATAATAATTAATATTAAATTATTATAAAAATATAAGATTTAGAGTAAAATAGTCATTTTAATATGAGTTAACGGATTTAACTGATGTTAACAGAATAAACTAAATAAAAAACATACTTTTTACGACCATGTAAAAACATACTTTTTACGACCATGTATACAAAACTAAAAATTTAAAGGCCGAAAACAAATTGTTTTAACAAACACAACCACAAAATCTAAGTTAAATATTGTTAAATACAACACTAGTCTATTATATCCTAGTCTAAACAAAATATGATAATACTCATTAGCCATAGAATAACTTTTAGAAAATAGTTAAGAGTGCGTTTAGTTGCGGAAAACTACTCCGTTTGTCGAAAAAAATTCCAAGAAAAATGAGAATTTTGAAAACGCGTTTAGTTCGGCAACTTTTCTAAAGTTTTCCAAGAAAATGAAAAATTTTCATTTTTCTAAAATTACAAAGAATTTGGAAATTTTGGAAAACCCACAATTATTGTTTTATGTATTTTTCTATTTTCAAATTTTTTCTTAAATATAAAAAACAAACAGACACACACACACACACACACACACACACACACACACACACACACACACACACACACACACTCATTCTTACATACACCCCACAATTAAACCTACACCTACTCCACCCTCTATCCACCCCCACCCTACACCCACGCCACCCCACCACCCCACTCACCCACCCCACGTCACCCACCAACCACCACCCACCCACCATACACCACCTACCCCATCCACCCACCATACACCACCCACACCTTACCCCACCCCCACCCTACCCCACACCCACCCAGCCTACCCCCACCCCACTCACCACCCATCCAACCTACCGTATCCCCACCACCCCACACCCACTCAACCCCCAACCCACCCGGTAGGGTAGGGAGCGGGTAGGGTGGGGTAGGGGTGGGTTGATGGGATTTCACTACCTTGATTAGAGGTATTGGGTTCTATTCCAAACATAGGCGATTTCACTACCTTGATGTACTGATTTCTAACAATTAACCGACCGTTAAAAAAATCTAAATTCTAGCTATTTTTATTGGGATATTTATTGTGCGTTTAGTTAAAAAAAATCTAAATTCTAACAATTAACTGTTTTCCGTTTTCCATTTTCCATTTTCTGAAAAATGAAATGAGTTTTCATTTTTAGTTTTCAATTGAGAATTTAGAAAACTCGTTTAGATAAAATCGATTCTATTTTCATTTTCCATTTTGGAAAAATAGAAAACATGCTTAGATATATATTTTCTATCAATTTTCATTTTCCAATTTTTGTCATTTCAAATAACACACATACAGTTAGGATCCGGTAGGAACCGCGATGACTCTTCTCGTCCAATCATTCTCATAAGGGCAATAACGTCAAAACATCATCCTTCGACGTGACGCAATCACGTGCGTCGCACGTCCACGGAACAAAATATGAACTCGAGGATTTAAGTGGGTTTTTTTTCAACGTGATTTAAGTGGGGTTTTTTTCTCCTTTTTTTTCCTTTTTCGTTTTTTTCGTTTTTTTTTTATTATTATTTTATTTTTTTTTTCAAAAAATTATTTTTTTTTTCAAATTTTTTTTATTTTCTATTATACTCAGTTTTAAGATTTTTATATTTTTTAATTTTTTTTAATTTTTTAATTTTTTTTAGTTTTTTTTTAATGCTACAGTACTCGATTTTTATTTTTATTTTTTTGTTTTTTGTTTTTTTTCATTTTTTATGTATATTTTTTAATCTTAATTTTAACGTTTTTTTCCTCGTATCTTTAATCTAATCATTTTGGATCATGATATTTTTAATCATAACGTTTTGAATCATATATTTTTGGATCATAACATTTTGGATCATAATTTTTTTGCATCTTGAATCATAAGTTTTGAATTATTTTGTCGTTATATGTTTTTTTAACTCGTTTTGGATCATAACGATTTTTGGATTTTGAATCATAAAAAATATTGCATCTTTGATCATAAGTTTTGAATCATAAAACATATTTTGGTTTTAATATTTTTGGATCATATGTATTTTTTTGCTATTTTGATGTATTTTTTACTTAAAATATAAAAATGAACATGAAAAAAACCTTTTTTTTCAAATTTTTTTTGCAAACTTACTAATATAATATCTACAATTATCTATTAAATTTTCATAATTTTTTGAATGTTTTTTAATTTTTGATTTTTTATAATAATAAAAAATAAAAAAATATATTTTTTTTTCAAAATTTCATGATTGTGCTTGTTTTGTAGAGAATTAAATTTTAAGAACTTTGGTTTTTTTAGAATTTTTTTTACAAAGAAAAAAAAGTTATGACCCAAAAACTAAGGGGGGAATAAAAAAACCCAGCAAATCATATAGCGACAAGTGTCGCAATCTGGTGGAGGGTCTCGTTGCAATTACCGTATTACCCTTATTAATTTGTATTATCCACCAAATAGTTTTGATTTTTATACAAGTAGCCCCCAAGCTTTTAAGATGTGACATTTTATTCACATTCAATCTTATCCACACATTTTTCATGATTAAAGGTCCAGATTTGTCCTTACGGTTCTTACTGGATTTTGGGTTCTTACACGATCCCCCTTATATATATATATATATATATATATATATATATATATATATA
Source organism: Cichorium intybus (assembly GCA_023525715.1). Taxonomy (NCBI): domain Eukaryota; kingdom Viridiplantae; phylum Streptophyta; class Magnoliopsida; order Asterales; family Asteraceae; genus Cichorium; species Cichorium intybus. Next base: position 3,316,505 of record CM042011.1, on the reverse strand, counting down.
TATATATATATATATATATATATATATATATATATATATATATATATATATATATATATATACATATATACACACACACACACACACACACAAGTGATATTTTTTGAAACGATGAGACGCAATCCTAGCTATTTATTTTGAGTGTAAAACAAAAAAAAATTAAAAAAAATGCAAAATAAATAAAAAATTAAAATATATATTTATTTATTATTTTTGTTATTTTTTACTAAAAAATAAATAAATAAAAAATAAGCGTTTCTTTCGTATTCTACTAAAATATTACACTATATGTGTAATATTCAATTATAATTTGCAACATTCCACTGTAATATTTTTTGATTTTTCCAGTTTATTTTTTGATTTTTTTAATTTTTTAAAAATTCTTTTAGATAGAATAAGTAGCGAAAATTATTAGAATTTTTTTAAAAAAATTCTAATTTTTTTTGCCTATTTTAATTTTTTTTATCTCCAAAACGAGTGGCTAATATTGCGTCCTCCCGTCTCACAAAATTTCTACCGTCTCATTTGAACTTCTATATATATATATATATATATATATATATATATATATATATATATATATATATATATATATATATATATATATATATATATATATATATAGTAGACGAATACCTGCGCGTTGCGCAGAATAAAATTGTATAGTTATATATTTGTACATATACATATTGAAAATAATAAAGTTATTGACATTAATTATAAAATAATAACTCTTGAAGTAAGTTTATTCATAGACTTTTAATTATTTTTAACAATATATGAGATATACATCTATCGGAATCTTAATTCAATAACCTTTACTCGCAGTTTGCATTTAAATAAAACTAAATATGGTTTTCGATCTAGTATTACAATTTAAGTTATGATTTCTTAATTAAAAATTATTTATATGTTGATTTTCAAACATGATAAGTAATTGAAATATGAATCATTGTTTGTAAGCTAACGTAACTTTTTTTGTTAATTAATTAAAAACCACTTCTTTGAAAAAAAAATGAATTATAATAGCAATTAGTTTTGATATTTTTATTTAATTTTTAGTTGCCCTTCTACATTTACAATAATGAAACTTATCTAACTATTTTAAAGAATAGTCATTGAATATATTTTTTAAGTTTATTTGATATTTTTATTTTTTTGGATTTAACATAATATTTAAATTAACAAATTAAGTGCATTATAATAATCATTTAAAAAATCTATCACTAATAAGATAATATTTTACAATTTCTAACATATTTAAATTAATAGATTGATTATAATAAGTTAGAAATTGAAAGGTTATAGAGGTTTCAAATGCATATGATGAGAGAAAAGTATTTTTAAAATAGTCTTTAAATATATTTTTAAGTTTATTTGATATTTTGATTTATGTTTTCGATTTAACATAATATTTAAATTATTAAATTGAGTCTATCATAATAATTATTCAAGAAATCTAATATTAAAAAGATAATCCTTTACATTTAATAACATATTTAAATTAATAGATTGATTATATTAGTTTGGAAATTGAAAGGTCATGGTGGTTTCAAATGAATGTGGTGAAAGGAAAAATGCTTCCTTTATAAGATATATATATATATATATATATATATATATATATATATATATATATATATATATATATATATATATATATATATATATATATATATATATATATATATATATATATATATATATATATATATATATATATATATATATATATATATATATAAGGGTTCCATTGAGAATGAAAATAATGTTGAGAACGTGAGAATGAATCTGGGCCACTAGATGCGTCAGCGCTAACGCGCGCAGCTCCACGACGACGAGCTGAGTTTTTTTTCGTATACGATTTATTCATATATGAATGGGTATATTCATATATGATTATATTAATATTCATATAATCATATATGAATAAACATATATGGTTGGAACGGTGGTAGAGAGTGGCGATGATGATGGTGATGGCGATAGAGGGTGGCGGTGATGGTGGTGATGGTGGCGACGGTGTTCGTGGGGTGGTGGTGTTGGTGGAGGTGGATGGTGACGAAGGTGGTGGTGGTGGCGTCGGTGATGGAGGTGGTAGTGGTGGCGGTGGGTGGTGGTAGCGATGGTGGAGGTGGTGGTAAAGGTGGTAGCGGCGGTGGTGGGGGAGGTGGCGGCGTTGGCAGTAGCGGTGGTGGTGATTGGTGGCGGTAACATTGGGGGAGGTGGCGGCAGCAGCGGTAGTGGTGGTGGTGGCAACGACGGTAGTGGTGGTAACGAAGGTGGTGTAGGTGGTAGTGGTAGTGAAAATCATATGTGAATAATAATATATATCTTGTCGTTAGAGGTTAACGCTCCGACGGCGCCTAAGCATTAGAGCGGCAAGAAAAAAATATGTGTTTGAGATTCATTCTCGCGTTCTCAACTTGTTTTTCATTCTCAATGGAACATATATATATATATATATATATATATATATATATATATATATATATATATATATATATATATATATATATATATATATATATATATATATGTGTGTGTGTGTGTGTGTGTGTGTGTGTGAGACCTCTTACGAGTTTATGTAATTATGTAGCCTTGATCGGTTCCAAAAGGCAACCTCAAATTCTTACTAATTTGTTTAGATATTTATAGTTGAATATCTTTGTAAGATTTGGGTTGAAATATAAAGGACCGGCGAGCCTTCTAAATAGATGAAAGTTAATGTTAGTTTTGCAGCAACTGTGTAGCTTAATTTGTTGATTACTAGTAAAAGTTGGGGTTTGCGACGAACTTGGAGCTGTGCAAATTGTATGCCTGGACCTGTAATGGCTGCATAATTGTATGCAAATATTGCGTATCATGCTTCAACCACAAGAAGACTGTGGATGAACATAAATAATTATATTAAACAAAGGATGTTGGATTCATTGACTTATTAGTCAAAGTGATATGATTGAAAAATATTGAATTTTGGATAAATCAAATAGGTGATTTTATACATACTTCCCCTACTATTTAATTATACCCGTTCTGATTTGATCTTTTTGTTTTTTGTTGATTTTATTTGTCTTTTGTCTATTTTGTTTGTTAGCGATTTTTTTACTTTTGTTTTTTACTTTTCTTTTATTAATAGTATTTGATTTGTTTTATTATTATTTGTATTATTATTATTTTTTTTTGAACGGCAAATATTATTATTTTTATTATTAATAGACTAAATTACACGAATTGTCATAGTGATTTGGGGTAATTTACGTGTTTGATCCCTGACTCCTTTTTTAACTTGGAAAGTCCCTATCTTTTGGTTTTATTGTACGTTTGGTCCCTAGCATATGTGAAAATATTATGTTGCCCTTAGAAAGGTTTTTTATATTTATTTATTGTTTATTTATTATATTTTAATTAAAATAAAAATAAAAAATAATAATAACTTCAATACATTATCCCCCTCTTATCTTTTCCCCTATTTATTTCTGTCATGTCAAACGTCTTTATCTTTTCCCCTATTTCTTTCTCTCCTGTCAAACGTCTTCATCTTTTCAGTTGCTTAATCTCAATTATGCCCCCCAAACCATACGACCATTCGTGTAATTTACTATTATTATTATTATTAGAAAAAATAATAATGAATTTAGCTTTTATAATTTGTATATTTTAGTAACAATAAATAATAGTTTTTTTAAAGTAATTATGACACAAGGAACGATGATTATAATTTATAAAATTATGTCAAATTATTTCAAAAGAGTTATGTCAAATTCGAATGAATGTATAAAAAATAACAATATAAATAATAACAATAAGCCTAGACAAACAAAGATGGTGTACGACCAGGTCGACGGATCGAGAATGACGGTTTGCGACTAAAAATGAAATGAATTTCGATTTCCTACAAACAGTATAAACCCGAAGGATTTTACAAATAATAAATTTTACATACAACACTTGATTTATAAACTGTTGTATAAATTCAAATGGCAAAAATGAGGTATTCGATTATCATAAACACAAACGGCTATATTTTTCTAAAAACTAATAATAATAATAATAATAATAATAATAATAATAATAATAATAATAATAAAGGAAAAAACAACAAAAGAAAAAAATAAGATAAAACAAATTAACTAGTCAAATCAGGGGGTTTATAGATTAAAAAAATAATTTAAATAAACTCATTTTGATTTGATGGGTGACAATGAATGGTATAAAATATAACGGGTGGGTATTTATAGCACAACCCATGAATTAACATCATTTAGGGTTTTTGCAAAATAAGTTATATTTGATGTCGGGCTCTTTTGCATTCGGTTTTTTTAGCCTGTTAGCTAACCTAATATTAAGTTGTTTTTGTATTTATAATTATTTTCTCTTGCATTAGTATTCAGTATTTTATCAATGATAGAAAAATTTAGTCTTTTACATTCGTTCACTACTAAGAATGAAGTCTTTTACCGACGTAACTACGCCTCATTAATTTCCCTTGCACTGTAATTCAGTCGAATGGTGCGGCAACGGCCTACGCCTCATCATATCAGGGTCCTCTTCCTCCTCTCCCTCTTGCATATCCAGCCATATCTATCAAGGGATCAGTAAAGTCTGTCTGGTGATCAACAGCTCCCTGGCTATTACAGCCCATGAACCAAGCTGTAAATTCCTAGTCAATCGTGAGATTGAGGTATGAAAGCGTTGAATTGTATTATGATCAGGTGGGGGAATATCCTTTGGTCAGGGAGAATCATGAGTCGCCCTCGATCGGTCGGGAAGAATCAGGTGTGCCCCTCGTCCGATTACTACCCTTATTAGATTGGGTGACGATACCACGTGATCTGTCGGACATGTTGCATTTAATAGAACAAGAATGGTCAGATATATAATATAAGAGTGATAATATAACATCAAATTTTTTAACAAATGTAAAAAAAATCTATACATATTAACAAAATAATATAACACCGCATTTCTAACATAACACCGCATTTTGTACCAATTTCAACAATTTATACCAATTTCGATAATTTCGAACAATCTATATCAATTTATACCATTTTCAACAATTTATATTAATTTATAACAATTTATACCTACTTCAATAATTTATACCAATTTCAACAATTTAACCAATTTGTAACAATTTATACCAGTTTGTAACAATTTATACAATTTATTACAATTTATAGAAATTTCAATAATATATACCAATTTCAACAATTTATACCAATTTGTAACAATTTATACCTATTTCAATATATTATAACATATTCAACAATTTATACCAATTTGTAAAAATTTATACCCATTTCTAACAATTTATACCATTTTCAATAATTTATACCAATTTTTAACAATTTATACCATTTTCAACAATTTATATCAATTTGTAACAATTTATACCAATTTCAACAATTTTATAGCAATTTCTAACAATTTATACCATTTTCAACAATTTATAAAAATTTGTAACAATTTATACCAATTTCAATAAATTATACAAATTTCAACAATTTATGCCAATTTGTAACAACTTACACCAATTTTAATAAATTATACAAATTTCAATAATTTATACGAATTTGTAACAATTTATACCATTTTCAATACCATTTCAACAATTTATATCAATTTTTAACAATTTATATAATTTTCAACAATTTATACCAATTTGTAACAATTTATATGAATTTCAACAATTCATACCAATTTCTAATCTATATCAATTTCTAATAATAACAAACCCTAGAAAATTCTAAAAACTTAATTTCTAATAAAAATCAGTATTAACTCAAACAATATGATTATTTCACCAACGATGACAATATTTATAACATAATCAACAAAGAATTTCACCAAACTCAACCAAATACAAAAAGTTAGGTTTTACATTTCAGTGAAAATGAAGCAATGTGGAACAGATTAGAGAAGAAGAAGCTTGTAGTTTAACTCGAATAGTAAAAAACTCAATCTAGCGACGAAAAATAGAAATAACGGCAGTAGAATTGCCTTCCTCGATGGTGGTTCGCTACTGTGAAGGAGAGAAAAGAGGGATGATGAATGTTTGCTGCAAATGAGCTAGGGGAGAATAAACACGTACACCTTTACAGTGCGTCGATATTGGGTAGGAAAATAAAAACAGTTTTTGACGCCCTTTTGGATGCATTTAAAAAAAAAAAAATTATTCTTGCGTGGGTGATGTGTAGGAAGCCAGAGTTACGTAATCTAAAAAATAGTTTTTATCATGCGTGAGTAATGTGTCGGAGAAACTGATGCTATTCCAACGTAATATTAAAAAAATTGTTTGCAAAAAAATAAATACAATATTTGTTGTTATTATTATTATTTGTGTCAATGTTATTATTATTATTATTATTATTATTATTTGTAAATAATATTAATCATCATTATTATTATCATAACCATTATTATTACTCTTATAAATATTATTTGCATACATATATACATACACAACATCACGTTTTCACAATAAAAATAACTATAATAATGACAATGCTCACGACAATAATTCATTATTTTTAAGAACAACAACCATGACGACAATACCATCACCAACAATAACAATAATTTGTCATTTTTAACAATGCCAAAAATAACAATTTCGACCCCATACTGACGCATTTAGTTATTTTTACATATTTTTGTTATTTATAAACACACTTTATCACTTATACAGATAGTTATTATTTGTATAAGTATGTGTGTTTGTGTGTATGAGTATGAAGTATACGTGTGTGTGTGTGTGTGTGAGTATAAGTATGTGTGTGTACGAGTTTGAGTATAAGTGTGTGTGTGTGTGTTGGTATGGCTATAGGTGTGTAAGAGTATAAGGGTGTGTGTATGTGTATGTATGTATGCATGAATGTGTTGGTGCATTAATACTACAACATTGGAAGTGTGCCCATTTCATACTTTGTTCTTCCATACTTACTTATATATACTTTTCAAAAACATTACATGACCTTGTTAATTAGGCAAATCTTTGTTACCCAAAACATACTAGATATAATCTTGTGCGTATTCATCATTCTTTCAATTAAAAACAATACTTTCATAGTTCAAACTCCCAAATAGACATAAATTGCTTTTAACAAAACTCTTTCCAAACATGTGAAATATTTTATATACTTAGCTAGTAATTTCCTTTGAGCCAATCACGGGTTCGATAACCCTTCAATAGTTACACATTTTATACAAACACGAGACATTTTCAATAGAAGTTGTTTCAAAACATGTAAGCATATTATTCATAAAACTTTAGCTTTTGTGGCATGTATCCAATATAAAAATGCATTATGTACTCACATCTTATAGTTAGGTTGTCTAACTATGATTTACACTATCTTCTTGTTCTTCCTTGGATCACTTGAGCATTCAATTTCCAATGGAGTTTATCCATAACAAGTCGAATTAGGAAAGAACAATTTCCATGAAATAATCAAATTGAACTCAAAAAACCAAATTGGCAGTCTACATCTTTAATATGAACCTTTTTGTGATGTACATTTAGATAGCCATAACATCTATATAAAAGCAATGATTTTTGTGTTTGGAAGATAGATAAACACCAAATAGAAGTATAAATGATCAAGCAATCCTAAATCCCCTTTATCGCTCCCATGCCCAGAATCAAATCAAACGCAATTAATAAAATCAAATAGGTGTTGGTTGTGATAATGAACATAGTTATATAGAGCCATGGGTGAACTAATCAGATCTAGTCTCAGTTCCAGAAGATCAAAGTTAACCATAGTCAAACAACATCAACATAAACGGATGGTATCTAGCAGGCTTATGAAATTAACAACAACAAAAATAAAGAGAATCAAATAAATTGAAGTCATTCAATTTTAGTCTAAATCAAAATTCACAAAATAATTAAGCAAACAAAATTAAGAAACAAACCCTACTCTAATGTATTTGTTGTATGTGAGTGTCGATGACATCCTTGGTGTCATTGACTTATTTAATGGAGGGGCAGGGTAGGAGAAGGTCATATGTGGCGATGGGTGATGGTGGAGGTGGGTGTTGTTGATGGCTAGAGGTGACGTAAATATCAAGCAGATATCGATGGTAGTGATGCTTCAAGAGAAAGTGGGGAAGGAGCATGATGGTGCAACAACCCCCACCGTTGAAGGATGCGGGCACCCATGAGGGAGGGTTGGAGTCACCGGAGGGGAGTGACCATTAGGAAGGGTTTGAGTCTACGGGAGGAAGGGATGCGCCAATGGGTGAAGGTTTCCATCGAAGAGAGATAGAAAAGAGAAGCAACCTAAGGGTAACATGCCATTTTTTCCATTTAGAGTTGATAGGTATCGCTACTCTACTCATAAATCTACACATTTATTTTCAAGCTACACTTGAACCCTTAACTTTTAGCTGATGGGTATATTTTTGTCTACTCACGATACTATTAGACCAAGATCCTTTGGAGGGATCAGGGTACTACTAATGTTATTATTTTGCATTATAAATGTATATTAAGTTAAGTTATTAACTAAATAAAACAAATCAATAGAGATTATAACGCTATAAACATTACATCATTTTAAACGTGAATATATAAATTAGTAGCTAGATAAATAGGTAACCCACACAAGTTTATAAACTAATGATAATTGATAAAATACATATAAAGTTGCATCATTTCTTGTTTAAGGGGAGAAGAGTCTATCTTGCCCGTTACAATACAATATTCTAATAAAAACAATCTGAAAATATGATATTACCCTAATCAAATTTGAAATATATATTGCTTTTATTTTGCATTTGACCCTTTCTAAAAGTAAAAAATCTTACGATTTATGTATGGTATTCACAATAATGTTTTTTTCTCTTTTTCAATATAAAGTACCATTGTTTTCATAAGGGAAGGAAAGCCTTAACATCTCATTTTTCTTTAATTTTCTTTCCTCTTTGGTTTTTTGGATAGAAGTAAAAAAGCTTGTTTACAATTATGGGTGCAAATGAGCCGATCTGGCTCGTGAGTTACTCAGGATCGGCTCGTTAAAAGCTCGGCTTGAGACCAATTTTAAACAAGCCCAAGCTGAGTTTGAGCTTAATATAAGGCTCGTTTAATAAACGAGCTCGAGACGAGCCTGTGTCACTAAGCTCGATTAGGCTCGCGAGCCCATCTCCCCATCTCACAAAATTTCACCCATTTCATTTGAACTTATATATATATATATATATATATATATATATATATATATATATATATATATATATATATATATATATATATATATATATATATATCAAGGTTGTAGAAGTCGCCAGGCGGTAGGTGGGCGGTCGACTGGGGCCTAGGACTAGTCGGTCTAGGCGAGGACTAGTCGGCGCCTAGGCGGAGAGTATTAATTGTAATAAATTTTATTTTTTTTAAATTATATATATATATATATATATATATATATATATATATATATATATATATATATATATATATATATATATATATATTACTAGTAAGATTTAGGGTACCAATGAAAGTACAATGTTATAATAAAAATCTCAATGAAAGTACAATGCTGTTTCTTGCACTTGTTTGGATCATATTTTCCACATATTTTAAGAAAAATGTACCTTGTTAACAGAGAATCACATCTAAAAACCCATCCATTTTATCAAACCTGCATACATCAAACCTGCATACATCAAACTCAGTTGAAGCAAATGATAAATGTGCAGAAAAAATAATAATGCTTATCTTACTTACATTTTTTTCACATCTAGGCCTTTTAGATCTGGTATATCACCTTCCAGATTGTTGAAACTAAGATCTCTGTGTGTGAATATAGACCAAGAAAGAGTAAAATCAGATTGTTGAAACTAAGATCTCTGTGTGTGAATTAAGATCGGTATATCACCTTTTAGATCTGGTATATCTTACTTACATTTTTTTCACATCTAGGCCTTTTAGGCTTCTATCAATCAAGAAATGGAAGAAGGAGAATCATTACAGATGCTTCAATTTGGACATTTGTGATATAAAATCAGGTATCGTCCTGGTTATTCTATAGCTCCTACAATCGATAACAACCTGCAAATGGAAGTCGGATGGCTTATCAGACACACAAATGGAAGTCGGATGGCAGAGACGACCAAATACGAAATCGATAATCAAAACTCGAAATCAAAAAACCTGCAATCGATAACATCTTCAATCGGTAAATACGAAATCCTTACCATCTTCAATCGGTAAATACGAAATCCTTACCAGACACACAACCTGCAATCGATAACATCTTCACGGTTATTCTATAGCTCCTGCAATCGATAACATCTTCAATCGATAAATACGAAATCCTTACCAGACACACAAATGGAAGTCGGATGGCTTATCAGACACACAAATGGAAGTCGGAGGCAGAGACGACCAAATACGAAATCGATAATCAAAACTCGAAATCAAAAAAACGAAATCAAACTCGAACTTGAAATCAGAAAATCGGAAATCGAACTTGAAATCGAAAATCGAACTTGAAATCGGAACTCGAACCTGAACTCGAAATCGAAAATCGGAAATCGGAACTCGAACTTGAAATCGAAAATCGGAACTCGAACTTGAACTCGAACTCGAACCTGCAACCTGAAGGAAGAATGGAGGCCGACGACGGGAGGGGATGACCGAGGAAGCCACCGGAGACGGAGGAACATAGAGGCGGAGGAGGATCGATTGGGAGGGAGACGAGAGACGAGAAATGGAAGGGAGAGTGGGAGACGAGAGGCGGGATCGATTAGGTCAAAACTGTGAGGAAACTCGAAAATTTTCACCAGCGCCTAGCCCACATTTGACCGCATTTGACCGCCTAGCCCGCCGTTGACCGATGTTGACCACGCCCGACTAATTAAGCCGCATAGCACTAATCGTGTGCAGTTTTGGTCCGCCTAGCGCCTAGGCGCCGCCTAGGCCGACTTTTACAACACTGATATATATATGTATATATATATATATATATAGTGTGTTTGTGTTTGTGTTTGTGTGTATGTGTGTGTATGTGGGGGGGGGGGGAATTATCTAGCATTTTCTATTACCACACTTCTAGCATTATGACTTAAATTACAATTTTGGTCCCTGTGGTTGACATAAAATTACACTGGGGGTCATCCTTTTGAAATCCCACATTCAGGGTCCCCGTGGTGGCAAAAATATAACAAATTTGGTCCCTGACCATATGAAAAGACCAAACTGCCCTTTTTAATTTCTTTTTCCTTTTTCTTTTAAACTTTTTATCATTTTAATAATTAAAAGTAAAAAAATATATCCCTGTGTATCTCACTCTTCCATCTCTTGCCGTGATTCTAACTCCCTTAATAGTCCTCATTGAAACCCTAAGGTCTTGGCGGCCGAGGACATGGCCGCCGAGGACAGATGGTGCTACTACAACATCTTTTCAACACAAGACCACGCCGTTGCCGCCATTGTAAATGACTCCACCGCCATGTTTGCTTGGAAAGGGGAGACTCTTCGAGAGTACTGGTGGTGCATGGATTGCTCACTCAACTGGGGCAGTTGGTGGTTCAGATCCATTATCAACCGACAATATCGAGTTTCATATCATGTTGTCGATCATCAAGGAAGGTTTACAAGCCGAGGTCAGTATATCACCACCAGAAACCTCCACCGTCGGGGGTAGTGGTCCGTTCAGCGTAACAGAGCCGGCAACAGCGGGAAATTGCTACCCGCCTCCTCCGACCCTCAGCTCGATCATGTCTCTCTCAGTCGTCAATCTCTCTTTCCCGTCTCGGAGTGCTTGGTTTCGATTCCGATTCAGATTGTTGGATTTATTTCAAAATTACGACTTGAACGGGATTTCAAAAGCACGATTGATTGGTTTCGATTTCAAAATCGTGTGATTTCAAACGGGTTGAAGCAATCCTTTCGGTTACAGGTTCCAATTTAGTTTTTAACAACCGATTGCATCACTTCCGATTGCAGGTTCATGATTTTTTCCAATTGTAGGTTCATGATTTTTCCGTTTGAGGCCTTATGAAAAAAGGGGTAGCCCGAAGGACCGGTCATTCATGTTTTTAAGCTTTTGTGGCTTGTTATCTGGTTGTGTGTTTTTTGTTTTTGTGAAGGTTATCACGTTGTACACTTATATAGCCCTATTAGCCTAACAACTCCATTTTTTCCGACGGTACAGTTGAAAGAGAGAGAGAGAGAGAGAGAGAGAGAGAGAGAGAGAGAAAGTGCAGTCGGTGGGTGTGGTTGTGGGTGGTGGTGTGAGTGCGGCTTCGTAAGCCACAGAGAGATGGAGAGTAAGGACGAAGAGACATCAACCAGAAGCGGGAAGGGAATGACAAGCTTCGCTGGTGTGCCTGATTTCTCGACTGTGAAGGGTAGACCGGAGACCGGGGATACCTGGGTCACCTTTCTTTTCTCTTGAACATGTATATTTTTTTCATTTATTTTTAATTACTTAAGTTATAATAAAGTAAAAGAAAATTAAAAAGAAATGAAAAGGGCATTTTGGTCTATTCTGATTGCAGGTTCATGATTTTGGCTACCATAGGTACCAAATTTGTTATATTTTTGCCACCACAGAGACCCCGAATGTGGGATTTTAAAAGGATGACCCCTAGTGTAATTTCATGTCAATCATAGGGACTAAAATTGTAATTTACTCAAGTTATTATGATATTTATTTGAATTCGTGAAATTCTTTATTTTTACATTAATTCAAAATCATTTATAGTAGTTTGCAATTATTATTGTAACATTTTCCTTAGCATAATAACTTTTAGATAATTACGTGCTGCAATTTCATGAAATATTAATGGAAAAAATGTGTTGTCAATTATTCTTCCTATTCCGTCGTAATTGAAAAATAAATTAAATCGGTTTTGCTAATCTTCTTAAGGGCAACAGAATTAACTAGTCGCCTAACTTCCTTTCTTCAAGCACTAGGCAGTAAGCTAAAAAAAATTACAAATTCAGTAGAATGCATACTGCATAGATATATCTCAGATGAATTGATAGGTTCAACTTCAGGTTATGATTCTCAAATCATGATCAACTTTTTCTTCGTGTAAAAGTGTTTATTGATTTCATTTGCATAATGCCTAATGACACTGATCAGGTAATTTACGCAATAAAATAATTCCATTTAAAAAATTTACGATATTTTAATAAAGTATGTTTTTTTCAAACAAAATAAATAAATAAAGGAACAGTCGATAATCGATAGCATGAAGATAACAACGGCGAATTGAGTATATGAGTTATGAGTTATGACCATAAACATGTTACCTTAATTTGGTACGATATCTTTATGCTCTTCGGACCCCACTTAACCCTTATCATGTTAGGCTTTCTTCCCATCCTATTATGTATACTTTTTTCTTTGTCAGTTAGATATCTTATTTTAACTTTGAATATTGAACTTTTATTTTTAACGTAATCATACAAGGCATCATACATAAGTAGACATCTAAGAAAACTTTCTAGCAAAAGCAATGATTGTTCTACTTACAGATTAATTCTGGGTTTTATCCATAATCTTCATAATTACACTTGTTTTGTTAGCTAACATAAAGTTTAGTAGTTGACAGAAGTACAAATTTTAAAGATATATATGAGTTCTTTTAAAAGATTAGGATAATTGTTCTGATGCAGAATATCAAGTATAACACTTATAAAGTAACAATTTGATGTTGAAAGGTGTTGATATACATGTGAAAATGGTTACATGTGTTGTACATTTGGTACAAATGATTAATGTAAGGAAGCCTCTCATGTTAGCTTTTTGTGTGTTGTACATCAACTCATGATATTTGGTCAAACTTTGGCTAAACAATTTTTCAACCAATTTTCACGACATGAAAATGGACTGGGCCCACCAAGGACAGACCCAAATAATGACACTATAGAAACATTTTGTTTACAAATCATAAAATAATATTTGGAACACGTCAATTGTTGTATATAACGAAGGAGTTTAAGTTATCTTTTGATGTGCATAAAACATTTATCGGACCTTGTTGGGCTAGTTTCTTCTACACGGCTAAAACACATCTCCATCATCGATTTATATACCTACCATTGGTTCAAAATAGATATTTATAGTTTCTCATATTAATTTGAATCCTGTAACCAATGATTCGTGAAATGTTAGAACTGGTCTTGAAACCGTCCACAGTTCTAATAACAATGATCTATTTTTAAAAAGTTTGAACCAAGTTTTATTAAACATTTGGAAGATACCCAAGGAATTAGTCGTGACTATGCCTAGAAAAATGTGGGATGGATTGTTTATGTGAAACACACCTCGTATGAGCTAAATTACTTTATAAATTTAAGATCATCTTTAAACTTTTAAAACATCACTTGCGGATAAAGGTCCCATAATTTCAATTTAAACATTTTAAAGTTTAAAGATTTAGATATATGAGGGTGTACAATCATTATTAAAACATGTGTTTATCAAAGTAACCCACTACAGAAATCATAGTATCCTAAATGTCGTTGCTTTCTCTAACTATCTTCTTTTGCAATATTCTACTCTAAATACATGCCAAAATATGTAGGTTAAGCTTAGAATATCTAGTGAGTATATCGGGGTTCAATTTTTGTTAAGTTCAAGTGAACAATGTAAACCTCCAAAACATTTCAGAACATCATAAAATCATAATCAATTATCATGTGGGGAAACTGAAAAGAAGCTATAAAGTTAGCATTGCAAAATATCATTCAAAATAAACAGCATATATCACTTTATGCAAATGCAATGCTTTATGCTTTTAAATCCCAACTCATGTCATCTCAAGTCCGAACACCTCACCTTAGTCGCCTTAAGTCCAAACCTCAATGGGAAATTGCCCAATATTACATATATGGAGACATATTAGCTAGGATAATGTGCCTATTAGCTATCATGCAAAATCCACATATGAGGTAGCTAGCCTTATGTGCAAGTAATACATGTCTAAAATACCATCACATCACCATACCATCCTGTGAATGTACAAGTTCATGGAGTAAATCATTTTCGTTAGGAAAAACTAAATTCGACAACTATGTTGGAATATTCAATGTTGGTCGTACCCATCTTGCCATCGACAATCTCTAAAACAACTCCTGCGTCTAAAGCACTCAAAGGCACATTCAGTCTTTTACCAAAGCTATAGGAAATATAATAGTACATTACATTCTAGTAAAAAAGAGATGTAGGCATAGAATTTACTAGAAATGTACCAAAAACCAAATCAGCATTCTCCTGAACTTCTACTAACGTCATTTCTAAGGCACGACCTATTGATTTTAGGGGATCATTCTTCGTGTTCATACTACTTCCTTATATCCTCATTTGGGACACTATGTGGAATTGTGACCAAATTCATTATGATTGTAATACTTCACTCATTTAAGACATATATTTGCATAATGCCCTTTTTCTCCACATTTGAAACTAGTGATATCTTCCTCGGCATTCTCCGCCCTATTATTTTATTTCAAACTTTCCTTTCTTGGAATCAAAATGACTCTTTCATACTTTTGTTTGCTTTGTTGTCATCCTGTTTTTTATTGTACACATTCTCATGAGTTTTCTCAATCTTCCTTTCTTTCTTCATTGCTTGATCAAGAGTAATCAATTCTCTCACTAAGAGTTGGTAGTTCCAAGGTAGCCTGTTGGTAAATTGACTTACTTCTTTTTGCTTTGTCCAATGATATTCTTCTTAAGAAACTCATGATATTAAGAAATCTTGTAATATTCTCTGTATTCGTCGTTTTTCCTTCTTTAGTCCAAGAAAGTCCTTCTCTAGTTGGTAAATTTCTTTTACAATACAAAAACGTTTTATGACTTTCTCCAAAAAGTCATCCCAAGATAGCCGATTTATGCAGGGATGGTCCAAACATGCATTAGGCCATGTACAAAAATAAAAATAGGCCCTTAAATTCATATTCAATAATAAGAATATTTTCAAATTGGATTATATTTAAGAAAAATAATTTCCTTGAGAATCCTCAAACACATAACTTGTGACATGTAGATATATTTAATTACATCAGCCAATCAATACCAAGACAATTTAATGATAAAAAATGGATTTAACCCTTAAAGTTTATTTCTATTGGTAGTTGTGAATGATTTTTGCACATGGTGCAAGTAACTTTGGGTACAACTTTCTGTCAAATAAAGTTGGATACGTATTAGGAGCATGTCTGTCTATATCTCATGCCAATGTACTTGTATTAATTTATTAGGATATATTGTCTCTATTTTCTTATAAATACACAACTTGTAATCTGTAACCAATATCACATGAAATTAATCAGTTGTAACACTTTAAGTAGTTGTAACACTTTAAGTGAAATATATATTCACATCATTCATGACACCTTTATTTTTGTTCATATTTATCTTTATCTATTCATTTCTGTCTTTACGTTTATTGTTTGTGTTAAAATTATGTTATTATCTATTCCTCATACTTGTCATTATCATTATTCTGGTTTCATCAAATTGCACAAGTAATCTTACATACTAAACAAGGAATGCAATTTATAAATAATTTTGCTGCAACGTGTGGGCTCTCCTCACCATTTAACATAGATAGCGTATTTTTAAAATCAAATATTAAGAGTTTATAGCTAAAAAAGGAATGCAATTTCTAAATGAGAGACAAGATTACCAATAATAAAAATATATTTTAGATAGAAAAATCTTTATTTTGTTATAAATTATAACATGGATTTTTATATCTTGATTTTAAGTGTATGTTGTTCAAAAAAATTTAACTAAAAATACATTAAATTTACGTAAAATTATTTCATAGATTATAATTTTTATGCATGATGTTGTAATTAATTAGTATGAAAATATATTTCTAAATTAAATGTAGCTTTATTATGCCAAACAAATATGAATTTTATCAAGCATAACTTCTCATCACAAAAGGAGTGTGTAGTAGGTGGTAATTGGTAGCTTCATTGGAATGCGCATGAGTTGTCTCCATCTCTTATAAGGACGGAGTGGAGGAGCGGGTTCGAGTGGCATCATGGCGGAGGCGGGTTTGAAAGGCTCAGATCGCCGCTTTACGAATCTGATTTAGGTTGAAGACATAGAAGAAGAAGGAAGGCGGCGGGGGGATATGGACGGGATTCAGGATCTGCGGGGAACCACACCGTCGACGACGGGTTAGGCGGGTTGGCAGTTTAGGCGGAGACAACTCCGTCCACCCTAATGGATAAGGGATTCATTTGTTTTTTTTTCTTTTGAGTTCGCATGCTTGTTAGTATTTATGGTAAATTATTATAATATAAACATGTATATCTACACAAAAACAATTGTATGAACGAAAGCCACGTGTTGTATTATTATGAATAAACTGTAACATATTGTTTGTTAAATTTGTTGATTGGAAATTTTTCTTAAAAGAGATGATCACACAATGTTAATGATATGAGATCAAAATGAGAGAAAACAAATCTTTGATTTAAAGAATACTCAACGTTCGTTAGATAAGTCTCAAACAAACAATCATAGGTGCCTTGCTCAATAAAATCATGAGTCAATTGAATACAAACAAACACTACCTCGAATCCAATTAAGTTTATTACTACATAACAACGAAATGATCATTCATGTACCATCGAACCTCGCTCTTCCTAACGTGAGCATGTTATGACTTATGAGCCTAGAAGAATATTATTTTGGCCCCCCTTGGCCCTTGTACTTGAATAAAGACCCCAGCCCTCCACCACATTGTCCCCAATGGAGCATCTATCTTTTCAATACTACGAATAGTTAAAATCCAGCTTTTTAACTAAAAAACAAACTTACGAGCAAGGAATTTTGAAGTAAATCTTCATACACAAATCCCATGTAACTAAAAATCTTCATACTCAAATCCCATGTAACTATGTTTGCAAAAAAGAACTAAAATTTGTTGAATCCATGTGAAATTAACGTTTTGAAAAAAAATATATGATCCAATGACCAAAGATGTACCACTAAAGTCTATTATTACTATGTACATCACACCTCACATTTTCAATCATCCGAGGAAAACATTGAAAACATTGATAAGCAGTAAGGAAAAACATTGCCGATTCTCATTTATGATGCAAATTCACCAATCTGCAAAGTGTATGAATCATAGTATTATAACCACACACTATGCAAGCTAACTCATCAACCGCTCGATCTTTGAGCCCCAGTCATTGATGCGTTGAAAAATATATTAACATTATCACCACTAATAGCTAGGGTAAGTAAGGAGCGGATCCAAGGAGCCTGTGGTTAAATTATTGCATTGAATACTAATATTGAAAACAGTCTAGCAATATTGTCACATTAAAGTTAGATGGACAAAAAGAGCATGCAAAGAGAATAAACTATAACCAAATTATGACTAAGTAGGATACTTATGGCTCAATGTCAGATACTTAGACTCATGTATTTTTCTTCCCTCTAATGCCGAATGTGAAAACTCAAATCGTAATTAATGATTTTGGGTACACAATGTGTTTATCAACTAACTGTCTTGATCCGTATTCGGACTCGGTACAATTAGTGATCAACTATCATCGTGTCTTACGATCACTAACTATAAATTATAAGTGTGTTTAACACCACAACTTGGTATAATGTATGTTTGTTCAACCGACTGTCGATTCGTCAGAAACGTGAACTCGGCACGATTAGTGAACAATAATACACTAACTAATCGTAACATCAAACACAACCTTTAAATAACCTTGCTACCATACTAAAAATCATATTTGTAACCCAAACGGTAATCAAAGTTAATCGGCATCAGACTAATAATCAAAATACGCTCACTGTTATATCCATACGTCCCTAAAAGTACCCTTAATGGGTTTAAGCTTTCATTGTAGGGCAAACACAGAAATGAATCATAAACGTAACTAAAAATAACTGAACCCATAATTGAAATTAAATAAAAACTAGAATTCATAAACAAAGATCGTTCAAAGAAATATTCAAAAACCACCTACAAACTATTCTTCTATCTAGATCTACGAAACGAAACCACTCCAAGAGCCGAATGATTCTCCTGGAATGTATGACCAAATGCTCAAATGTCCAGAGGAATTCCAATAATTGAGAATCTTCTGAACACCGAAATGACACTAGAAATCAAAACAAAGGCGTAAAAGCCTAAACAATGAATGTAGAACTCAAAGGGACTGAAAAGTGATGAGATCTGGACTTGATAGAGCTAGGGAAGAGCATATGGACTTGATAGAGCTCGGGATGAACATATGGACCAGAAAACCCAAACCGAATTGAAAACCTGTCGAAACTGAATCGAACCGGGACCAAATATACATTTTCAGTTCGGTTTTCGGTTTCTAAAAAATGTTAATTCGGTTTCGGTCCGATCCCCGGACCATACTTACCCCTAACACTACTCTTGATCATGAAAAACCGACTTCGGTTTTTAAAAATCCTAATTCGGTTTTGTTTCGATGCGGTTTCGGTCCGGTTCAGTTCGGTTTTTAGACCACACTCATCCCTAGAGAGAACTCTGATATGCCAGATGATGCTTGAAACACGACTGGAACCCAAGATTTATAATTGTGGGATCAGGCTAGACAGTGGCGTTAATAGGGATAGATAGCGTCGCTATAGAATGAACTCCCCGATATTGCGCTTTGACCGGTCAAATTTGATCTCCAGTGTATTCCTCACTTAACGTCGCTAATGGCTTCCAATAGCGCCGCTAACTTCCTTGATCCTCTTTCTTTTAGCATGATTAATCTTGTTTCAGTTTTGCATCTTTTTCCTGCAAAATGACACGATTCCTGCTACAAACATCTTCCAAGGAAAGTGAGTGTATTCAATCATATTAAAGTGTTATTAATCTTAAACACACCAAATAACGCGTAATTTATCCAAATAAAAGTGCGTTATCAATTTTCCACTATGCTTGTAGATTACAAGAGCTGACAACTCATTGTAAAGGTAGGCTAACCCAAGTAGGGGTGAACATTGTACGATACAATGTCTATTTTCTCCAACCCAAGTACCTCAATTATCCCTAACTAGAACTCCTCTATTGCTTCATACCCCAATGTAGTAATCGAATTCAATAGATTGAACCCTCTTTGATCTTTGCCTTGCTTGAACCGGCCACTAAAGACAATTAAAGGTTTACTCGTCGAACAAGAAAGATGAAACCCTTGCTTGGTGAGCAAGGTTTTAACCAAAGGTGTTGGAGAGAGGAGGGAGAACGTGATTTCTATCATATGGCAATGTGTGATTAGGGTTGAACATGGGTCGGTTTGGGTCGGTTTTGACCTAAAACAGAACCCAAAACCAACTTCATCGGTTCTTGAAAAATTAAAACCGAACCCAACCCATAACCGATAGGTTTTGGTTCTCGGTTTTCGGTTAAATCCCGGTCCGTTTCGGGTTTGTTGGTTTTAAACCGAAAAGTTTGAACTTGGGCTTCTAGTCACCGATAGTTGGAAGGGACTAACCCAACTCTCAATGGTTTTCAGCTCTCATTCTATAGATAGTGAGATAGCCATAATTTTCATCCACAATCGGTGTGGGACGATTGAAACCGTCGAATGAAAAGAACGCTGAGTTACATGTATGTTTATATAAGAGAGAAGCTAGTGTAGGTTTTATCAAAGTAGAAGGCGTGGGTCTTGAACTCGGGACCTCAAGGAACAAACCCATACGTGCAACCACTTGAACCAACTGATATTTATGTTTTTATTTCATCTTATACATATATATTTATATAATATCGACAGAATAAATATAATTTTATATGTTCGGTTCGGTTAGGTTTTTAACATTACCAAAACCGAACTGAACCAAAATTTTCGGTTTTTGAAAATAGCAAACCCAAACCATCGGTTTCTTTTTCATTTTCGGTTTTTCGGTCTCGGTTTTCGGTTTTTTTTCGGTTTCTGGTTCGTTTTTTGCTCACCCCTATGTGTGATCATGGGATTCCTTTATATAGGCGATCCCAACCCTAGCTTGGGGACCAAGTGATCCGAATTTAATTAATTACATAATTATCTATTAGATAAATAGATAATTATCTAGTTATTAATTCAACATGACTAATCGCAAATCAAGCCCTTCTCTTTTATAATTTCTAATTAAACCACCAAACTATTAATAAATAGCAAATTAGTCCCTACATTAATTTTTCTTGTTATTTTTTATTGAACATTATGTGTAACCCAATAGGATTATGCATTAAATGTAGTGTCACCAACTTATTGTTTATTGTTTCATTGGAGATATCTCCAACAACATTATTACTATTCACATTAATATTTTCAAGACTCTGATGCAACCACCATTAGACCCAATTTAGTCATGTATTCCCTTTCATTCCAATAACCATGACTTGACGTTGTAACTCTTAGCGAATTGATTTCAAGTTGGCACAGAAAGAAAACTCAATTCTCTACAATCTTATTGAGCAAACAAATGGCTCATACAATTAGATCCTACTTGAAGGTAAACCCCCCCCCCCCCCCCCCCTATGAGTATATGCGAGTTGATACACAGAGCATTGGGCTTTTGGCCAAAACTAACGATGAGCAAAACCAAACCGGAGAACCGAAAAACCAATAAAACTGAGATCGAAAAACCGACAAAAACCGATGGTGCGAGTTTTAAATTAAAAAAAAACGACTTTTATAGTTGCGGTTTTGTATGAAAAAACGACTCATTAAAACTGAAACCAGCCCATATGGGTTTGAACCCACAAACCCACGGTTTTCAACCCATTGTTTTAATATGTTTGAACTCATAAACCCATTTATACTTTATGGTAGTTTACTCTCAATGGGTTTGAACCCACAAACTCATTTATAAATTATAACAGCACACTTTCAGTGGGTTTGAACCTACAAACCCACGGTTTTAAAACCAAAAACCCATAAAACCGAACAAAAAACCCGTAAAAATGAACCGATTAAAAACCTAACCTATATGGATTTTGCACCCAAAAAACCAACTTTATCGATTTGGGCTCGATTTTAGCCAAAAACTAACTCAAACCGACTCATGCTCATGTCTAGCCAAAACCTCACTATTTTGACACCAATTCGTCCCATATTTAATTATTAGCTCTTATAAATGTTTTCCTTAGCATTGATTTTTTGGCACACCATTCATCAACATTACGTTCCAAAACACCAACGGGATCAAACTAGGGTTCAAAAGTTGAAGCTTTTACCCTCAAATGTGCAAGGTTTTTCCTCAAAAATACACCTACAACCTTCTCTAGCCTGTGGACTTCAACTTAACACCGGGAACACATTTCTCTTCTCTTGCTCATGATTTCTCCTCTCTTCCTCTTTAAATTTAGATAGAGGCCCGAAGAAAGAGAGAATTAGGATTTTAATTCACTTACATATATCCCTCCAAACCATAAGTATCTCCTCTTTTTACTAATTCCAACCAATTGCATTAAAGCCATCACAACATCATGGAATACATATAACCCGACTAGCCATTTGATTAAATAGCAACAACTTTTCTAAGGGATACCTCACATGGTATTCTATTTACACTTCACTCCCACACAAAAATTATTACAACTAGCTTTTACCACTTGGCCCAATAAAAAAAGAAAAGCCGACAAAGCGGCCCAACTCAATTCGTTAAGATTAAAAGCAATGGAACCCAAAAATATAAAATTTCCACATAAAAACATATGGAAATATAACAAATTGTTCACAAATTTAAGTCATGCCACTATGCATCTCACAAAGGAAATTTTAAATACTATCAGAAAGATATAAGAAAAAAAAACTTAGCAGCATAGTGACTGAAACAAAAACCTTAAATTATTCTGATTCTGATCGATCTTGAAGATGTTCGAACCATCTTCAATCAACAATTGGAAGCCGGGAAACTTTACACGACCTATCCTGCCTTCTCTTGCTAACTCTTTTTTTTTTTTTTTTTTTTTAATTTTTCACTTTTCCGCTTTGGCTTCAATCACTTTTTTTGCAAAAGAAGGCAAACAGAAAGCGGCCGCATGAATCTGTACGTGTAAACCGTTAAATAAAAGTTTTAGAAAATAAAAGATAATTATTAATAATATATTTGAAATTTACCTCTTGGTTATAGAACTTCAAAGGTCCTATAGACGTGTTTTGGTTCTGATTTGCTTCTATTGGGTTGATTGGGTTCTTGAAATCAACTTCCGGTCCCTCAGTTGAACATAGCATGAATCCAATAACCCCACTGAAAACGAATTGATGATGAGATAATGAGGGTATTTACGTCATTTTGATAGATGGTTTAAAATTTCACCTTGGATAAGTGGGAACGGTGGTCCACGCATAGTTGACCGAGCCTTTGAAGATTTGACGACAATTGACAACAATATCTTCAATGATATGCATGTGAAGCCATATGCTTTCAGCTTGCGTACACACAACGCCACCTGGACGAAGTGCTTTTGCAACCGACGCAAAAAACGGCTTCTCAAACAGTTCTTGTGCCGGACCTGACCACATCAATTTACCAAATTAACCTTTGAACTTCATTTTATTACAAACGGGTGTTATATTTATACCTATTGGATCGGAAGAATCAACTATAACAGCATCGTAACTTCCTTCTTGTGCCGCTTTTAAAAACGCAACTCCTATAAAACCATATTAAAATCACGTTTTTTTTTTATAAAATTGATATTTAAATAAAAAAATTTGTTAATGTATTTAATTACCATCACCAACGTGAAGCGTGACACGGGGATCTTCGTATCCAACCGCTACATCCGGGAAATATTCTTTTGAAACCTAAAAAAGGGAAAATGGAATTCGTATTTTATATTTATTTCAATAATCAGTTTGACTTTTATAAAAAATAGTGGAAATCTTGATATGATGACTCACATCAACAACCATTTTATCAATTTCGCATATGTCGATATGTTCAACAGAAGAATGGCGAGCTACTTCACGTAACACACCACCATCTCCTCCACCAATAACCAAAACCTGAAAATAAAGAAATGAGAAAACTTAACGATGATTATTTATTTATTTATTTATAATGCGTGAAGCTTTTTTTATTAAAAAAATGGTAGGAGTTAAGGGAAACCTTCTTGGGATTGGGGATGGAACAAAGTGGGAGATGAGTGATCATTTCTTGATATGCGCATTCATCTCTTTCGGTGAGTTGAATTACACCATCCAAAACGAGAACCTTTCCATATGTTGCAGACTGAAAAAAGTAAAATTAACGTAATTTCGTAATTAGAATGATAAAAAGAAAGAACTGATAAAATATAAATAAACAAATACCTGAAACACCATAACATCCTGGTAATCAGACTTGCCCTGAAACAGTATCTTTTCAATCTTCAAAGAGTGTGCTTCTCCTGAATATGGAGATCGACTATTAACACTTTGGATTTCAAGAAACAAAAGTAATTCGGACAAATTTCGTCATTCTAGTGTTCTACTAGACTTGTAAAAGTCGAATATTTGACTGTTTTTGCTTTAAAAAAGGAGTAGTAGACAACATTAATGATTAGTTTTGCAAAACTTCAATCGAAATTTTTAAATAACGGAAAGCATACAGTGAGAAAGCATCATGAAGAAATCCAATAAAATAGGATCAATAAATCAAAGCACATTAGAGATATTTTCTACACGAATCAAGGTTTTTGGCACTAATTTACCCAAATATCCAGAATTACT
Organism: Cichorium intybus; assembly: GCA_023525715.1. Classification (NCBI taxonomy): domain Eukaryota; kingdom Viridiplantae; phylum Streptophyta; class Magnoliopsida; order Asterales; family Asteraceae; genus Cichorium; species Cichorium intybus. Next base: position 3,291,823 of record CM042011.1, on the reverse strand, counting down.
CACCGTCAATGATACATAACACTTTGTATATACAAAGAGAATGTTCAAAATATTAGCATTTAAGCAACAAACCATATATACCAATTTTGAGTAATGCAAAATAGAAAAAATGATCACAAACTTTTGAGCGTTTTCAGAACTACAAAGTTTAAATGTAAGTTCCCGTTAGCATATCAATTACTATATCATTACTAGCATCCACATGATGTTGATATCACAAATCTATAATTGATCAACCAATGTGTTTAGTGTACAAGCAAGGTGGTTCTTGGACTCCATCTCTTTAAGAAATTATATAAGTAAACGATGTAATCGATATGTATGGACAAATATGTAATTGATAACTTCCTTTGTTCAAGCATCCAAGTGAAAAAACCGGCTATCATGTTGTCTATGTGTGACAAGAAAAAGATTCATTCTTATGGACTAACTGATAAAGCCATTGAAAAAATCTTTCTTTTAAGTCATTAACAATCTTAGAATCAACTCAAAACTAACTGAATAATTGTTTAGAAAGCAATCTAGGATTATGATAATGATAATACACAAGATTTCTAGATGTACATGGAAAACAGAGGAGCTCTGTCAACAATCAGCAAGTAAACGAATGAACACAAAGAAACAATCTTGAATAAAACGATGAAAAGTAGAGGAAACTCACCGGGCCACATCGGACTAATCTCTGAGAACCAACCAGGAATGACAGACGATATGTTTCCACCGCCATTGGTGGCGGTGGCAGATGCTCCGTTCTCTTCTCCTTCTCTGGGCTTTTTCACCGGCAAATCGGTCACGGCAGCAACGTTCTGTTCAGCCATGCCTCAGTTTGTGCGTCTCTGTGAGTCGTTCAGTGTAAACCCTAGAGACGCAAACGTATAGAGGTTGGACGAAAAAGGAACAGAGAGATGAAGATTCTGCTTAGGAAAGACGCATGGATATCTTTCTGCTTTTGGGGGATTAAAGAAATAAGAAAACTAATGATATGGCACTCAATTAGGGTTTTCGGAATGGTTGTCAGATCTTTTGTTTTAAAAAATCAATATTTTATATTAATAAGAAAAATCAGCCCAAGAGTATCTGTGTCTTTTTCATTGTCTTGTGACCATGTGATACAAGTTGTGACTATTGTATGTTTAAAACGGTAGTGACAAAATGAAATTGATTAAATAGATTATCAAACGGGCCGACATATAAAAGTAAGAGATAGTTTTGGTTGATCCATGAATATTTTATATTTATTTTTGAATTTATTAAATGTTTTATTTTCTAAATATATCTATAAAATTATATTCTTGTTATAGCAATATGTTATTTCTACGGTAACTGATAGTCAATCACTACATATTTTCTTTTATGAATACATTATATATGTAGTTGATAATAGACAGATCAGACTGAATAGCCAACATAAACACAAAGAACATAATATTAGAAATCATATACGAATATGTATTGATAAACATCAACTCCTTGGTAAAAGAAAAAAAGAATTTTTTTGCAAGAGAATGATATATTTTTCTCCCATAATCCTAAAATATGAAAATGATTGGGACATGATCCTAATCAATTATTTAAATCAACGAAACTTAATAAAAGATTTATATGATCGTAAAAAACTGAGAAAAACATTGAACAGTCTTGTATATTCGAAAAACATCTTATCTCATATAAATGTCATGAGTTTTCTTAATTGGCATGTGTCACATAAATCATGTGAATTTCATCCAATTATGGGACTATAAAATCACTTCGCAGATTCAACAATGATGTCATCAAGTCTCCAACCCTACTAGCAAGATTGTAAATGTCGCTAGATGGTAGTTAGATCGTTAATTAGGGTTTAGGGGTTAACCGGTCCAGGCAGGATTAATCGCGGACATTAAATTATAGTTTTGAAAAAAATAAACATCACCAATAACATAGCAGAATAGGTAAATAATCATACAAAAACAAATTCAATTGTTTTGCCTGATTTTGACCCTTATTTTATCATCCATATCGATTTTTGACCGCATATACCAATTTTTGACCTTTAGATCGTTTTTATCGTTTTTTGCGCGATTTTGACCGACTTTGACCTTGACCGATTACCTTAAATCCTACTCAGCGAATGGTCGCCAAGTGCCGATTATGGCACCTAGATCAAAATTTACAGCATTGTCTACTAGTGATGACATTATCAAGACGTACACCTCATGCATCTAAACTTGTACCACTAACACCATCATTTCCTTCTCGACGTGACTTGCGCTCGAGTCTACCTCATTATCAGAATCTCCAAATAAGGTGACAAATCGGCAACATTAAACATGGCTAATACATTGTAATGACCAGACAGCTCAATCTTATAAGCATTATCGTTAATCTTATTCAAAACAAGAAAATGAGCATCAGACCAACTCGGGCTTAATAAAATGTGAGTTAGGAAACCTTTCTTGCATCGAATGACTCCACATGAGATCACATTCACGATAAATAATTTGCTTGCAATGTTTTATTAGCACAATTTGCATATTGTTTATAATGCATTTCTTTAATATGTTAGCAAACTTGCTGGTCAAGCTCTTTAACTTGATTGGATTGTGAGTCACTTCTAATGTATCTAGTGGACATGCTTGGGTCAAAATTATAATTCAACGTTTCTCTGACCATCAAACTGATGGTCAGACTGAATTCATGAATCGTATAAAAAATAATATCTTAAAAACTAATAGTAGAATATGAATAACAAAAAACTTATAATATGAAACATATAAACAAAAAACTTACAGTTAAGAACACATTTGTCAAAGACATCCTGTTGCATTTGGACTTGATAACAAACTCGCACCAGTCAAAGATTTCACATCCACGTCATTTCTAATATTTTTGAGAAAACTTTAAGACCTCCTGTGTCACTTAATACCATTAATTTCTATAAATTTATTATCCATATGCTTAATTTAAGACTTTGCAAACCCATTCCATGGATGCAACGCTTAATTGTCACGTATTTGTCCTCAAACTTTTCGGTGACTAGTGATCTTGCCCTAACAACGGTTGTAAGCTATTGCTTACCCGGTGTTAGCCCGATCATTTAACCCCGGTGAAAGGGACTATTGGAGGTTTTAGCATCATACAATTAGAGGGTTTGTATCTAAGCTTTATTGATGTATTTTCCTTATTTGAATTTATGTTCTTGATGCGCTGTGACGCCCTCATTGAGCTTGACAAATCTAAAGACTTAACGTGCTTTACCATTTGGGACCAAACTTTTCCACTTATGTGTTTTCTTAAAGACAATAGTTTTATGAAAAATTAGTTAATAATTTGAAACTTGATTATAATTATCATTCTAAGACATAAATACCCTTTGCGTTTGGCTTTGGGACCTTATTTTTGCAACTATTTTCTACTTTGAATTCATTTCAAAACTAGGGGTATTATTCGGGACGGTTATTCGGTTTTGGGGGTGGGGGTAAACCAACTGAAACCGAACCGTTTAAGGTTTGGGATATTTGGGTATCGGGTAATTCAGCTACGGGTTAGTTGGGTATATGTTATTCGGGTATCGGGTTATTCGATTATGAGTTATCGGGTATGGGTTATTCAGGTTATTTAGATAACAGAAGTAGAGTGCTATTATAGGTGTAAATTTGAAAGGAAGAGTGTTAAAAAAATGTACATCAGATCAAGAATTAGCCTTTACCAGGTAACTCGAGTTAACCGAAATTTTTATTTTATTTGTTAACCCTCATTCGGGTAATTCGGGTTAACCGAAATTTGTAAAACTCACCCATTAACCGAAACGAATATACAGTTTGGGTATAACCGAACAAGCCACCCAAAACCCGAATAATTCGAACCATTTAACCCATTTCTCATTTGGCTAGGACGAGTTAATCGGGTTTGGTTTTTTTCGCACCCCTATTTAAAACTATGTCACATCATTTTGAAGGAAGCCAAATGAAGGAGTTTTTTTTTTTTTTTTGAACCGGCAACATATATTAAAACCAAAAACACCACTAGACCAGGCAAGGTACCAGACTAGGGCAAGATTACAATAGTACCCTTTTACATAAAATTACAAATCATAGATCACAAAACGGGGACAGACCCATTACACTCTGTCTACGTTTCTCTTCCCACCTCGGCACCTAATCCATAAGAGAGTCATATTTTTTATTGTGTCAATAAGTTTACAAGGAGGACCATTTGCCAAGAAAAATAGTGTCATCCGTGTAAAATAAGTGGGAAATGTTTGGACCATTATTTGGGAAAGAAATACCCTTGAATATACTTTTAGCACACGCCACTTTCATAGCAACATTCAATCCTTCCATTGCTACAATGAAAAGGAAAGGAGAAAGGGGGTATCATTGCCTTACGCCTTTAGATATACCGAACTCTTTAGTCGGGGCACCGTTAATTATTATCGAGGCTTTCGACGTAGTTAGAGAACCACGCACCCATGTTCTCCATTTGCAACCAAAAACCCATTTGCGTTAAAATAGAATCTAGGCACTCCCAATTCACCGAGTCGAATGCCTTGTCGAAATCTACTTTGAACAGGAGCATCTGTATTTTTTCTTTTTTAGCCCATGAGTAAATTTCATTAACTATTAGAGGACCATCTAGTATGTTTCTCCCTTCTACATAGGCTGACTATTCTTCTACGATGACCTTACAGATCACTTTCTTCATACGAGACGCAAGCAACTTAGAAATAATTTTGTTCATGCACCCGATTAGACTTATAGGACGATAGTCATTTAAGGTAACTGAATCCTTAACCTTTGGAGCCAACGTAATGAAGGACGAATTGCATCCGCGGGCTAGTGAACCGTGAACCTCAAAATACTTTACAAATCTCATAATGTCACTTGATATAATGTCCCAAAAGGTTTTTATAAACTTAAACGTAAATCCATCAACCCAGGGGCCCGATCGCTACCGCATGACCAGACTGCCGCCCTAACCTCATCCATGGCAAGAGGCAATTCCAAGTCAGCAGCTTCCTATTGGGAAATTGAAGAGAATAACGGGTTTTGTAATTTGGGTCTTGAATTACACTTTTCATGAAAATTTTCACCGAAGAAGCGTACCACCTCCGGTTTTAACACCTCTACTTCGTCACACAAATGAAGGAGTGTTACACTTAAAAACTTTTGAAGTCATACTTTTATATTAAACTAGGCGAATGCCCGCGCGTTGAACAGAAAGAAATTATATAGTTAAAATATAGACAAATACATGTTATTATCATACAATTTTTAAAAAAGTTTATAAAATTTCTTTATTATTTTCAATTATATGATAATAGATACATGTATCAATTTTTTAGAAGAAATTTAAAAAAAAAATTACAATAAATGAATATAATTCATGAAATAAAATTAGAATTAATATGGTTCAAGATAGATAGTTATCCCAAACTATATGATTTTAATATTATGTACCTACACTTTGTGCGTTGATAAAATTGAGGGATATTGTATGTATTTTGCTATAGTTTTGCAAAGGCTTTCATTGTCACTCAATTATTTTGAATAATACGCTTTTATTGATAAAAATAGAGACATATTTCAATGGCGTTGATAAAAATAGAGACATATTTCAATGGCGTTTACCGTACGATATATAGTCAAAATCGCACATCGCACAAATTATGCGATTTGGGAGTTTGAAAAGCACAAACTGTATCACGAAAGTTTAAAATTGGATTATATAGTATGGTGCATGTTGTTTTGTGCAAGTTGATGGAGGAATACATAGTTCATATCGAGATCGACCCGCTGTATTTTTAAAGTTCGAACTCATTAAAATAAAATATATAAAACTTTTACTGTATATATATATATATATATATATATATTTAATATTTGGAAATGTTTCCAACAATAAAAAGTGACTAATCATTTATATAATTGTTTTACTTTGAGGATGACATTTATTTAAAGAATAAAAAAATTTCTTAAGTTGGTTTATTATGACGATGTGGGATCAAACTTTCTTTTATAGTGTGTTATTTTATTTCGTTTTCTTATCCTACATCACTTAAGAAACACAACTAAAGTGAAATCAAACATCTATAAGTAAAGAGGCTAATATATTTATCATCCCACATAGTTTAATAAACAAATTCCAAGGGAAAGCAAGTTTTTATAAATAAAGAGGCGAAAACTATTTCCCTCATATATTTGTTTTTTTGTGTTATTGATTGTAACCGGCTTAGACAATGGTTAAACAATTGGTTCGAGCTTTAAGACCGATTTTGTAAAATTTGGATGGGTACCCACCGATGATCACTTCTATTTTTTTATAAAAGTATTCAAATTAATATGATACATGATAAAAATTCATCCACATTGATTGAATAGTCTCTCTTATAAGATTTATTATGCAGATAAATAAATCAGTTTCAACTTTGAACGATGTTCAAACATTTACAGTTTGAAAATTTTATATATATAAATCTTATTAAATCGAAAAATGTTATCAACGTTGTCACCACATATTAAACTATGATGCTATGAACTTGCAACTTAATCGATTTTTAATAGTTTTTAACCTAATTTAATATTCATTTTTTTAGTTTTAATGTTTTTGAAGCTAAAACAAAATAGTAAAATCTATTCAAACTATGAGATAAAAATATATTTTTATGATAAATTGACTACTAGTTAATAATACACTTTGGAAACTGTGTTATGAAAAAGATTGAAATATAGTGCGAAGCAATCTGATACAAAGAAAAAACTTAAAATTACTATGGTGAAAGATAAATAATTTAATATAAAACATATTGTTTCGATAACATTTTCTTATATATATATATATATATATATATATATATATATATATATATATATATATATATATATATATATATATATATATATATATATAAGTGTTCAACTTAGTTTGTTTGAACAATGTTTAAATGTTTGCTATTCAAAAAATTTATGTATATATATCGCGGTAAATCTAAAAAACGTCAACATCATTGTCATTGTTAGTACGACATACTTAAAAGTCGTATTGTGAACAAAATTGATGGATAATGTAATCAAATTAGTGGTATCATATAAGGGAAAGATGAAAGGTTAGATAGATGTGTGAAGCAATATGTGACAAAGAAAAAATCAAAATAATATGATAAAAGATAAATTATTAATGTTGAATCACATTGTTTTAAATGGTCTTTTTATATGAGATATTTAAAACATTCACAAATGAAAACTTTTATGTATATGCATACTCTTGAGTCGAAAATTGTTTACAACGCTCTCATTTTTTACAAACGACATATAAACTTTCAACGTAATCAGATTTTTAAAAGTTTTGAGTAATTTTAATTTTCATTTTTGAGTTTCAATACTTCAAAAAGTTAAAAAAAATTAGTAGAATACTTTAAAACTTTGCGATAAAAACTTGTTTTGTGATAAAATGATCATTAATAGTAGACTTGAAAGTTATATTTATGATCAAACTTGATGGATACTTAAAGCAAATAATTGACATTATATAAAAGAAATATCGAAAGTCATATATGTATGCGAATCAATGTGAGACAAAGAGAAAAAAATTATGTTTTTATCTTGAAGACTCATTGGAAATATGAAAAGACATGAAAGTTTCAAATCAATGTGGTACTTAGAAATATGCTTTTTTATAAGATATATAGATAAATTAGCTATTTAAGATGACCTTAACGAAAGATGTTGCAATGTTTAATGACTTAATCTGAAATCTCAAAAAACATCGCTTTATATCTAATGAGTTTTGTCGTGACGACCACTTAGGGTGCTCCTATATGCACGAATACGTGCATATGACCTTCCATCCCATCAATCTAACGTCAATTGCATTAAATCATCCGATCCATCAAGTATATTAAATCATCCAATCCATTGAATTGAGTTTAATATTTAACATTTCCACTTTACTCCCTTCAATTTAAATAAAACTTTCAAAATATATCCTCATATTTTTATACAAGTAATATATGAGTTAGGATATATTAAAAACTGTAATTATTGTGTGGACGTAAGGACCAATCAGAGACGAGAATCAGTCAAGGGTATTTTTGTCAATTGATTTTTAAGTTAGTTAATTAAATTTAAATCAATTCCTTTAACTATGCTATAATTATGGTAAAGTGGACCTATGATTGTGGAATCCTGCTAACCAATTGAATACCCTAGTTGCCATATACACGCTCTGGAACATCCACCACATTCATCTCACGCCTCCGTAAACACCACCGGCCGATCTCCTACATACGCCTGCAGCACCACCTGGAACCTCTTGGAATCGCCTGCACCACCACCGATTCCACTAGAATTAAGGCGGCATCATCATCACGGCAACCCACCACCAGCCCCTAGTCCACCAAGCAACCACCGCCATAGATCACCACCATATGGTCATCGCCGATCACCAGCAACGAATCGCCACCACCAGCAACCAATCACTGCCACCATCAACCTGCAATTGCCGCCACCATCAACCTGCCCACACTCGGATTCCATGATTTATTCTTCTCACGCCTCCTGTGAAATCAGAAGATAAAGGATTCCATGATCTTGATTCTTGATCTTGATTTATTCCAGGATTCTGCCACCATCAACCTGCCCACACTCGGATTCCATGATTTATTCCAGGATTCCATGATATTGATTCTTGAATATTCTGGTAAATTTTTGTGCAATCAGAAGATAAAGGAACAGAGAATAAAGTCTAGAGTTCGATTTCAAGACAATCATTCACACAGAATGTCATTCTCAACTTGATTAATTACAACTAGAGAAGAATTCTGATGTTGCAGGGCAGATTTTGATGAATTTCAATGCAATTATTCTGGCAGAATGTCATTCTGACAGAATGTAATTCTCAACTTAATGAATTTCAATGCAATTATTCTCGCATAATGTCATTCTGTTTTGTATACTATGTACTTTATTCTAACAGAATATGTAAGTATGATTGTGTAATTCATTCTAACAGAATGTTTATCTTATTTTCATATTTATCTGATTTTTATGACTTTTTTATTCATATAAGTGTGATTTTGTAACTCATTCTACTAGAATGGTTAACTTACTTTGAAAATATACACTAGCATTCTATAAGAATACCAGTTTCTGATGTGCGATTTTGTAATTCATTCTAATAGAAAGGAACGGATTAAGAACTTAGGATAAGAATCAAAATTAATTTTACATCTTTGTTAGAATTGTTACAAAACTGAAATTTGAATTTGAAAATAAATTTGAAATTGAAATTTAATTAAAATTCGAAATTAATCCCATGAAAATCTCACATTCCATAATTGAAAAAGCATAAAAAGTCCATATTACCCTTTAGAATGATATAATTAGAAAGTTGATATTTCTTTTAATTAAAATAATTAATATTCTGTTATTAATCACAACCATTCATGATTATGATTCTACGCTTCTGATTGAGTCTTACGTCCACACAATAATTGTGGATCTTAATATAACCTAGCATAGTAATATATATATATATATATATATATATATATATATATATATATATATATATATATATATATCCCTCTGACTGAGGGAAGCAATCTGTCTTAAACAATAAGATTTTCCGGGTTTTCAAATGCAATGGGCGATCGAAAATACTTTCCCTTATTCTGTTATAGAGTCAAAAGAGATATGGAATCCGAAGGGGAACCATGTCGAAGGAACTCGGCAAAATGACCCCGTAACTTCGGGAGAAGGGGTTATATATATATATATATATATATATATATATATATATATATATATATATATATATATATATATATATATATATATATATATATCTCAGTTTTTAACTTTTATATTTAGTTTTAGTTTGATCTGATTCATACCATAAACTAATAGAATCGTAAACTGAATGGATGATTATCAATTTATAAAGTTTAACTAATATTTTCTAAGGGTGTACGCGGTGCGGTATAAAGCCAAAACCGCATAATGTGGATTTCAAAAATTGCGAATCGCAGACGGCACCGCGAATTTCAAAACCACATTACGTGGTGCAGTGTGGGCGGTTTATGCGGACCATACCCGAAATAGTGGAATATTTTTTTTGTTTAGTCTAATAGGGTGCAACTGCACGGAAAAAAGTGTCACCACCTAAAAAATATAATGCTACCGTAGGTTGCAATAGAGGTGCACAAAAGCCGGTTTTTAATCGGTTCGGTTCTTTTAAGAATGGGTTTATAAAAAACCCGGTTTGGGTCCAACCGGTTTCGATTATAACTGGTCCGGTTTTGAACATTTTTTAAATGAAATTGAGTTTTAGACCGGTTTTGTTCGGCTAACCGGAACAAAAACCGGGGTAAAAAACCGGTTCGGTTTGAGATAAAAAAACCTATTAAAAAACCAGGTTCCGGTCCAATTGAGAGACCAACAAAACTTTTGCGCAATTGAAAGTGTGTGAGGTTTGAAAAAACGGTCCAAAATAAGTTCTTATTCCATCTTTTGATTGAACGATTTGATTGCATATCGAGATACAACAAAAACGAATGACTTTAAGACGCCAAGAACACGTGTATCACGATTGACAACTTCTACGCTCGTCAACCGGGGAAGTAATCAGTCGGGATCTCGAGGCATTAGATTAGTTTTTTATGGAATGTTTTTCAATATTTTTTATTGTAATGTTTTTTAATTAATATAATGTTTTAATTTAATTTAATATAATGTTTTTTTAAATTAATTTGATATGTTATTTTAATTATAAAAATTATATATTAAAATATGATGTAGAAATATAAATTAAATATATGACATAAATTTTATATAATCACTAAAATATTAATTCCAAGAAAGTTGAGGTATCATATTTGATAAATACAAAACACACAACTGCATCTGTAAATAATATCTAGTAAATAAAGACAAGTTGGGGCCAGCCCACTTGGTTAACAAGATGATTACTAACAAGGAGGTCATGGGTTCAAATTCTGACACTAACATAACAAGGAGTAGTTTAGGAGTAGAAGTATGATAGATTTGCCGTTCAAAAAAAAAAAAAATCTAGTAAATAAAGAATTCAAACTAACTCATCATTATCTATTGACATTAAGAAAAAATAATGCAATCATTATACCATCGACCATCGTATCATTCGTGTAAAATGAAAAAGTGTTCGTGCGAATAGAATTACCCGACCATTTAATATCAATATTAAATATCGCTTATGAACCAAAATGATATCATTAGGCTTGGGGGAGTGGCCTCGCCATCCCCCTCGCCATCTTTCTCGCTGAGCATGCCAAGCCACACCGCCGGCTTCGCTCTCGTCCTCGCCAAGCAGCTCCTCGCCAAAATTTCGACGAGCTCGCCATTAACAACCATAACAACATCACTTGTACCTTTTAGCATGAGAGTTGTACCTTTTAGCATGGTTAACACATGTTGACTACTCCCACCAAATTTGGTCAGCATGTGCTAAGCTGATGTGGCAAGTTTAGCATGTTCAGTACATGCTAACCACTCCCTCCAGCCTTAATGGTGCTAATAATAAGCAACTATTTGATTCTAATCTGGTAAATTTAATAAGCATATATACTTCCTAGTCATTCTTACTCGATCTAATTAGTATGCAATAATATCATTGTCTAAATATTTGATATGATAAATTTGAATTATATAGACCAATAAGTTTCTAAAACCGTAATTGTCTTTTTCTAAATTGTAACGGATATCAGTTTTGACCAAAATTGTCCACCACTTTAAATTGTAACGTATATAAGTTTTGACCAAATTTCTCTTTTTTTTTTTTTTTTTTTTTTGAAATGTAAGCAAGTTGACCATCATTGAACACCCCTAAAAAAATTTGTTTTTGTCTAAAATATAACACATATTAACCATCATTAAACATCCAAACATCCTTTTAAAAATATTTACGCTAAGATAAGTTGATATCATCGATTTAGTATAAAACAAATTTCATGAAAACATTGATGTAAAAACATGCAGTAGCGAATGCAGCCACCTTCACTCATTGGGGGCACAAAAATTTTCTCATTAAAAAAATATTTTTAAATTTTAATTTAATATTAATTCTATGTAATTTTTTTTATCGGGCACCTCCCCATTGGTATAACGTTGGGTCCGCCACTGAAAACATGGTATAACAAACTTTCTATGTATTGATACTTATATCATATCTTTATAAAGATTTAAGCTTATGACAATATTATTATGATTTTATAATTATTTTTCTAATCAAATTAAAAATTCTTTAAGTAATATATTTATCAAAATATTTAAATAGCATTATTTTTGTAACTACAACTTATGAGGAAAATGTAACTTCAATGAAAAACTTTTCTTTCTATATATTGACAATATATCTAGCATTAACTTGAAAAATCCTAAAAGTAATTACTTTATCTAATATATTAAATTGTAAATTTGACTTGATGTAAATTTATTTAAGTAGCAAATATTTTAAATATATTCCCGATAATTACAGTATAAAATAAATAATAAAAATCAAATAATAAAATTTTATTTTGACTTGTTTTATAGTCCGGACACATTTAATTATTTACTAAATATGTAAAACGCCATTAATGTACATGCCAACAAGACGAATTTAGTTATTAGGTAAAACACATAAAAACATTTATATAATTTTCAACACACCCAACTCAGTATCCGTTAAACCAACTTAAATTCTGTATATATACAAATAAATTTTGTTTCAGTTATCCTCTTTGATCTTTTTCTCTAGTCCGCTGTCTTCTGTATTCAATCCATCTCATTTAGTCCAAAACTTATCAATCTTATGGAAACGCTCCAAAAAGGAGACCAATTCTTTTCAACATCCTCAAAATCTTCATTCCTCTTTTCACTACTATTGTAAAAGACATCAAGCTTTCTACAACACTTTTGAATGTGATTGAGATAAAAATTTGAAGCTTGTTTCTTCATAGTCTTTTTTAGCTTTATTTCGTCTATGTCGTAAGGTTAAAACAAAAAAAGATTTGTTGTTTTTTCGATGTTTTCTTACGTTTTCGATCAAACCCTCTCGTAAAAATTAATGCAAAGTTAGTGTGTTTTCCTATTACATAACTTTGTAACTAAATCTGGTCTCGAACTTTTTATTAAAAAAAAAAATCAATTGCCTTAAACTTAACATTTGTATTGTTTCAACTCTAGATATCTCTGAGTCTTCTTAAAAAAAAATGGACATGGATTTTCTATAACACCCTTTATCAAATGCAAGACTTATTTTTACGATTTGAGTTTAATTTAAGGTCGAGTTAAAATAAATTGAATTGTGATAAAATAGAAAACAAAAAAGTAAAAAATTAAAGTTTTATAACAGTAAAGTAATATTAGTTTTTGAATGGAAGAATCGGATCCGGGTTGTCCACCCGTACCCGGAAACAGTGCCCATACAGTGGCGTTGGAGTTCGATTTGAACGAAACCCCACTCCCTTCTTCCCGAGAAGAAGCTGCGGGTGGTAATGGCGACGGGTCTACGGCGGATCACGGGTGTGGTTTATGCGGTGAGGCGGAAGGGCAGGTGGTGGTGTGCTTTGACAGTGCAAAACATTTTCAAGTAGAGTGTTTTTGGGGGAGACTAGAGAGAAGGGAGTTGACGTGGTCCGAGTGTTTGATGGAATGCCGCAGTGAGAAGAGGTTGCGACGAACTGTATCCGCCTGCAGTAGTGGCGATTTAGGGCTTGTGGACATGAATGTCTCCCCACCGCGTGAGGTTGAAGATGATGGCGCTGGGTTTTGGGTAAATTCGGAGTTAGCCTTGACAAACAGTGCCCCCAAGTATGATCATCCATTCATCTTTTAAACTCTTAAATTGGACGATGCGTATAGTTTTTCTAGTAATCTGACTAAAAGGTGTTTTTTTAACAATGTCTGCTTGCATTTATTGAGGTTTTCATGGTATTCTTTGTGTGCGAGAATGATCCATAATTTATTTTTTTAAGATAGTAGCAATAATAAGTTCTAGTGAAATATCGATTCAAAAAATGGAATTGTTGCAGTTAATATGATTCAAGTTTGTTTTTTTAACAATGCCTGATTGCATTTGTTGAGGTTTTCATACGTTCTGATGATTAGAGATCCAAAGATTAAGGTTACCTAAAGTCTAAACTTCAAAAATTGTGCAGATTTCTCTAGATTTGGATTTAATTTTCGCAATTGTATCTCTGAGCATATGTATATTTGGTTTACTTTTAGATATCTTAGGGGGGTGTTTGGATGTGTGTTTTAAACCGTGTCACAATAATCATTTTATTGTGATTGGTAAAAACTGATCATCATTATGATTTTCTGTTTGGAGAATGAGGCAAGCAGTTGCCACAAGAAAAGTGATCATTGAGATAATCGTAGAATTACCTAATTATCCCTAACTTAAGCACCTAATCATCAGAGCCCCCTAGATCATATAGGAAGTGAAGGCTGTAATGGCTTTTCTTAATTCATACCTTCTTTGCGAGTATCAAAGCATCAAGTAAGAAGCACACAATTTGGGTATTATGGGGCTATGTGACAATGCACCCAAATACATGAAGATGGTAAATGATTTGGGTATCATTTAGACTTGATGCTTTGTCACATGGCCTTGACAAAGCTTGAAAATGCATAGGAAAATGAATAATAAATGTCAATTTAGTTATAAATTGGGGAATACGAGTCGGTCATTATCGTTTTGCATGAGAACACACAAAGCATATATAATCAGCTTGGGTCTTACACAACATTGGATTTTCTTCTAAAATTGCCACATATTTGGTTGCACGAAGGGGCCAATATGGAACACCTTGTTTGAAGAATGGGAAGTGCCATTTAACAAGCACAAGTTGAGAAACATGTGACTTTGGTATGCTCGGGGATTCGTAAACTATAGGAGACCTTATATGGTTGGTTGGAAGTTGAAATCCTATCTATGTCATGAGGACCTAATTGGAAAATGGATTCGTGTCGAGATTCATTAAGTCATACATTCAAAGGTTATAATAAACCCTTTACCATTTTTGGATCACAAGAGTAGTCAAGAATTCAACAATGTTGTGTGTTGTACGGATGTTCCACTTAGAGAATCTTTGGTGTTATGTCATGCGGTTGTTATATGGAAATGAAGGTCAAACAACAACATAATGGCCACGAGAAAAGATTCAAGATTTGTTGGAGACAAGTCAGACAACGTAGTTAATGATGATGGGGTATTCATGTGTTATAAGGTTTTCTTTGTGGAACTTTTTGGGTTCTATAGACTATAGCTGGTTATAATCTCGCTTATAGTTATTACAAGTTACAACATGTACATGTAATCATATATGCATGTTGTATGATACCGTATTGGCGTATTCTCCTACACACATTGAATACACAACATGTCTACTGTTTCCGTCTTTGATTATTTACAATCCTAATAATGATCACATTGCTGTCTACTTGTCCTGTAACTTAGACATCTATTACTAAATAGATTGTTGTTGAATGCAAATTCCATCATGGTCGACTATTATGTGAATTTTCAAAGTTTCCATGGACGAACTATGTAAAACTCACAAATTTAAAGGAGCACGTCAAAGATACATATAGCCGCCCATAAAGGAAGGAAATTTAGGCAAGAGCATCAAATGATTTGGTCAAGACGTAGATGTTATATTGGTTCTATTATAATATCTTGTCGGTGGATGCTATTGCTTAACATTGGTCTCACAATTTATATCGACCATGGCCTCTTATTTAGGCCATATCTTTGAATAAATTATCGACTTGGGACTTATTTTTTCATCTTTCTAGTGTGGGAACCTCAGTCTTACTAAAACTGGTCACAATGAGGCTTTCAAGGCCCTCTTTTTTATAATAGATCCACGTAGGGGATATACCCTCCCCATGCCATATCAGCTATTACAGTCCGTAGTCTCACTAAAACTCTTCACAATGAGGCTTTCAAGGCCCTCTTTTTATAATAGATTCACGTAGGGGATACACCCTCCACATGGCATATGCCGCATATCAGTTATTACAGTCTGCTATCTGCTATCTGTTATCTGCTCCATAGATGAGCTAGCTTTCTTATAGGTGTGAATAAGTGTGAGTGGAACAAAAGGAGTGTAAATTTAGGGTGTGATTGCTTTGATGAGTCTCCCAATAAACGTACGTGTGAATCCACAGTTGCATGGGTTACTCATAACACTCAGTTTGGCATATGCTACTCACGTCGATGACCTTAGCTAATGTCTCCCATGCTTTAGCATTCCTTCCTTGATTCCCAACATCTCTCAACATCAATATATATCACTTATGTGCAAAATATCCAAATCCATGTCCTTTTTGCACCAACATATACCTTAAGCCTAATACACATCTTAGGCTTAATTCCAACATATATGTCATTATGATGACTATAATCAATTTACCGACATTATCCTATTTGAGTAGCAAAACATGTGTGTTCCATCATAGAATGGCGTACATATTATTTACTGTAATCTTTCATCTTCCTTTCCCGTCAAATACTTTCCAACTTTGATAACTTAGGCATCCAACCTTCAATTATATAAAACATACTTTCAAATAGGTGCCATCCATGTAGTTTAGTTTTGATGATTATGATACTAAACTACTTACATCACATTAGTTGCCAAATACTCAAACATAAATCGTACATGTTCAATTTCCCACAAAGGTAACTTAATATTAATAATTACATGCTACTTCAAATTATGACATTATAACTCAAAATTGTAATATCTTATACTTTTAAGCTACTCATCTCTTTACTTCATTCGCTAATGTAACACTACGTTTAAAAATTTAATGCAATCTCCACAAACTTGTTACATATGCACCATATCTAACATTTAATAACACACACATACATATATTAAAACATCAACCTTATTTTTGTTTCTTTATTCTACATTAACTTTCTTGCCTGGTTTGGTTAATTCCTACCAAAAACTAACTTTCAATCTCTTTTGTTTCCAGCATGCAGGATACATGTCGCAATCCCTTCATTGACTTTAATTTAACTTCTTCAAACATTCATACAAATACAAGACATGTCACAAATGGATTTCCATCTACAACCACTTCTTACAGTACAATACAAATTGCACACATGAATCTTGATATTCCAACACAGACTTCCATTGAAACAAATGAAAATGGTGGTAGTCCTGCATCACTGCAGAATGGATCACATGCCACCAAAAGTGTGGAGATTGGTGGTAACCATGGATCAGAATCTTTTCCAATTCAGTTTGAAGACTTGTTTGTCATGTCAATTGGGAAAGTCAACCCACAAAGTCAATTCCACAACACTCACCAAATCTGGCCAATCGGTTACAAATCCATCTGGCATGATAAGCTTACAGGCTCCATTTTCGTATGTAATGTTCTAGAAGGTGATGATTATGGTCCTATATTTAGAGTCAACCGTCATCCATGTTCAAAGCAATCACTCCCAAATGCTTCAACAGTAATCCACAAGCCTAAATGTGGGCCATCAGATGACATATCAAACTCTTTGACCACAGAATCTGAAAATACACATACACCTTCTCATAATAATAACTTCATAAATGGTGATGTTATTGGTGAATTTATGGTTGAAGGAAGATCCACATCATCCGCATGGCAAATGGGATTAGAAACCCTAATTTCTGCATGCCAACATGCCTTTCAAGATCTGAATGTTGTAAACTTTCACTGTAACCATAACAGGCAACGGTTTTATGGCTCATATGGTGTTGATTTATTAGACAAATTTGGTTGCTTTAGTGGTTATGTTGACCTTGTTGACCGCATCCCTAACTTGATATTGACCAAAGATCAGCTTGAAGTTTCTTGTATGGTGATAAGGAGATGGTTGGAAATGGACAGATTTGGTTTAGATGCAGAGTTTGTACAAGAACTTATTGAACAGATTCCTGGTGTTAATGCTTGTTCAGAATATATATCATTGGATGCCAGATGTCAAAACGAGATTGCACGTACTGTTGGAAGTGGATTCTTTACGGTTTTACATAAATATAATTCACAGCCATTGATATCAGATAGTCTCCAAGATAGCTGTAAAAGACTTGGTCCACCTGGCAGTACAATTGCTTCTAACCTTCCTCCTTGTTTAATTGGGGATGTTTTACAGGTATCATCAGAGCTTTTTTATAGTTGTAGATAATTTAACGAGTACAAACTTGGGTTTCTAAAATTTGAAACATACAAACCTAAAATGAAATTGTTTTTCCATTTTATAAAGTAATAAATAAATAAAGAGTAAATTTCAAGGTTCCAGGGACCAAAATCGATATCAAACTTGGAAATAAGGACCAAAAATGAGAAAAGGGTACAAATTTGGACTAAACACAATAAAAACCAGAAAGCACAGGGACCATTTTTGTAATTACTTATAAATAAAAGAAACGGTTTGGTTTCGGGACACTAACTTCTGAAAATTCCCAAAACCAAAAAATAGTGTTCAAAATATGTAGAATCTAGATCGTTTTTTTGCATACCCCTAGTGAATCACTTTCAATTTCTTGAAAGTTTCATTCTTTATTAATCTTTTTAGGTGAATGAGTTCTTCTTGCGGTTTCATAAAGTTCTGGGGCAAGATGCACCTCTCTCTAGACAAAATCTTGAAATGGAGTTACTGGATCCATGGATTAATGGGTGGAAGCCATGTGGAAGTGACAAAATCAAAGATGTTACCTCATGTTCCAGAATTACCCCTGATACAGGCGTGATGCTATCAAACTTTCATATGGCAATGCTGAAGGTGTTAGTTGAAGACATGTTATCAAAAGTTACAATATGTGATCCATTTGGTGCCATGGAAGTCAAATCAAGAAAAGGGAGGAAGAGAAACATGGACTTCACTTTTTTTAACAAAAAGATAGAGCCCGGTATATTTCCCATCAATGAAATTACTTGGCCAGAAATTGCCAGGAGATATATTCTGGTTCTGTTGTTTTTGGATGATAATTATGAAGCTCCAGATCTCACAAACCGTGAGTTTGATCAAGTTTTCCATTGCTTGAATGGTGGTGGTGGCCCACTTTGTGGTTCTTTTACAGGAATGACTGCAGTCGAGGCTGATGCAATGGTAGTGTAAAATTACCTTTTTACCCTTGGTTTATCTATCTATCACCAGTCAAGATTGACTTTTCAACTTATGTTGTTTTCAGATTCTAACAGAGGCCTCGAAGAGAATATTTTCTTGTATGAAGAGTAAAATTGGCGATTTCGTTGTAGATAAAGATCTTGATATCAATGAATCTGTCACAAAGACAAAAAGAACTGACAACAAATGTCCCGAGTGGATAAAGGTTCTAGAACCTATACGAAGACAGCCCACAAATGTGGGAGCAAGAATAAGGAACCGTGTTTTCAAATCTTTAGAAAAAAATCCACCAGAATGGGCAAAAGAGATGCTGTTAAGATCCATAAGTAAAGATGTCTACAAGGGTAATGCATCGGGACCCACTAAGGTTTGTGCTTTTTGACTTTACATTTCTTGAAATTTGCATCCCGTTTCTTGTTTTCTGTAAACTGACTTTTTAAATGGAATTAAAACAGAAAATTGTTGTATCGGTTCTTGATAAAGTGAGAGATGAAACTCCTTTGACCAAGAAGAAAGTCAAAGAAAGCCGTGTTGTGAGGACCGTATCTGATGTGATCATTAAAAGGTGTCGTATGGTGCTACGGGCTGTGGCTGTTGAAGACGAAAACAAAGCTTTTTTTGGTTTCATAAAACCAAATGAATTTGATGATGTGGCGACAGTTTCGCGACTGTTGGATTTTAGGACCATTGACCTCAGATTGGATGCTGGCTTCTATGATGATTCCCATGAATCTTTCATCGAGGATGTTCGCGAGGTATGCCCAAACTACCCTTCTTATTTTGATAGTAAAGTTTTTGTAATCAATTTTCATGCGTGTTTAATGCAAGAAATAACAAAGTAACATTTCTTTCTATATCAGCATTGTAATATTATTTTCTTTCTTATTAAGACACCTTATTTTAAGAAATCTATTCAATTATTGCATAATACTTTCAGCTTTTTTCTTTTTAAGATATTGTGCTTTGAAAAATCATCCAATTGTAGCAGTGAAAAGTGCAACATTGAATATTTGGGTGGATTTTTCAAAGTACAGTGCTGTAATCAGAAGAAATGGAGTAAGATGATATGATAAACAAATTAATGAAAGTTTGTTGCTATTAGATAAAAAATTAGACAAAATGTATGGAAATCTGACAAGTTGTGATATTTTGGCAGGTTTGGGAAAACTTACGAATAAGATACAGGAACAACCCTAAGTACATTGACTCAATAGAAACAATATCCAGAAAGCTTGAAGAACTGTACAAACAAGAGGTTGGTTGAATTTTTTTAGGGTTATATGCAAAGAAAAAGGCAATGTACTCTTAACTTATTTGTTTATTACAGCATACTGCTTTCATTAGTACTTCGAAAATATACCCAATTACAGCAAGGTCCTCCAATTACAAAGCCTATTCACTACTATAATAAGTTAAAGAATTTGAAAGTTTAAAGCTATAACTGGGTACAAATTTCAAAGTACAATGCTTTAATAATTTTTTTTTTTAAAGTATAGTCAATGTCGTTATAGAAAGAAATAAAAATAGTATATACGAAAGTACATTGCTATTTCTTGCATTAATACAAATTCTTTTTATCAAGAATCTTGATTCTTTATTTTCTTTAAAATCTTTTTCATCATCCAGGTACTTGCATTGGTCAACAAAACCATGGATTATGGCAACAATCTGAATTTGTCACATGAAGAAACAAAAAAGGAGCTAAACATGATGATGATAGACACAATTACAAGCACACTTTTCATTGCACCATGGGAAGATGGGATTTGCAAAGTATGTGGAAAAGACGAAAATGACCATGTTTTGCTCTTATGTGATAGATGTGATGCAGAATACCATACTTATTGCCTAGATCCTCCCCTCCAAAGGGTCCCAAAAGCAAGTTGGTATTGCCCTCCTTGCATTTCATTCATTACAAGTCAAACCATGTCAAGAGAAGATGATTATGACTATAATACCCCCATGTTAAGTCATGCATCCGGGAAGAAGAAAAGTCAACGAGAATTTACTCGAAATGGTTTAGAGGAAATTGCGGATTTAGCAGATGCCATGGAGGCCATGGAGTATTGGGAGCTTGGTGTTAAACAGGTTTGTCTATTTAGGCATTGTACTTTGAAAGTACATTGCTATTTGTTGCATTTAACCGTGATACTTTCATAACTTTTTGCAGAGGGTTTTCCTTGTACAGTTCTTATGTGATGAGGTATTGAGTTCAACTGTGATTCAAAATGAAATGAGTGAAGACGGTTTCAATATAAAAAACTTTCTGGGCCGGGACATGGATGGAAGACTTTACTGGGTTCTGGGCCGGCCCGAAAGGCTATTTATGTCGGGCCCACACACCATAGGTGAACTGCGTGTAACCTCTGAAAGCTCTTCATGGGTTTGCTATGAATCAGATGCTGAAATTGAAGCTCTGTTTGAATGGCTGAAAGATGATGATGCAAAAGAGAAAGAACTAAAAGGAAAGATTAAAAAATGGCAAAGAAACAAATGGTACAAATCATATGATTTAAATGATCAGAATCTCGAAGTTGACCGGTTTAGGCCATCGGTTCATTGCACCAACGCAAGGGCAGAATTGGAAAAGAAATTTGGTTTGCTCTTAAATGATGCAATTCCATTCCGGTGTGATTGCTTGGAATTTGTGGGACCTACTCGACATCATTGTTTTTCATGCCACTCGACATTTTCAACTAACGAGGGACATCAATGTGAGGTCAAGGGTATAACCGGAAAAAACCCCTTTGAAGTTGACAAGACCAAGGGTATAATCGGAAAAAGCCGCTCGCTAGTTGGGAAAGCTTCTGAAATCCTTCAATTTCTGAAAATTATTTTATTTGATATTGAAGCTGCTCTTCCAAACGAAGCTTTTAGACCTTCAAGAAACGACCCGAATAGGTTAAGAGTTTGGCGGGCATTTCTCAAATCGGCCCAGTCAATTTACGAGGTGAGTTTGTTAAGTCCATGTAAAAATTACCATTTTGCCCTTATTTTTATTTTGGTCCCTGAGTTTTGGACATTTTTCGGTTTTGGTCCCAAAAGGAATAAGTTTGCAATTTTTGGTCCTTATCTTGATGTTTCTTAACGGGACTTGTGCCAGAATCGTCAAATCTAGAGCAAATTACATTTTTGGTCCCTAAGTATGTTGATTTTTTCAATTTTGGTCCCAAGAAGTTATCTCTTGCAATTTTGGTCCTTGTTTGACATTTTTGGTCCATGTTCCAAGTAAAATGACTACTTTTGGTCCCTGTATAGCTGTTTTTTTTTTTACAATTTTGGTCCCATTAGTATAATCATTTTACTTGAAACAGGGACTAAAAATGATACGAAAACCACAAATAAGGACCGAAATTTGCAAGAGAAAACCTTTTGCGACCAAAATTGCATAACTATAGGAGCAACCAAAACTGTAATTTACTCCTAAATCTAACTACCCAGCTGTTTAACGTTTTTAATATTACCATTTTGGCCCTGGGACCAAAACTGAAAAAGCAGTACCACAGGTAACAAATTTGTTATTTTCTTTTATTTATTTCTTTAAGGTGAATATGTTAAGTCCATGTAAAATTACCATTTTGCGCTTACTTAAGTATTTTCAATTAATTTTATTGTTGATTATAAACCTGATTTCAGATGGTTCAAGCAACTATTATATTGGAAGACATGATTAAAACAGAGTACTTGAGAAAGGAATGGAGGTATTGGTCATCACCTTCAAGTGCTGCTACAATCCGTAATGTTTCTGCTCTTGCTCTACAAATTTACGCCCTTGATTCCTCCGTATTCTATGAGAAGCCGCCGCCTGTCGACCTTCCGGAATCCGTGATTCCGGTGAAATTCGAGTCAAAGGAAGAAACTCCTAAAAAGTCAAAGTTGAAGAATAGTTGGAAGGCATGCAGCTCAGCAATGGAAGTCAAGCCGCTGCCTATGCCGCCTGTGGACCTGCCGGAACCCGTGATTCCGGTGACATTCGAGTCAAAGGAAGAAACCCCCAAAAAGTCAAAGGTGAAGAGTAGTTGGAAGTCAAGCAGCTCAACAATGGTGGCTATGTTGGACGAGAATCCGCTGCCTGTTGACCAGACGGAATCAGTAATGCCGGGGAATTCGGAGTCAAAGGAAGAAACTCCCAAAAAGTCAAAGTTGAAGGACAACTGGAAGGCAAGGAGCTCGACAATGGTGGAAATATTAAATGATTCAGAACCCATCAAGAACTTTATACCCAAAAGCAAATCAAGGAAGGAACTTGATGTTTTTGATTTTAGTGATTAAGGAGTTGCTGAAAAATTTAATGGTTTTAGTGGTAGATTATGTTGTACATTTCTCTGAGCCCCTGTTCTAGATAGATCTTAGAAGTACCAAAACCCTTGATTGTTTGTTGTTGTGTGTTGTTAATCTTACTTTCGTATTGATTATGGGGTGTTATGAAGAAGTAAATTAGAGAAACCAAAACAACTTTCAACTTTCACATCAAAAACTTGACATCGTCTATATAAATCATCAAGTATGGATACATATGTGATGTCAAAAGTTTTTAAAAATATCCTTTCTTTAAATTTAAAGCAATTTAAAATTACATAGTTGTTTGTACATGGATGGAACGATTGATAAGGAGCTTTGTTAAAAATACTAATTTATGCAACAAAGTGGAAATCATATCAATTTATGCAACAGTGTTTCAATATGTTTACAGGAACTTCTCCAATTATATTCATTTTGTAATAAGAATTGTTAAATTGTTATCGATAGTTCCAATTAAGGTGTCCCTTCTCATGTAGGGGATAAAGAGTATTTGTAGGACATATTGTAGGGGACCTTAAAGTGGGAGAAAGAATCACAAAGATTCGATCAAATCCACAAACCGCTATGTTCCTAACAAGATTTGACCAATCAACATGGCTTCTAGCCTAGCGGCATCAGGTGTTGCCCTCCTTACTTGAGGTCTAGGGTTCAAGTCTCGTTCGAGACATAGATGATATTAAGGTGTAGTTTAGGAGTAGATTAGATTGCCTTTCTAAAAAAAAACATGGCTTCGAGCAATATTTGAACCAAGAATATTTAGATGGAATTGATA
Source organism: Cichorium intybus (assembly GCA_023525715.1). Classification (NCBI taxonomy): domain Eukaryota; kingdom Viridiplantae; phylum Streptophyta; class Magnoliopsida; order Asterales; family Asteraceae; genus Cichorium; species Cichorium intybus. Next base: position 3,267,627 of record CM042011.1, on the reverse strand, counting down.
CCCAATCTTACCACTAGGCCCAAAGGCCTAATGGCATTTCTGAAGATAACCATGTGCTCTCTTTTTTCTGGAGCATATTATTATAAGCACACTAACAAGAAACTAGAAGGGGAATAAACAATTACATGGAGTTGATAGGGATTTGATGCCAAGCCTAAGCTTTCTCAAGCAACAAAACTTCACACTCACATATGTAATTCTTCTAATTCATGCACCTGCAAATGCACTTTTTCAGAAGAACTATTAAGAAATAACTCCAACATATCTTAAAGCCACTGGTCTAACAAATACATTGACATAATGTAAACAACGCGCGTTAATCTCCAAAAGTAACACTTTCACACTGAATTTAACTCCTAACATTGTATTAGGAGGGAATTGGGTATCTCACAGCCTTTCTAAAAAAAAACATGGCTTCGAGCAATATTTGAACCAAGAATATTTAGATGGAATTGATACCCAATCTTACCACTAGGCCCAAAGGCCTAATGGCATTTCTGAAGATAACCATGTGCTCTCTTTTTTCTGGAGCATATTATTATAAGCACACTAACAAGAAACTAGAAGGGGAATAAACAATTACATGGAGTTGATAGGGATTTGATGCCAAGCCTAAGCTTTCTCAAGCAACAAAACTTCACACTCACATATGTAATTCTTCTAATTCATGCACCTGCAAATGCACTTTTTCAGAAGAACTATTAAGAAATAACTCCAACATATCTTAAAGCCACTGGTCTAACAAATACATTGACATAATGTAAACAACGCGCGTTAATCTCCAAAAGTAACACTTTCACACTGAATTTAACTCCTAACATTGTATTAGGAGGGAATTGGGTATCTCACCCTTAGATATATCAAACGGGCCTTGAACCCACATATTATATATATATATATATATATATATATATATATATATATATATATATACATACATACATACATACATACATACATACATACATACATACATACATACATACATACATACATACATACATACATACATACATATATATATATATATATATATATATATAGTTACCAAATCCTTAACTAATCCTTTTGTCAAGTGACCAGCTAAATTTTGTTGAGATTGAACAAACCCGACAGAAATAATCCCATGATTGATCAAATCACCTACCATAATGTGTCTAACACCTAATTGTTGCGACTTTCGAATATACACTTGATTACATGCGTTGACTAGAGTAGCTGCAGTGTCATAGTGTATAGAGATGTGTGAAATTGGTTTTGGCTATAATGGAATCTCATAAATCAAATTCCTATGCCACTTTTCCTCCTTATCGACATCAATAAGAACCACAAGTTTAGGTTCCATTGTCGAATTGGTGATGCAAGTTTGCTTCTTTGAGGCCCACGAAATAGCACCGCCTCCAAGAAAAAAAATACCCAACCACTTATGGATGAGTGGTCTTCGATATTGGTAACCCAAGTTGCATCAAAATATCCCTATAAGACCGAGGGAAATCTCACATATGATAAACCATAATCTTGGGTTTTCTTTAGATATTTCGGTACCCGCCTTATTGCTTGTAAGTGATGAGTGATGAGTACTGGGGTTGATAATGAACCTACTTAGCTTTCCTACCGTAAAAGAAATATCACACCTTATGCTTACATTAGACAACCTATAAGCTTTAAATACTCGAGTTGTGAAACATCTTGCCCGTATTAGGCATAATTTTCATACTTAGATCCATAGGAGTTAGGAGTACTAACTGGAGAACAAGTTGAACAATTGAATTTCTTAAGTACTTTATCAATAAAGTGAGATTAATGAATAGAAATTCCTTTATGCTTATGCTTAATTCTTATCCAAAGAATCACTCCTGCATCCCCATATCCTTCATAAAGAATTGTGATGATAAAAATTATTTAGTCATGTCGACGTGTATTTGATCCGTTCCAAAGATCAACAAATTATCCACATATAGGCAAATAAGTACTCATTTACCAACTGTATCACATATACTACACACACACACACACACACACACTTGTCAATCTAATTTAACTTAAAACCATTTGTCAAGAAAACATCATCAAACTTTTGACGTCGTAGTTTCATGTATACCTCTTCATCCAAATCACCATTCAAGAATGTTTTCTTAACATCCATTTGGTGAATCACTAGATTTGAGTTACACCTAACGCAATTAATAATCTGATAGTCAAATTAAGAGCAACTAGTGCATAACAGCATAAGTATCAAAGCAGTTGTTTCCAGGTTTTTGTTAAAAACCCTGAATAACCAATCGAGCCTTACAATTTTCAATTGATCCATCGACTTTCATTTTCTTTTTGAAAATCCACCTTCAACCTGGTTTGCAATCTGATTATATATATATATATATATATATATATATATATATATATATATATATATATATATATGTATATATATATATATATATATATATGTATGTATATATATATATATATATATATATATATATATATATATATATATATATATATATATATATATATATATATATATATGGCCAGGATCAAATATATCTTGACAATTATTGGGTAACCTTGAAACTCAATATGGACCACTCATTTAAAACATATTCTTTTAAGAATGACTTATCTGTTCATTTAGAATATTGTTGTTTTATATAAAATATATTTCATTCTTTCCAGAATTGTTATAATTTTTTAAATTCTTATTGTTGTGATGTAAATTTTTCAGTAATTTTGTCATAATTGAAACAATTTATTACATTTTTGTGGTTTTGATGTACAAAATTTAGTTCATTATTTTAAGAATGGTAAGAACTCGTTCTGTTAAGAATGTGTTTTTTTCATTCTTACAACAATGAAATCTGATGGCCAGGATTTGGTTACAAGGTAACACAATAATTGTCATTCTTATTATAACCTAGCCCATGTATGTGTATATATATATATATATATATATATATATATATATATATATATATATATATATATATATATATATATATATATATATATATATATATATATATATATATATATATAGGGCCATGATCAAATATATACTGACAAGTATTGTGTAACCTTGAAACTCAATATGGACCACTCATTTAAAACACATTCTTTTAAGAATGACTTATCTGTTCATTTAAAATATTGTTGTTTTATGTAAAATATTTTCATTCTTTCCAGAATTGTTACAATTTTTGTAGATTCTTGTTGTTGTGATGTAAATTTTCCAGTAATTTTGTCATAATTGAAACAATTCATTACATTCTTGTTGTTTTGATGGAGAAAATTTAGTTCAGTCTTTTAAGAATGAAAAATTTTCAATTTTTTCATTCTTATGAGAATGAAATCTGATGGCTAGGATTTGGTTACAAGGTAACACAATAATTGTCATTCTTATTATAACCTAGCCCTATATATATATATATATATATATATATATATATATATATATATATATATATATATATATGTATGTATGTATGTATGTATGTATGTATGTATGTATGTATGTATGTATGTATGTATGTATGTATGTATGAGGAGTGGTTCAAATGAGAATTGCTAAAGGTTAAAAGTCGTAAGAACTCATCCATTCATAGTTTGATAATGACATATTTTAAAGTTTTAACACATATTTGTTATAAAAAAAAGATACCAAAGATACAAAAATTCTTAATTTTTTTCAATGTTTGATACATTTTAAGATAATAAAGAAAAGTAAAAAAATAAAAACACAAAAATATGAGGTTATTCAATGGCTTAGATTGATTACCAGAGGTTCTTAACCTTAAAGAACTCACATTTTAACTTTTCAAATATATATATACATATATATATATATATATATATATATATATATATATATATATATATATATATATATATATATATATATATATATATATACATATATATATATATATATATATATATATATATATATATATATATATATATATATATATATATATATATATATATCAATTATGTATTTTAAATGTAATTCTTATTTGAACATATTTTTGGTCTTAAATGATAGAATTTGAGTGCTTTAGCTCAACCTCTCAACTTTTTTCTGATTTGGTGTTAAATGATATGACAGAATTTGAGTGTGCCAGAAAAGAAAGAGCTGGAATTTGCTAATTCATGGTTAACTTTGGACAGAAATGGAACAACAACGTTTGACTCTTTGTGCAGTTGTGCTTTAGCTCAACCTCTCAACTTCCGTTTTGACTTTGACGTGTTGCTGAGCTGGATTTTCCGATTGGGTTTTCCTTTCCAATTTCATAATTCATTATTAATTAATAAGTACTTTTGGCATACAAAATGTTTTCACATAATGTGGTGATGTCTACGAAATTCATATTTATTGGTTATGATTATGTTTTTTTGGATGATAAAGATGTGTCTACACTAATTAATGATACTCTCAAAGCACGTCATGTCGTAAATGTGCCGTATTCCGTATTTAATGAAAAACGACTTCAAGGAGGATATGTAAAGAAATGAGTTCGAAGAGAAATATTTCACCAAAAGAATTTCATTATGATAAAAGCGTCATATAACGAATTATTGTTTGTTTTGGATGAGTATTTTGAAACACGAGTAACATTTTATAATATTTTTGACTTTTGGAAAGTAATTTAACATCTTAAATTTTATAATTGAGACAAGGTTGATAACATTTTGGAAGCTCAAAACTTTGAGAAAATAGGATTCTTGTTTAAAAAACACAATACATGCAAAAATAGTTTGGTGTGTCAAAATGTAAGAGATTGTTTTATTTAAAATTCGAAGCTCAAAACTCAAATTCCAAAATAATATTAAGTTTCCATGATGATGATAATTTAAAGAGCAAATTCTAAAAAAGATATCAAATTTTCATAAAGTTCGATTTTGAAATTGTGTTATTATTATTTTTCAATAAAGACAACACGTTTTTCAAATATTTCAATTTTGACATTGTGTTTTCCAATTCGTTTCAATGTTGACTATTTGGCATGTCAACCTAGTTGTCAGCAGACGGGACATGGTAACGTGTTAGTCTTTGATGACGTAGCGCTGACATAACATGATGACGTGACACTTTTTGGTTACATTATTTTCTTGGTGTCAAAATTGAAAAAAAAAACACCGTGACTTAAGTGATAAAAAAACACAATGTAAAAATCGAACTTTTGTGAAAACTTAGTATATTTTTTTGGAAATTGCCCTAATTTAAAATGTATTTTAGTGACATGGTAAAATTAACATATAGAGTGATAAAAGTAGAGTGCTAAATAAATCTATCATTAAAAAAGGAAATGCACAAATAAAGGAGAAGATTGCATGTAGCAGTAGAAAAATCATTGAGTTGAGTGACAAACTTTCATGTTAGAAGAGAACATTGTTAAAAATGATTTATGTGCAAAATGTGATAGGTTGAAAGCGTAATATTTAAATGTGAAAAACTTGTGAAACATGAAAAATAGATGCAAAATGATGAAGATTAGAAAACCACCAAATGATAAATAGTAATTTAACTCCTTGCAAAAAGAAGAATTTCATAAAAGCTTCAAAGGTGGTAAGATCACCGAACAGTTAAAAATCACATGTGAATACCATACGATAGTATATACTAGTAGTCTTAATAATCATACGTTATTCATTCATAAAAAGATTTAATCGTATGTGAATAACAATAATGGTTTATTCACATGTAAACCTTACATAAAAACACATGGTTATGTGTTGTTCACATGTAAGTACCATATGAGAGTATATGAAGGTAGTCTTTATAATCAATATATATTGTTAGTTCATAAAATGATTTAATCATACGAGGAAAACACATAATATTTGCTATATATTTTTAATAATTATATATTGATTCATTTGTGAAGGCATATTCACATGTGAATATTATATTTTATATTCAATTTATGTATTTGTTCAGATAGGTAGTGAGCACACATGTTAACTTATATTACATACAAAACATATGCTGCTATTCACACGTGAATACCATATAAGAGTAAATACGGGTAGTCTTAAAACTCATATATTGTCATATCATAAATGATATAATCATATGTGAACCACAAATTTCATGTTTTGTTATGTACTCTTAATAATCATATACTGATTTCCATGTGAAGGCATAATCATGTGTGAATATTATATGATGTATTCAGTTTATGCATTTAATAGAAAGTTGGTGTGTACACAAGTTAACTTACGTAATTGCGGCAAAACCTTCACATATAAACTAAATAAACTTACTTTCACAGAAAATCGACATTGTTTTGAACAAAAAAACATGATATAGAGAAATCGTGATGAATAGCACAAAAAAACGAATAATTAGGAGCCATTAAACAAAAGCATGAATAGGAGCTTCAATCAAGACAAAATTAATGAAAAAAATATTGTTGGTGATTGGCTAACCTGGTTTTGATATTTCTTGATAGTTATCACCAAACTTGAAGGTTCAATCGATGAAATCACCGAAATATGAATTTACGTTGATGTTGATTATATTCGATCATCAAATGTTGTATGATGTTGATGAAGGTTCAGTTGAAAAACTCTAGATAACTTATAAAGGTTTGAATGTAGGTAGTAATATACGTCGTAAATTTTAAGTTAATTTAGAAAATGTTTTGAACTGTTATTTAACTAAAAGTCAAAGTGACTTATTTTCCATTTTTTGTTAAGATCTTGTTTTTCCCTCCATGGATGTAGAAAATTATGTGGCTACGATTTGTTCTCGCAATCTCAACATTTTTCCACTATCTGATGAACCTTCCTATATATATATATATATATATATATATATATATATATATATATATATATATATATATATATATATATATATATATATATATATATATATATATATATATATATATATATATATATATATATATATATATATATATATATATATATATATATATATATATAGGTTCGTAACCATTTATTCTTTTATGCGATTTATTATCATATATATGTTATTGTAACATCCTAGTTTTAGGGCTAATTCAAAACTTTATTAAATAGTTAATAATAATAGTGATAAATGAAATAATAAGTAAATAAGTAGATATAATATTGTTTGATGAAGTATTTTAATGAAGAAAGTGTAAGTTGAACTACAATAAAAACCTTCTAGATAAGGGACTAAAATGGCAACTAGGTCAAACTTGTAATAACTAGCCTAGAATTAGCTAATGATCATTTTGTCAAGAAAGAGTAAGTTATGGGGATTAAGTGTCAAACTTGAAAGTTTCATCAATGGGCTTGTGACATGGTGATGAAGATGAAAAAGTTAGAATTAAAATGGTTTATTTGTAAAGTGGAAAACATATATAAGCTAGAATTTTTCTTCTTTTTTACTATTTTCATTAAAGGGCTAGTAACGTGGTGGTGAAGTGATGATATATAAGTTAGACTCTTGCATGTATAAGCTTGATTCATCATTTGGTAGAGTTTTGGGTTTCCAAACCCTAAATAATGTGAGAAATCTGAAATTTGGGATTTGCTAAAAGCTTTGTGTATGTTTTGATGCTAGAAACTAGTAATTAATCACCAATATACCATCACTTAACCATTGAAGTGGTTAACTCTATTTTCAAATTATGGTGATAAGGAATTGGAACCTTAGTTGGTGATAAATTGTACTTTATCATTGATAACTTGTACTCAAGCTTAGTAGTATGAGTTTGGGACTAGTTGAAGTCATGAATTGATGTTATGAGATTCCAATGGACTTTGTGGTGGTTATAAGCATTAAATGATAACTCTGTTGGAATCTATCAATGAAATGGAATAAAGGAACTCTTTATTAAGATATGCCACATATATGTATTCTGATTCAAACAAATGAGACTTTAATATGTTTAAATCCTTAATAAGTTATTGTCACGTATATGTGTTTTGATTCAAGCAAATGAGATTATTAAATGATTAGATCACAACTCAATTTTTTGACCAATTGCAAACTTACTCGGTCCGAGTACTAAGGGTAAAATACTCTTGTATGCTTCTGCTTGTTTACTCAGTCCGAGTAGGATCATGAAGGGTTGTTATTCGGTCCTCATAAATATCTCAGGGATCATTTTCAGTTTTTAACACTATAATCTCTAGTAATAACCCCTTATGTAAAGTTAAGCATTAGTATACTAGGAAATAGTTATATCTCATATAAAAGGGTTTAAGTAACTAGATAGATATATTTCGGTCCATTTATAACTTATTATAATGTTAAATAGGCAGTGATTAAGAATTCTAATAATATTGGATGGAGTGAAAAATCAATCAAACACTTGAGATGAGTAACCACTAAATACAAGTCCCCATATGACAAAAGACGATTTTTATGACTTGAACTATATTTATGATGTATGCATATCTTACATGCTATGTGGAATACTATATGTAAAAAAAATTTCATTCGTGAAAATGTTGTTTTGGAATATTTAATCATAGCGGCATGACTGTGACGTTTGATTTTCTCATGAAGTTGTGCATACACGTAGGTGGGTACCTCATGTATGGTGCCTATGATGATAAGAGATGTGTACCTTAGAATGATGAAAATGAGTTATAATATGTAGTAGGCTTTGTGCTAATTATACATAGGCTTCAAGGAACTATCAAATACAAATGACAAATGACTATGTGAGGAATTTGCACACGAGATCACTTGGGAAGGGTTGTAATCATATTATTGTTAAATTAATGATTATATTTTCTCCAAAACTATTATATTATTTTCAAATTGGACTATTTATAGGGTGCTAAATCAAAAATCGGCATACACATCTAATAATTTATTAGTAATCCTTATCTGTTGGGAAAAATGAAATCCAGGTACAAGATATGTAAGGTGGTAAGGAAACAAAAGACACTAAATTTTCCAAAAAGTTTGATTTTGACATTGAGTTTATTTTTTCAATTAAGACACCACGTTTTTAAACGATTACAATTATGACATCATGTTTTCCAATTTGTTTCAATGTTGACCATTTGACCAGTCAACTCAGTTGCAAACTGATTTGACATGGTAACGTGTCAGTCTTTGATGACATGTCATGATAACATGACATATTTTGGAGACATCACTTTCTTGGTGTCAAAAATGAAAAAAAAAAATAGAATGAATGAATTGAGAAAAAAACACAGTGACTTAATTGAAAAAAAAATACGACGACTTAATTGAAAAAAAATACAATGTCAAAATCCAACTTTTGTGAAAACTTAGTGTCTTTAGTGCAATTTGCCCTAAAATAAATAATTACTTACTTAATCAAGTCTCAGTTTCTATTCTCATCCATGATTCAACTTATAATGGTTGTAATATTAAAAATAAATAATGCGTTCCTTTTAATAAAGATAGAAATGAGGATAATATGGATAACAAATGAAGACACCGATCACAAATATTGAAACCTAAAGTACGAAATAAATTGATTACTTATATTTTCTGGTATCTATATTGACTCATTGTATTTTCTTTTCAATTAAGTCATTATCCTTTTTTTTCTCAATTAAGTTACCGTGTTTTGTTTTTCCAATTTTGACACCAAGAAAGTGTTGTGACTAAAATGTGTCACACCATCATGTCATCTTAGTGGCACATAATGAAAAACTGACATGTTATCATGTCACGTCAATTGACAACTGGATTTACCAGTCAAATTGTCAATATTAAAAACAAATTGGAATATACAGTGTCAAAATCGACTTTTTTAAAAACTTAATTTTTTTTTTTTGAAAATTTGTCGTATTAACAATAATCTAAAAAATTATTTATAATACAAAAGAAAAAAACCAAAAATTAATAAAATGATATTTTATGATTGTCCATATATGTCTGGGACGAAGTTCTCTACAAAATAAACCTTAGGAGATAGCCCGAAAGAAAAATTCTAAATACGATTTTTGCAATTTGCTCTTTCTAAGGTTTAATGTTTAGTTAAGGAAAAAAAGAAAGACTGACGCCAAGACCTGTGTCTACTTAAAAACCATAAACTAAACTGTAACTGTGAATTTGACTAAACTGGTTCTCAATTTACTCTTTTGTTTTAATTTCAATACCGAAGTAAAAAACAATAGCCAGGGTTAGGCAAGAATTTTGGTCTAATATGGTGTCCAGCTGGTTACCCTTTGGCCTTTTACTTGACTACCCCACCAATGGCTATCACAAAATAAATGAGAGCAAGTTGGCTATAAGAGCAAAATTGGACCCATTTATGTCATGTATGTCACAAAACCATGAATGCAACCTTATATTTAAATAGCTGTAAAAACTTGGAAAATGGAAATTGCTTTATACCAAGTATGTCTTATCATCCACATTGGTATAAAAATCCAAGCTATTAGTCGACGAAAACATATAAATATAATAAAGAGTTTAATGATCGTCAGCAGGACCAAACGGGTTGGTCTGGTATGTAAAGTAGCATATATATGGGTTACGTTGGATTATTTTCCAGACAAACTAAAAATATAATGGTTTAGGACGGTAACTTTTAATTTTGGTCATATTTAGTTATTATTGTTTTTTATTTGTATATCATATATCATTGAATTTGGTTTTGGTGTTCAAAAAATATCATTATAACCAGTTATTGCCAATCATAAGCGTATTTTTTGAAAATCAAACGCAAGTTCATTTGTAAATTGTGCACGAAAAAAGAAAATGTCTAAATATGAACTAAAGTAAAATTTCGTTACCTTCATATTTCATTATCCCATCTTAATATATGAAATGTTTTATTTTAATTATTTTAAATTCTCTACTAATTTATAAATATTTATTTTTATAATATTTTTTCGTAAGTATGTTTTAATCTCCTTCTTATACCGATCAAAAGCGATTAATCAATTAAGCAATTAATGTGAGTTATAATTCTATTTGAAACTTCAATTTTCTTTAAGTTTTCACAAGCAAAAATATCAAGTAGATAGAAATATCAAGTTTTCACATGTGGTGATTTCCTTAATCACTTACATTCTCGTTTGTGAAAGATTGAAAAAAAATTGAAGTCCCAAATGAATATAATTTTTCAATGATCATCAGAATAATTTGCATTTTCTATAATTATGATGGTTGGTAAGCTATATTTTACCGCTTAATTTTTTTTATCAAAATAAGAAAGAGATTTAAAATTTGGTTTTCAAGATAAAAATCTATAAAATGAACATTTTTAAATTAATATATATTTTAAATAAAGTTAAAACGAAAGATTAAGATAGGATAATGAACTATTAGGCAACAAAATTTTATTGTTGTTCACACTTAGTCAATTTCCCTTTTGTGTACATAATTTACAAGTGAACTTATTTTTATATTAAAAAAATAACCTTATGACATGCAATAACCGATTGTAATGTTATTTTTTGAACACAAAAAATAAGGTCATCGGTAAATAATGTACAATAAAGTGATTAAATATGAACAAGATCAAAAGTTCATTACTCTTCTAAGTTATAATCCCAAATTGAATATGTAAGATGTATTGGTCTGTGTTGAAATATCAACAAAAAATTAATTTGCTTTTATATATAGTTAATATATTACTATAATTAAGAAAATATTATTTTAATAATATAATGGCTTAGGAGACGGGAAGCATTTCAATACATTGTAGAGGACTGTGAGCTAGTTAGTTTGTACGTACAATGTTTTCTAAAAAGATTAAAAAGAGTCGGAGTGGTTGGTGTGTAATGGGTAAAAGATGTAGAGAAAAAGAAAAAAAAAAGCTTAATCTCATAAGCCTTTACCTCAAAATAGAAAAAAAAATTACCAAATTTCCCATTTTAGCCAAGGAAATCGCAGGTGGCTCAAAGCCACCTACAATGTAATAACCTAAAATTTTCTATAAAAGTTGTAATAAAAAACTAAGTGAAATATAGGTTTCAATATGTATGTAAATGTAGTAATATGTGAAAAAAAGGATAATTTGGTCATTTGCTATGAAATTGACCTCGAAGTAACAACTTTATGTTTATGGGGCAAAACTCCATGAAACAAGACTTGCCTTTAAATTAAGTGAGTTTTGCGCCATTTGTGAAACAATGGAACCTTGAAGGACCATATTGTAATTTTCTGAAAGTAGGGAGGTATAAGTAGAGGAACTCTCCCCATTCTTCACTCTAAAACGTATTCAGTGAAATGAGAAGTGGATTTGGCGATTTCTTGGAGTTCTAGAGGCAAGTATGCTTGATTTTGAAGATTTCTAACCATATTAAGGTATGAATTCAGCTTTTCTAGCTAGAAAAACCTATTTTTGGTTGGGTGTGTTATGACATCTGAAAATGTGGTTTTTGAAGGAGGTTATTCTGATTATTCCGGTTATAGCTCATGTTCTGACCATCAAAGGATCACTTTCCAACCAATGGATCTTGTTAGAATCATCGTTAACGAATTCTTGATCACATAAACCCTAGAAATTGGGATATTTTCTTAATATGTGATTTTAATGAATTTATTAGTTATAAATGGTGTTTTGCATGGAAGAAACCACCTATAGTTGTTGTCTTTTGATTTCAATCAATTGGATAAGAAACAAGTTCAATGGGAATTATAAGGACGGAATGGAATTAATGATTCTATGGATGAAATCCCAATTAAGTTGGTAATTGAAGTTATGGAATGATTCCCCAGAGGATGTCCATTTGATTAAGTGCATAATAGGGTGGGAAATGGAATTTATGCAAGAAAAGGACCAAACCCAAAACCTGCTACGGGGATTTGAGTCAAGTTCCCTAAGGCATACTTGACTCGATTTGAGTCCCTCCTGAAAGTAGGTTGCCTTTCCAAGTTGAAGTTTGAAAGCTCAATGTTATCTTTGTTAGACTCGAGTCGAGTCTTTTCCCTGAATGGTTTAAAAGTTGTGTTTTGATGTTACACTTATTGTCTTGGTCTCCAATCGCTTCCATAAATGTATTAGAGTGCGAGAACACGAAAAATAAGCCCAATTAAAGTTATGGGCAACTAGAAGGAGGTTAAAGGCTTTTTCATCAACTAAACTAAGGTGAGTACATGATGTTTTTCCTACATTGGGATATATGGTAAGAATGTATATGAAATGTTTTATGCTTTCCAAATGAATGTTTATGTTATGTTATGTGAAAGAGTTACGTTAAATGTTAAAGATAAAGTCTTTCTTTTAGAAAGGAAATATTTTGGCTTTTAGCCTAAGAATGTTTATATGATTAGTATGATTATTGAATAAATGAATAAAATAGCCTATATGGATATATTGTCTCTATATGAGGCCAAGTGGTATCTATCGAAGACATAACTATCCGTTGCGAGGTAGATAGCCAAATGAAATATACTAAGGTGGAGTGGTTTGTTCTCTCTACCTTAGTAAGTAAAGAAATCATGAAGTCATGAATAATTACCAATCATTATTAAGAACGAATGAAGTATGGAGTTATTTTATATGACTCAAATGAGTAAAGACACGTGAAAAGTATTTTCTCAATGTCTTATGTTTATGTTCATGTATCTCACAAGACTTTACAATCTTACTTATTTGTTTTATGCCATGTATTTCAGGTACTAGTTCTAAGACTCGGATGCTTGGAAAGTAAGGCTTAAGGTGCATAAATACCTTAGATGGAGTGTCATTGTAATTCTATTTTGCTATCGATGGCTTATGATACAATGTTTGGTAACAACCATGTTTTGTTTAAAACAACTTGAATGGTTAGGTTAATCACACACAGTTATGTAAAATATTTATATAAAATGTTTTGAAAAATTTGGGTCGTTACATACAAGACTTGCGATTTTCTCCCTTTCCCCTTTAAACCGACAATTTCGTTATCTAGTATAAAAAAGATTCAGGCCCGTATTTTGAGGAAATCACCTCCTGTGATTTCTTCTCCCTTACCTACAATTTCCTTTTTTCCACCTGTGATTTCCTTAATTTTTTTAAGGTTTGGGGGTTAGGGATAAAAAAGGAAATAACATGCGTGCAAGGGGATTTCACAGGTGGCATGGAAGAAATTACAATCGGTGATTTCTAAAATACAGGTCAGATTTTTTTATACAGTAGGAAATCGCATGTGGGTTAGGAATTTGCAGGTGGAGAGGCGAGTTTGTAGATGAGAGTAGCCCATCTGCAATTTCATTAACTATTTGGAGGATTTTGCTAATTCTCATTTATCCAGGCACCTGCTTTTGACATTAAAAAAATATGTTTGTTAGATAAATATCTAAATAACAAAGTATATTTTGTAACACCATTTAAATAATTATATTATAAACCTTGTTAAGCTTGTATGTGTGTGTATATATATATATATATATATATATATATATATATATATATATATATATATATACACACACACACACACATGTAACATCCCAAATTTTAGGGCTAAATTAAAATTTTAAATAAATAAACATGAACGTGAAATTCCTTAATAGACATTTAGAAACGTCATTTTAGGAAATCGTAAAAGAGGAAATGTCCATCTAGGACTTGGATGTCATAAAAGGTGTGCTTTAAGGATAAAAATCTAAAAGTTTAGACTCCTAGAAAAATCATATTGAGTTTTGAACTCCTTGTGATAACTGTGAAACGTGAGGGGGCTAAAAGACATATTTGGAAGTTAAGAAGGGTTTTAATGAGGTATAAACCCTTATTTCAGCCTTCATCGTCATTTGAGAGGGAGGGAACCCTTAAAACCCATGAAATTCTATGATTTGAAGGAAGAACAATGAAGAACTAGAAGATCCAATCCACATCTTAAGTTGTTTGGCGATTTTAGGTAAGAAACCATTATTTCTAGTTGAAAACCCCCACTTGGGATTTGGGTATTTTGTAATTTTATACATGGGGTATACAGATTCTATGATCCCAAATGTTTAGTTTATCATTTTGGTTCATTTTAAGGTCACTATCCAAATCATGGTATGCTTAGAACCACTTACATTATAGTTTTGATTCTCGTAAATGATAAACCCTAGAAATTAGGTTATTTCTAAACCTATGAATTCAATGCAATTAATGGATCATCGAAGATGTTTTGGATTAAAGAAATCACTCATGGTTGTTTTCCAATGATTCCAATCCTCTAAGTGAGAACTAGAACTTATTGGGAGTTCGAAGGGTGGAATGGAATCAAGGATTACAATGGTATAAAGTTGGAGTTATGACTATGAGAAGCCAATGGAATGATTCTTTTTGGAAGACCATGTGTGCAAGTTCTAGTTGATGGGAATGAGAATTTTAATGTAATAGATGACTTAAACTTGAAATTCTAACCCAAATCTCAATGAAACTAATGAAATCATATTCTCCTTAAGTCTTTATTGACTAAGGCATGAACATGACGAATTAAGTTGAGTTTTATTGTTAAGAAAGGATGGAAAAAGATACTTTTTAATTGTTGTAAGTTAGGTGAAATGGAAAACATCATAAGGACAAGATTTGAACAAAAGTTGGTGAAAATTTGGCATTCAGCACGTTCCACGCATCCCATATAAAGGAATACACTAAGCCTACGCGGCTTGCGCAAATTACCAAAATGGGCTCAAAAAACCCCTGTTGTCCCACACGACCTGCACAAGGTATTGGTCACGGGTCGTGCAACCCGCATGAGCCTGTGCACTTTTGCCTTGATCTTTTGCCCACTTTAACTAATCTTTGGGACTTTAATACTTAGGACTAAACCTTGAAAACTAACATGCGATTTTAAAGACCTTAAAACCATTTTAGGCATTTGAGACCATGAATAATAGTTCTCTTTCATTTCTTACAGGGGAAGTGAACCATAATACGAGTTTGGTGGAGTGATTTAGCTCTTGAACACTATTAAAGGTGAGTTTGCCCGAGCAGATGTTCCTAAAACTATATTTGTGTGGGTTGTTTTATAAAGATGTTATGCATACATCCTAAGTACTATGAGTTGCATTATAAGTATAAATGTGTATTCATGCCAACATTTTTCAAATAATGCATTTAAGATGATTTTAAACCAATGATGATCCTAAAACTAAAGATGATGAAATTCATCCCAATCTTTCATTTTTTTATCTAGTGGTCCACAAATGGTTCAAGTTTTCAGGAATATTAGGTTCTTAATAGGGGTGGAATTGGTACGGTACTGAACTTTTTTCTTTTATACCGCATACCGTACCAACTATAATTGGCAGAGAAATTTAATTACAAGTACAGTACCAATTATACTTGGTACCAACTTATTTGGCTACCAACAAGTTTGGTTTATACATATTGGTATTGGTATTTACCACAAACTTTTCTTTTAACATTGTTTGTTGTAACTGATCGTCGCTTACTCGCTAATTGCTTGTGTTAACAGTTTGATTTTAATATATAGTGTTGTTTGAAAAAAGAATTAGTATTTAAAGTTGTTTTAGTAATTTATTTCCGAACATGACTTGTTAGTTATTACTTCTATTTAAAACATAAAAGTACGAGAATTGAAATTGACATATATATATATATATATATATATATATATATATATATATATATATATATATATATATATATATATATATATATATATATATATATATATATATATATATATATATATATATGAATTGGTTGGTATAGTACAACCGTGGTATTCAAAATTTTGTACCATTACCGTACCAAGACTGCTTAAATTGTATGATACTACCGGCCAAACATATTGACTACCAAACATGTTGGCTATCGATTTTATTGGTACGGTTGGTAACGTATTGGTTGGTTCTCCATGATACATATCTGTCGGCCCTAGTTCTTACATGATCCCAAAACTCTCTCTCTCTATATATATATATATATATATATATATATATATATATATATATATATATATATATATATATATATATATATATATATATATATATATATATATATATATATATATATATATATATATATATATATATATATATATATAATTGATTCCCATTAATTATTTTTCTTATTGTATCTATCATTTGTCTTTTAAATAGTGACTTAAGATAGACCACTCTATGAAACACCAATAAAACTTAGGGCTGACAAATATGTACCATGGAGAACCAACCAACATGTTACAAACAATATCAACAAAATTGGTAGTCAACATGTTTGGTAGCTAATATGTTTGGCTGGTAGTACCATACCAATTAAGTAGTCTTGGTACGGCAGCGGTACAAAATTTTGAATACCACGGTTATACCGTACCAACAAATTCATATATATATATATATATATATATATATATATATATATATATATATATATATATATATATATATATATATATATATATATATATATATATCAATTTCAGCTCTCATATTTTTATGTTTTAATTAGGAGTAATAACTAACAAGTCACACTTAGAAATGAATTATTAAAACAACTGTTAATACTAATTCTTTTTTCAAACGACACCAGATATTAATATCAAACTACTAACACAAGCGATTAAGCGACAACCAGTACATATTTGATACGGTACTGGTAATTAAATTCCTCTACCAATTATAGTTGGTACAGTACACGGTATAGAGGAAAAAAAGAGTCGGTACCGTACCAATTCCACCCTTAATAAAACTAATAGAACTCTCTTTTCCTATTTCAACTCTCTATATTATTGTCATCGTTTTTCTCTATATTACAACATAGTACAATTTATGAATTTATTGTCTTTATTTATTTTTATTGACTTTTCATTTCAAGGGTCTCATCTAATTTTCTTCGTGCATGAGTTAAATGCTACCTAACCAATCTTCCAACTTATGTCAATTCTTTACTTATTTTTTGGCTGTTAAAAGAAAAAAACATCATAATCCAAAATACGTTTCCAATTTAAACAATATCCTATAAAATAAATATATTAAACGATCAAAAAAGTCCAAATTCCAAAAATAAAATCACCATCAAATAACCAAGCAACCTACAAAAATATGTATATAAACCAAAGCAATGCCTTCCAGCATTCAATGCATCCTCTTCAACACTAAAAAATGACATTTTTGCCGCAAAGGTTTCTTCTTTCATGTCTTGTTATCTTTAGCAGTTCCTTCATGCTTCCGGTTTTGTCTCGAGGGCCTGTTTATAAGCCCCCAAGTGTTGAACAGTTAACGAATCGTTTTCGCTCAACACCGATCACTGCAAAAATGTCAACCTTCTTTGGAGCATCGCATATTCATATGAAAAACAATGGATCATATACCGATATCGTTCTTGACAAAACCTCAGGTAAAATGTTTCTTAAAACATTATGACTTTTCAATTTAGATGGTAACCAGAATGTATGCTTTCTGTAACTTTTCTACTTTAAGATACATATTGTTTTTATAACGTTAGAACCCGTTTTGGTATTTGGTGTAGGTTCTGGATTGGTTTCAAAAGATAAATACTTCCACGGATTCTTTAGTGCTGCAATAAAACTGCCAATTGGGATTACTTCAGGAGTAGTACTAGCTTTCTATGTGAGTTCTTCTCTTTGCGATTGATTGATTATATATCGTATATATTTGGTGAATATGTTTGATATAACGAAACGTCTAAATTATCATTATGTTAGTGAAGTGTAAGGTGTTAGCTAGATTTTTCAACTACTACTGAAATGTTTGAAAAACTCTCTTTATTGCTAGTAAAAGGTTAAAATTCTCTGTTTTAATTTATTGTTAGTGAAAAATCTAAGATAATATTTTTTTTTTTGTCATCCCTGAAATGTCTTTATATCATGCGTATTGGTAGTTAAATGTCTAAAATACAGTTGTTTTAATAAAATGCAAGATCTTACGTAAATAATTATATGTTATAGATTTTTCAACCACGAGTGAAATGTCTACAATACCCTTTTTATTGTTAGTGAATGTTTAAATATCCACTTTTATTATTCTAAAATAACTTTGTAACTGTTAAAGAAAAGACTAAAATATCCTGGATATTTTCAATTCTCAGATGTCTAATTCAGATATGTATCCTCACAATCATGATGAGATCGACTTCGAATTGCTTGGGCATGAGAGTAGAAAAGAATGGGTTCTTCAAACAAATATTTATGGGAATGGAAGTGTCAAAACTGGAAGGGAAGAAAAGTTTAACCTTTGGTTTGACCCTACACAAGAATACCATCAATATAGCATGCTATGGAACACCCATCACATAGTGTAAGTTTCATCATCATCTAACCCAAGGTTTAACCATGGTTAAGCCGAGCACTAATTAAGGGCTCAATACATGAAGTGTTTTACTTTTGAGTCATTTCTCTACGTTTATTTATAAGTATGTGGTGGATTTATAACGCAGATATTTAGTCGACAATATACCAATCCGAGAGGTAATCCACAACCAAGCATCATCATTATTCGCATATCCTTCAAAGCCAATGTCGTTATATGCAACCATATGGGATGGTTCAGAGTGGGCAACACACGGAGGAAAATATCCAGTTAACTATAAATACGCACCCTTTATGGCATCATTAGGAGAGCTCAAAATGGAAGGTTGTTTGACACAAAAAACGAACTTATCATCATCTATAAGTTCATGTTCAGGAAGTTCAAATCTTTCGACGTTGGATCCTATTGAAGGAGATGAATATGCAAAACTAACTAGCCAACAAATGGTTGGTCTAAATTGGGCTCGAACGAAACATATGTTTTACTCTTATTGCAAAGATACTTCAAGATACAAAGTTGTTCCATCCGAATGCAAGGCTTAGTTATAAGTTAAGAGTCCATTTGTTCGGCCCTATATGTATATGACTGCTGATCTATGGATACAATTATTGTAATGACAATTATACGCATAGTTTAATTATTAGCTTAATTTTTTTTTTAAATGCTATTTTATATGTTTGTCTTACAGTCAATTTATGTGATCGTTTAATAAAAGTCTATACGATAAATTAAATACGTAAAGTATCTTGGCCACGTAAATTACAGTTTTGGTACTTATGGTATACATCTTTTTTATAAATTTAGTCATGGTTTCTGAAATTTGATATCATTGGCCCTTATGGTTATAAAATCCATCAGGTTTAGCCCTTTTGCAATTATATACCATTAAGACCTCTCTAAATATCTATAAAATGACCATTTTACCCCTCTATTTATCTTTTATGACATTTTATGAATTTGAAGGGTCATTTATGTTATTTACATACGAAAAATTGTATTTCTTCCTACTTTTTATTCTTACTCATCCTACTATCCATGTTAAATTATGACAAGTGTCACATTTAATAAAATTAATAATATTTTAATACACATGTATCAATTTAACATGGGTAGGAAGATGAGTAGGAAGAAATACAATTTCTCTTTACATAAAAAGAGCATAAAACCCTAAATTCTTCTTTTCAGCCCCATTGGTCGATCACCGCTCCTCTTTTCATAACTGGTGTTGGAAGCTTCAAAGCCACACACTGCCAACAACGGTAGCTTCAAAACCACCCACCCCTATTCTAGTTCATACATTTTCGTCGAGACTAGAAACCCATATTCAAGTTGATCCATCTTCATCTTTGTCTCCATGGCTCATCCATTTTCAGAACAAAAATGCTCAGATTTTTGCTTGTTTATCTCATACCCCAAGATTCACCCAATAAAGCAATATGCATACTTTGCTTACAAGACAATAAAAATTTCTTTAATATGTATCAAGGATCTCGATCATGTTTTTGTTGCAAGGATGAAGAAGATGGAAAGACAAATGGGGAGAAATTTGTTTTTTATTAAAACCAAACCGATATTTGATATCGAGATCACAAGGATCGTTCCTTCCGTATAAGTGATATCAAAACCAACTTGATATAGATGAATGTTCGTTCCAAATTTGTTTTCTTTTTTCAAAATTGTCTGGCCCAAGTCGATGAACATTTATTGGATTCTACGTCGTTTAATACGCATCATTTCAGATTTGATTCAATTACTTTGTTGGCTATTATTCTAGAATTGATTGGCATAATGATATACATGTAATTCTTATGACCACAAACATCTACACATGTATTACTCACATGTCTTAACATCTCCATCAAGAGATAACATCACCACCACATCAAGATCATTTACAAAGATCTAGGGTTTTGATAAAACCACCCAATTTGACCCAACAACCATAAACCTCCATCCAACCCTCTAAGAGTCATGTTATCCACTCTTTCTTTTCCCTTCAAATTTCAGCCCAAAGTCCCCTAGCTTCGTTCCCCTTTCAGTCCTCTAGAGTATGTGTGGCAAGAATGAACAAAGCGGCCATTTTTAGGGCTTTAAATTGTGTCTGACCTGTGCGACTACACGTCGCGTCCCTCACACCAATGTGTTGAGCTCAACACACAAACACGTCGCGTTCAAACATCGATATTCCACTTTCAGAATCGTTTCTATTACAACATTGCACTTTAATGGACACGTCGCGTTCATCATCACTACGTGTCGTGCAATACATTCTGCAGCAAAACACTTGGTAGATTTTCTTATTTTGCACATTTTTCACTCATCCTTATTTACCGAGTGTCAAAACTCGTTCCACAGACTATGATCAATACATATCACCAATTAATCAAGATATCAAATCGATATCTCATAATATTATCCAAAATAACTAACATGTCATTTTTGGTCAATTGAACTTCTAACATAAACAACAGGATCTACTACTATTCAACCCACAACCACCACCCATTCTCTAATATCGACCAATTCCAGCATGAGCATCACAAGTGGCATGCGAACCAAACAACAAAGTAGGTTGGCAGTCAAGGCCTCAAGTGCCTCAAGCCAACAGCCTTGGTAGCTTCATCGACCCAAGCTCCTGGACCCAACATTGGAAGCAATGAGCAGTTAAACTGTTGGAGCCCACCAGACAAGAGTATACCAAGTGGCCCAACAGGAGCGAGGCCCACCAAACCAAGCCAAACGGCAGCCCCACCCCTCTCCCATTTGGGTAATCAGTCGAGTCTTACCCCTGCAGTGGGCATTGGTGGTGTGTAAAGGCCATCGACGGTGCTCCGGTGGCAGAACTCGAAACGTAGCACGGACAGCAGCGGTGACAGGAAATGACGTCTTTTTCTGATAAATCAAGAAAATATTAAAATCCTATTTAGGACAATTTTATTTTTTGAAAATTTTATTTTGTTCACTAAATTTGATCTAATTAATTCATGATGACTCATGAATGATTAGAGGATTTGCTAGGCTTGGGCAAATACATGATTTTTTATTTTATAATAATTATAACCGCATGTTTTGTTTTATTTTGTGTTTTTACTGTCGTGTTTGTTTGTAAAACAAATTAAAAGTATTAAACTAGATTTTAGATAGACGGGTTATTTTGTCTAGAATTCGGTAAATTTCCAAAATTGTTTTTAGAAAAATTTCATTGTAAAATTGCTTTTAACGAAAACTATTAATTATTTTAAACGAGTCGTGTTGACAATCTTTTTTGTGCAAGTAGTAAATTCGTAAGACAATTAAATTTGTAAATACAGATTATACAAACTTCAATTAACATCCTAAATATACAAAAAAAAAAAAAAAAAAAAATACCAATATGACCACTTTTGAAGCTTAGACCTCACGGAGTACTCATCACGCACACACCGTGATGGCTGACTAGGCTCCCCATCACACCGTGAACACCACCCTGGGTGGGGTGTGATAGATGTGATCGTGATGTATTGTGATGTTGATCACAACCAATCACAAGGAAGTACAAGCTTTCATGCATATTGTACACACCATTCTTACTCTTATTAGCCTTTAGAATTTTTTTTAATTAAAAAAGATGATATGGTGTGATGAAATGTGATAGGTATAAAGTGTGTGTTGTGATGGAGTGTGATAGAGAAAAAAGTGACGTGGCGCTGATGTGTCACCCATAACATTTGTGCAATATGATGAGTACTCCCACTAGTCTATTATCCAAAGACTCAGTTTACCTTCCGGTGTACCTTCCTTAAAAAATAACCACGTTTCTCACTAATTGGGCTTTACTAAATTCGTGATTGCTCACTAATTATCGCCTCCAACAACTGTGGCTGTGGTTTTTGTCACTTGGAGAGTTTAAACAACTTGTAGATATAATTTTAGACATGGTCAGACATAACCTTTTGCCAACCCATGTTTAACTTTTGGTCCGGGCCAGAAATAAACGAAAATCACGTCCCAAATTTGACGATTTAATCAAAGCCCTAATGTATGAAAAGATAAAATCCTTGGATAAATAATTTTTTTTTTTCATAATTATGTTGACAAAGTTTATATTTTATCTTAATGATATAAGTTAAGAAAGTGGAGACTTTTTTTGTAGGTATAAGGGTAATGAAAGTTTTATATACTGAGACATGTGAAAAGATAAATCCTTGGACAAATAATATTGTGAATGTCGCAATTAACAGAACTAAGTAACAATCATTGGTTAGACGATTAGTTTAACTAAACATAGTGGACATTTAGGATGTTTGTGTAGAATTGTCGACTTAAAAAAACTTAGTGGAATGTAAGGATGCAGTTAGCATAAGAAGATTCAGTTAAAGGCTAAACAACCAGTTTTGTGGTATCACACGATTTTTGTGTAGTCACATTTAAAGATGAACACTTGATTTTTTGTGTCGAACATGGCACACATTCAAAGATTTTGGAATAGTATTATTCAAAAGACACATGTGAAGAAACTAGTGTATGATCTAAAGATTGACTTATCAAAAGAAATGTGCTAAAGCTATAACAAGAGTACCGGTTCAAGAAGAAGGTAGGTAGATGCATGCATGATCGATGATGAATGATCAAGAAGCTTTAGTTGATCTTCCCGCAAGACCAGTCTCGAGTTTCTTGATTTCAAAAATAAGCATCCTCCACATTTTGAGCACAAACATTTCAGCTTCATCATCAAGAATTGACTGAAGCCGATCCAACATTTCATCTGCTGTGACGTGTTCTTGTGTGCTTGAGACTATGTAATCCACCAATGTTGTCTCCTCTTCACCCAAAAACTCTGTTATCTTCTTTGAAATCCATGGTCTCATTCGTTCATGCACTCCGTTCTGTTTATACAAACCATTAAATCAAGTAAATCAAAATGGATGGAATGATCGATTCCATCAAGCAACAGAATGGAATGATGTGTTACTAACCTTATCATAAGTTCCCCAATTGATCGGGTATGAGAAGAGTTCATCCTTGGTTTTTGGAATGGTGTCGATCAATTGTTTAGCATCCAGAAGCTTCTTATTATCCGGTGTCTTGGCTTTTTCTAATCCACGATCACGGTCCTTCTCCTCGTGATTGCGGTCTCTGTGATGGGATCGTCTACTCCGGTCCCTTTCGGAATCAGGTCTCTCGTCTTTGGAATTGGTGTTTCCAATCCGTTTTGCAAATTCAGCTGCTGCAGCGAGATTAGGAGAAGTGGTGTCTCCGACAGCCTGCAATTCCTCTGTTGAGTAATCAATGGGAACCAAAGGTCGCATCTTTTTGTCCTTTTGTGCGTCCTCATCTTCCTCTTCGTGGAAAAGAGATGGGACAGCTGTCCTTTTTCCTGACCCCACCAGACCAAACCCTAGTCTTTTTGTAGGGGCACTGCTGTTGCTTTGCCTTGTTTCTGATCCACTCACTGAATCTTCACCATCACCGTTTTGTGTACTCCTGTTACCTGTTACGTGCCAAAAATATTGAATTCTCAGTAAATCACCATTTTACCCTTCTATTCACAAAACCCCATAGTGGTACTATTTTTAACAGAAACTAGAATAAAACGGGAAAAGGAAACGTCCAAAATGCATCAAGTCAGAAGGAAACGACCCTTTGGTCCATATGAGAGTAAAAGACCATTTTACCCTTGTATTTACAAAACCACAGTGCTACTATTTTAACATAAACGAAAGGCAGACGAGGAAAACGCAACTTCCGAAATGTATCAAGTCAGAAAGAAACAACCCTTTAGTCCATATGAGAGAGTAAATGACCAATTTACCCTTTCATTCACAAAACACAAGTGCTACTGTTTAAGACATGCTTAATGTATCAAGCAAAAAAGAAACGACCCTTTAGTCAACTTACCAATCTCGTTTGCATGTGCCACGTCAGCATCAACGGTCCGGTCAACAGACTTACTTCTGATTTCCATCAAACTCCCATCAATCAACATAGCATTTTCAACACCATTACTGGTATTACTAGATAAAAGCTCCAAAGCATGTTTTTGTTGTTCTTTCTGTAATTCTCTTTCCTCTTCAGCTTTCCTTTTAGCCTCAGCAATCTCTTCTTCCTCTCTGATCCTATCTTCCATGTCTTCTTCCTTTTCCCTTGCCCTCCTTTTCCTCTCTTCTCTATCCTCTCCACTACTTCTATATTTCCTCTTTTTGCTATATCCATCATCGTTTTCTTGATCCAATATCTCATATTTTCTATCTTGTTCTCTTTCTTTTTCCCTTTCTCTTTCCTGTTTCCGTGTCCGTTCTTTCTCTTTTTCCCTGTTTTCCCACTCCTTCAAACGCGCTCTGTATCGGCGTTCGTCTTCGCGTAATTTGTATTCCCTTTCCCTCTCTCTTTTAGCGCGTTCTTGTTCCCTTTCCCTTTCGTATCTTTCCAATTCCCTTTCTTTTTCACGTTTTAGGTCTCGGTCACGGTCTTTGCTTCTTCTGTTGTTTCGGTCAGGTGAACTTGTTTCCGCCCTCTCATTGCTTTTGCTGCTCATTTCTTCTTCGTTTCTATCTTCTGCTGCATATGTAAGTCAAATAGTCAACCAACATACCATAAATCAACATGGAAGCTATACTTAGGGTTTGTTTCCTTTATTGTCATTATGCCATATGTACAGGTAACGATGTCCGTCTGGATAAAGTATTGTATGTGTGAGGTTTGTTTATTTTCTAAACTGTCTAAATGAGGCTACATGACCATTCTGCCCTTACATTCCAACAAACAATTTTCACATTACTCAGTCAATTTTAACTTGAGAGGAGTTGTCTGGAAAAAAAAAAAGGGCAAATAGGTTAAAGGCAGGTGTCTTAATACATTAAGCCAGGTTTTTTGGCTCAACCCATTAAGTCATTCTGTCCAAATTAAGTCAAAATAACACAACCATGTAGTGGCTCAATGGGTAATAACGGCTGTATATAGAAGGTCTGTTTCTTTTCTATACCAAATAAACCATCTTAATGAGAACAAATGACTATTTTATCCTTACATTCCAAAAAAAATCACAATTTTAATCAAGTTTAACGTGAAATGAGTTAGGAAGAAGGGCTATTAGGTAAGAGTTGATGTCTTAGCACATCAAACCCTGTTTTTTGGATTAACCCACTAAGTCATTTTGTCCAGATTAAGTCAAAAAGAAACAACCTTATGTGATATGTAGCTGTCCTGATAAAGTGCGGTTTCTTACCATTTCTTGTTGTATCCACATCTGAATGTTCAGAGGTTGAATTTGGAAGAACATCTGGAGCAGTTTGTGGAGGTGGAGGTGGTGGTGGTAAAGGTTTATTCTTTATCCTCTCTTCTATCATTCCTGTAATCTTTTCACTAGCTTCTTTATCTGCTTCCTTATCTTCATTACTCACAAGGCCAAAAGTAGAATAGTCTTCAGGTTCTTTCTTTACTTCATTCTTATCATCTTCCTTTTTAGACTCTTCCACAGAAGGCTTTGTAGGTTCTTTTTTCTCAACTCCTTCCTCTTTATTCTTCAAGTTCTCCTTTTTCTTCTCAACGTAGCTCTTAAGATACTCTTTAGTTGCATTATCAAAATTTAACTGTGATTTCAAAATCAAGAAACAAGTAAACATCAAACAGAACATGAGCACATGAAGAAGAAAGATAAAGAAAGAATCAAATCATACCATGAGCTCCTGACCATCAATACTTAGTTTACTCAAAAGCCTTAAAGCACGTAAAACTCCTTCAACATTTCCAAATTCACAAAACCCAAAACCCTTCAAAGCTCCAGTAGTTGGATCCGGTACACGTTTCCAGCTTTTAACAGGCCCACAAAGCTTCAAGAGACATTTAAATTCGTAATTAAAATCTGTTTATGATAAAGAAGAGAGAAGAGAAGCAAAAAAAACTTACTTGAAAAAGAGAAAGCATGAACTCATTGTCCACTGATGATGCTATCTTGCCAACATAAACTGTGGTCATTGGCTTTTCAGCTGGAGTTATTGTATTGACAGGTGGCCTGATGATGGTAGGGACCACTGGACCCCGCATAGCCATGATTGGTGGGCGTGGTAATGCTGGAATGACTCCAAGTGGTCGTTGAGGGTATGGTGGTCGAAGCATTTGTGGATATGGTGGAGGGGCGTAACGGAGAATTCCTGCAAAAATGAGACACAAATACTATGCAAACTTGTTAGAACAGGTTCACCAAAGTGAAAAAGTTGTAAAAGTCTAACACTTTCAAGAACATAAAGTCATATTTAATAACAAGAATTAATCAACAGTGTTTACCCAAATACTACAAGCAATAGGCACACCAGCTGAAACAGATAACCTGAATGGAAATAAGGACAAGAAAAGGATTTTCATAGTTCATGGATGTACGAAGCAGCTTACCTCATGCAATCCTGAAAAGTAGTTGCCTTGTCAAATTATTCCATGCACCAATCGTGAAGAATTGAATTTAGTAACAAGAGACTTCCAAAGTCTCACAAGTCACAAGACACTCTAATTTGTGTTCCACAATTTTTATATCTTGAACTATTGTAGAATTCATACGAGGTAACAGATGCGAAAAATTGAAACCAAATAGTGTAGTTGAAAGGATTTTGATACCTTGGCATGTAAAGGGCAAGAAGCATTCAGTTGCTAGCATGTTCTGCTGCCGACAAATCACGATTCAAGAACCCATTAAAGGGAAAGTAGACTAATAATATAAAAGCCTACTAAAAATGAACATGGCACAAATTGTTTAGCATGGTACATGAGGTTCAATTTCTAGAACTCATGGGGTCATTTTGGATGATAAAAAGTTTTACTTTTTTCCACTAATGTTTGTCTATGTAAAGGAGAATGACAGAAGCTAGGCAAAAATGTTTTCATACCAAAAGTAATGGTCTCTAAGGAACTGCGATATGGAGGAGAGCCTTCCAACCTTTCTCTCACCACGACATCAATCAAAACGAGGACACTGTAGGAGAAAACATCTTGTCATCGGTACTCCCTAAACCAACACTACTAACTCCTCCCAATTGCTCTCCACCAAGTTTTTTACACTGTTATTCACACTTACAGACTCTTTAATGGCTAAATCCACACATGTATTACACAAATTCCTATAACGATTCATGTACGTACAAACAGAATAGATGTATCAAACAATCGACGAATGAAATTGATGAGTTTTTTCCACTTTGCAGCCATCAACAGCAAGTTGATTATATATTCCACGACAAAACAGGCACAAACAATACACATAAAAGAGAAATGACCCACCTGGCGGATTCATTGTGCCTTGAGGAACAGCCATTTGATAACCATTAGGCATCGGCGCATACATCCTCATCGGTTGCTGACCTGGCTGCCCGTACTGCGGCGGCATCATTTGCGGAAGCGAAGACATCGCGCCGGTTGCCTGGGACGGCGGTTGCATCATCACACCTGGCGGCTGAACCTGGACCTGGACCTGGACCTGGCCTTGACCTTGAACTCCGTAGTTCTGGAAACTAGGGTTTGGTATTGGAGAAAACTGAGGGGTACTAGGAAGTGGCACCGGCAGTCCTGCTGGCCGGTAAGACGGAGGGATAGTAGAGACTTGTGAAGCAGGCACAAATGATTGGATCTGCGGCGGCGGCGCTATGTCCGTCGGCTGCGATGGTGTTGGTTGTGAACTATTAAAGGTAGGGTTAGTGTTCACTGCTGCTACTGTGGCGTTGGCGGGAATTGCAGACGGTGGTGCAGCAGACGAATTCGATAGATCCGAATTTGGTGGATTCGGATTATCAGGAGCGGGTTGTTGGGTGGGGTTTTGTTGCTGTGTACTTGTTTTCTCCGGAGAGTTTGTTGAGATCGCCATTGATTCTTACAGGAAGAGATCGAAGGAGATCGAAGATGACGATGACAGAATTCGTGTCCTGTTAAGATGACCGGTTTTTGGTGCCCTAGTTTTGATTTTCTGCATTAAAACCACCAAAGATTGGCCCTTTTGGCGTCTTTTTTTCCCTTAGCAAGTCAAATAAAATAGTGTATGTTATCTTTTCAATATAAATAAAGGTAAAATGCAAGAAATAGCATATATATTTTTTTACTTTTTTATAATTATAATATTGTACTTTTTAAATGTGTTTTTATTAGAACATTTTATTTTAAATATTTTACTCATTAAAACAGTGAGATTTAAATTACGATGGAATGACAATTTTTATTTTATTTTATTTAGAGATATTATGAATATATATATATATATATATATATATATATATATATATATATATATATATATATATATATATATATATATATATATATATATATAATCAGGATCGGGTGAAACTCTTCTTAAAATGAGGACTTGCGAGGACACCTTAAAAAAATTAAAAATATATATAAATAATAAAATTGATCATAGTACTATATCGGAGAAAAAAAAAATTAAAAAAAAACTTTTCGATCATTATTTTTTTTATAATGAAATAATGATCCAAAATAAAAACAGAAAAATTGCATCATTACGTTTTGCAATGATGCAATTTTTTTCTTCAAATTTTTTTTTATAATGATATAGTACTATTCTCGATTTTATTATTTGTATTTTTTTCAATTTTTTAAGGTGTCCTTGCAAGTCCTCACCGAATAAAGAGTCATCACCGGAACCGGACCCTATATATATATATATATATATATATATATATATATATATATATATATATATATATATATATATACTAGCGGCATACCCGCGCGATGCGGCGGCAGCGAATAGCTTCATTTGGCGAGTAGTTTCCAATGTCGATTATTTTCTTTTAGTGGAGTACCCGTGCAATACGGTAGCGGCGAATAATTTCTTACGACAATAGTTATGGGACATCGATTAGTTTTATGTCGGCCAATTCTTTTGTCAAAATTAAAATATGTTGTTTTTTGGTTAATGATAAAATGTACTATGTTATTTAGAATAAAAGGATACGTGATGTCAAATAATGTTTGGCAATATATATTCAATATCTCATAATCTGCATTTGCTAATATATAAAATATAATAAATTTATATTCTCATCAAAATTCAAAATCGCATTTTGTTATCCTTAATTCACAACTATTTATGTAAAAGTTAAAATATTATTGCATGAGTACTTATATGTGGATTCAATTTTATTTTAACAATTGTGATAGCGGTATTAATTAGATCTAGGGTTTCTTAAAAAGAAAGAGATAAATATAGGAATTGTAAAAAACTTTAGGTGAGCTTTTTTCTAAATATTTTTAAAATTTCTTTTTTTTCAATAGAAAAAGATTTTTAAGAAAATTTCAAAATATTTAAAGAAATTCAAATATTTTCAATAAGTTTAAGATTTTGAAAAAATATTAATAATTTTTTCAAAAATTAAAAAATGACTCACACAAAAGCAAAAAGAAATGACCCACACAAAAGAAAAAATTATTAGTAAGAAAAGAACATAAATAATTGCAGTCGGATTCGTCTTCTTTAGTAAGATTAAACAAAACAGAAACTAATTTAATTATGAAAAGAACAAAATGACTCACACAAACACAAACTAATCTAAATATGAAAACATAATATATATGGTTTACATAAAATACATGGTTTAGCAATTATTTAGAAAAAGAGTTTAAAGATGACGATTGGTTAACATTCAAAAAAATATTGTGTGTTAACTTTGGGTTAAATATATATATATGGTTAAAAATAAAGAAATTTTGTCGTTGGATTACAACAAATGCAAAATATATAACAATGTATTTTATTTATTTATTTATTATTACAAGGTTTGGTATAAAAAGGTGCATACACAATATTTATTGCTAATAGTTTTGTTATACGTTTGTTGTTTTCTTCTTAACTTGATAATCACTTTGCGGTATTTGATTGTTCCAACCAAACCTAGTTTTAAAGATTACTGCTGAAATTTTTATTAGTTATCGGAATTTCTAAAGTGTTTTTTACGGTTAAAAATTGGGCTGTGAATAAAACAAAAAAATAATAGACTTTAAATATTAACAAATAAAGAATAAATGGGTCAGTGACTTTTAAACATATATAGAATATTAGGGTTTCTTTTATGTTCGTATTTCACAAAATCAGACCAACTCGCCAAAGAGAGAAATTCGGCGATCGAGACCCACCGGCTGCCATGTCTTCCGGCGACCTGCGTCTCTCCTGCGATGTCGGCTCTCCTTCTCTCCTGCGATCGACTTCCGACAACCTTCTCTCCTACGTCTTTCCTTCTCTCCTGCGATCGACTTCCGGCGACCTCCTTCGCTCCTGCGATGTCGGCTTCCGGCGACAGTAGCAACCGCCTCTGGGTGGGGGAGAGGAACTGATAGTGTGGCTTTGCAGATCATAATGAACGGTGGTGGTCATCACGTGATGATCCATGTTCAGTGGTCGAGATGTTGAGGTGACATTTCCGGGTCACGCCATCTGCGTTCGATAGAAGTGCAAGGAAAATCGTTTAAGGTTTTAATGAGAGGAAGGTGAGGCTGTGATAGCAGCGCCATGAGGAATAAGGAAAGGAGAGCGATGCAGTGATAGCAGCACCTCACCCAATAAGCCGCATCCGTGAGGACGGAGGAGAGGATGAGGTCTCATATCAATGTTTGTGTGTTTACGAATCAATATGGGGCTCTGCTATATAGAGGACTGGCAGAGATGAACGAAGCACATGCGTTGGATTGCAAAAAGGATCAACGACCCTAATAGACATTTTGCGGATCCGTGTGATGTACACGGCGGCATGTTCCTTAATATTATAATGATGGCAAAAGCCAGAATTGAAGGAAAGCAATTGACTGTATTGATTTTTAATTTTCAAAATTTTAAAACTCGTTTATTCAAAAAATCTGCCGCTCAAAGTCTTTTTCTTTTTTCAAAGCATCATTGGATTGTACAATATGTTTGGTAAGTTGTGCATTGTGTATTATAATTTGTACTATCTTAAAAATTAAGACAATTGTGCATAAGGAAGTTGTAATTTATATATGGTTTATAGTATAGTATAGATATATATATATAATGAAACATAACAAACAATTTAGATTTTTTTTTGTAAAAAAAACCTATTATCTCATATATATTTTAAAAAATATAGTTATGATGAATTATGTTAAACTATGTACGGTAGACTAGCTGAAAAATTAATTGCAGGTTAAAAAACTAGCTTCTAGTCGAAAAGCTAAATGATAGTTGATAAAAACTAACATTTCATAAAAACCATGTGATATACTTAGTTGGGAAATTAAAATATCATAAAACGGTATGTAGAAAAATGAGTTTTTTATAATTATGAATGGTATATTTGGAAATAAAAATTAAAAGACATAATAAGTTCGTTTAAACGTTAGTTAAAATAGTTTTTAAAAAGCTAACTTATAAGTTGTTTTTTTATTTGCTAAACATGACAACCTAAAAAAACTCAAAAATAAGGCTTTGTTTGACAGACTAACGAAAAGCTAGATGCTAGCCGATACAAAATGGCTTTTCCTAAAAATTAGATGATAAACTAGCTGAGAAAATTAAAATGACATAAAAGGGTATATAAAAAATGAGTCTTTATAAATAATTAAAAGTATATTTGAAAAAAATTCTAAAAAAGCTTCGTAAGCTCGTTAAAACGCTAGTCTAAGTATCTTTTTTAAAAGCTAGCTTAAAAACTAATTTTTTGCTTATCAAACATGACAACCTAAAAAACTCTAAAAATAAACAAGTTTATTAGTTAGTTGTTGTGCGTCAAACATAGCCTAACTCAACTTATTAGCTAATTGTACCGCACCAAACATAGTCGTAATGTTCCATCATCAGTACTATGAGTACTAGTACTGGTAACTTCCATTATCTTGTTATTTTATACCTTTGAGAATTATAATAATGCTCTCCATTCTAGAAAGACTTTATTTTCATTACTAGTCGATGAATTAGGGTTGGATTGTTCCTTTTGTTTATTCATTTGTTTGCCCAATCTTTGCCACTCTCTTAAAAGTCCTTTCATTAAACTGGATCCAGTTTTTCTTTTCCCTGGGTATGTATCCAAAATTTGCTTCAAACAAAGCTAACTAATATATTATCAATTAAACCAATATTTTTGGTAGCCAACGTGTTTGACCAGTAGTCTGTCTGATACCAACTGAGTAGTCAAAGTACATAACTTTGACTTATTTGACTTTTTTTATAATTTTGACAATTTGATGTTTTGACTTATTTTGACCGCCTAGACAAGTTAATGGTTGTCTAGCCCCATTAATGACCGTTTTTTAGCAACCTGCATAATACAATTGATTAGCATTATTAGTAGCCAGATGGAGACCGTCAAGGGACTAATCGTAAATTAATCAACTGTCTAGACCGATTTTTACATCATTGATATATATATATATATATATATATATATATATATATATATATATATATATATATATATATATATATATATATATAACAACTGCCTAGACCGATTTTTACATCATTGATATATATATATATATATATATATATATATATATATATATATGTGTGTGTGTGTGTGTGTGTGTGTGTCAAGTGTGTCAAGTGTGTTTATAAACGAGTAAGGACATTACTAAGTAAGAAACATACATTATGGTGAATTATTTGAACAAAATCTTTAATAAACTAAAAATTACTTCAACATTTATTGTATTTATTTGTATCCTTATTTATTTGGTTAAACTCAATCAATTATAGGAGTAATTTATGTAAATATCTTTTATATATAGTTATCGAATCCTCAATCATAGATGAGGTTGATTGACAATATCATTTACATGGTATTAGTCATTCATCTCTCCCACCTCCTCTTCGATTTCTAGTCTTTGCAATTTCTAATTTCCTGGGTTCTTATCATGGTCGACATATCTTCCTTTAATAATGACCATTTTCCCATGGACACCTTATTACACATAAAAGTTTTGTTCAGACAATTACCTTTTCTGGCGTAATCACATGATCCCTATCTTTGCCTATCAAAAATTATTAGGGCATATTGATGGCACTTTTTTTCACCATTGCCAACCATTACTATGGAAAACAAGAATTTCCCCAATCCTGAAGTTGTAGCATGGAATGAAATCGATCAACGAGCCATTATTCTACTGCACTCCTCCCTCACCAAAGAAGCAGCAACGAAAGTTCTCGGTCTCTCAAGTGCTAGACTAACTTGGCTTGCACTCGAGACTGCTTATAGTAACTCCTATATTGAAGGCATCCAATCGTTGTGTGATTCCCTTCACAAACTTACCAAAGGAACATCACCGATTACTGATTACAACAGTTGTTTCAAAGCAATATGTGATCAGTTAGCCATAATAAGTTGTTGGGTTTGGTAGAACCATGAACAATTTGTCACATTGTTTATAGCTCAAGGACCATAATTGTAAATTAGTTTACAATTCAATTTGCAATTGAATTGATGTGTCGTGTTCGGTGAAAAGGAGCCTATCACCTATTTTAATATTCAAAGAAGAAAAAAAGAAAGGAACGACAATTGGCATTCCAACTTGAATATTCAAAGGCAACATGTGAAAGAAAGAAAACAAAGGAACGATTACGGCTCTAAAATCCTATAAATAGGATTGTTTTCTTCCTTTGTTGATTGCAGCAAACAATTGTAATTGTAATCTTCATAGAATAAATATAAGAAAACCCAGTTGCAGCCCGTGGATGTAGGATTGACACCAAATCCGAACCACGTAAATCCTTGTGTTATCTTTTGCTTTATTTTCTACTTTCGTGTGTGTGTGATAGTGTTTCCGCTGCGTGTACCCTGTCCGATTCCTAACAACTGGTATCAGAGCTTCGGGTTTTGGAGGAGGTCTCGGTTTTAGAAATTAGAGTATGCTCTGTGGTTGCAGTTTTGTCTGATCTTCCACATCAGAAACTAATTTTTATTAATCGTATTAAAGGTGTCTTGGTACTTTGAAGGGTACTGTCTGTCACACACGAGTACACTGAACGAACCGGTCAGGTCCGTGCCATTGTTGTGTCTGTTTCGTTGTCTCAGTTTGTTTCCTGTTTGTCGTAATGGCTGAAGACAAGGTTGTAATCGAGAAGTTCAACGGTTCTGACTTTAGCTGGTGGAAAATGCAAATAGAAGCATTGCTATGTCAGAAAGACTTGGATGTGGTACTTGGGGACAAGCCGGAGAAAATGGAAAAAGCTGCCGAAGATGCGTGGAACTCAAAGGACAAGAAAGCTAGGGCGGTTATTACATTGTTGTTGTCAAAGAGCGTTGCTTTCAACATCATGAAGGAAACCACGGCACATGGTATGATGGATGCTCTGACGAACATGTATGAGAAACCGTCAGCGGCTAACAAGGTGTTCTTGATGAGGGAGTTGTTCACGACAAGGATGAATGAAGACAGCTTAGTTACGGTTCACATTAACAATCTAAATTCAATTCTGTCCAGATTGTCATCTGTGGGAATTAAATTTGATAATGAAACTCAAGCTGCATTGCTGCTAGCTTCACTACCTGATAGCTGGTCCGGAACAGTTACGGCTGTTACTAGCTCCATGGGAGCTAGTGGTATGACTTTTAAAGGGGATAGAGACTTTGTTTTGGGCGAGGATATCAAACGCAAAAATCAAGGTGGATCATCTTCTTCTGCGTTATTGAATATGGACAGAGGTAGAAGGAATAGCAGGAACAGTGGGAGCCGAGGAAGAAGTTCATCTAGAACTCGGAAGAATGTGAAGTGTTGGAACTGCCAGGAGGTGGGACATGTTAAGACTCAATGTCCAAAGAAAGAATTGAACATTGCTGGTGCTGAGAGTGTGTCTGAGGATGATGCACTGATACTAAGTATGGAAAGTTCTGTAGACTCTTGGGTCATGGATTCAGGGGCTTCGTTTCATGCCATGGACAACGGACAAACGATGATGAATCTAAAATAAGGAGATTTTGGGAAGGTACGGTTAGCAAATGACGAGATGCTTCAAGTAACGGGCATGGGAGATATTGATCTGGTTACTTCATTGGGAACTACATGGAACCTGAAGAATGTCAGGGTGATTCCGGAGCTGAAGAAGAAATTGATTTTTGTTGGTCAGCTGGATAAACAAGGATTGGAAGTAAGGTTTGGTGGTGGTAAATGGAGGGTGGTCAATGGTAATTCGGTGATTGCTCAAGGTATGAAGCGTGGGTCATTGTATATGGTTGAGGTACCTGCTGAGGGAAGTATGACCGTCCCTGTTAAGCATGACAAAATCTGGTTCGCTAAATCTAGTGCTAAGAGAGTTCATTTTGCAAACATGAATTCTGGAGTCAAGGGGATGTTAGTTGAACGAGTCAGAAAGTCTAAACCATTCAGGAGATTTTGTGACAATGGGAGCACGGGGTGTGTTCCTGGTACAGTTACAAAGAGCCGTTGGGTTTTGAAGACTAAGACTGAAAAATTCTCTCCTGTTGGAAGTTTGCAAAGTTTGGAGAGTGTTAGTGGTCCTCGGTGTATCTCTGGAGCTGGTGGAGTGTCCAAACCGGTTGAGACAGAGGATGAGTCGGTGGTGGGATTAGCCATGGCTGAGTTGGAGCTAGTGGGAGCTTCAACTGGCCCTTCTAGTACTTGATGATGAGGGGCGGCTGCAACTAGGAAATTGACTGAGTCTTAGCTTGTTCTTGGGAACTGGAAGCTTGAAAGACTGATTTGGTTGAAGATTACTGGAGTTACTGTATTGTTCATGTCTCCAAGTGGGAGATTGTTGGGTTTGGTGGAACCATGAACAATTTGTCACATTGTTTATAGCTCAAGGACCATAATTGTAAATTAGTTTACAATTCAATTTGCAATTGAATTGATGTGCCGTGTTTGGTGAAAAGGAGCCTACCACCTATTTTAATATTCAAAGAAGAAAAAAAAGAAAGGAACGGCAATTGGCATTCCAACTTGAATATTCAAAGGCAACATGTGAAAGAAAGAAAACAAAGGAACGATTACGGCTCTAAAATCCTATAAATAGGATTATTTTCTTCCTTTGTTGATTGCAGCAAACAATTGTAATTGTAATCTTCATAGAATAAATATAAGAAAACCCAGTTGCAACCCGTGGATGTAGGATTGACACCAAATCCGAACCATGTAAATCCTTGTGTTATCTTTTGCTTTATTTTCTATTTTCGTGTGTGTGTGATAGTGTTTCCGCTGCGTGTACCCTGTCCGATTCCTAACATAAGTCACATAGTTGTTGAAGTCGACAAGTTGCACTAGTTTCATTATGGCTTAGGGCCCACATATGAAACTTTCTCCACAACAATTCAAGCCAAAACACTGGCACTTGCGTTTCATGATCTACTTACACAAGCAGAAAGCCATAACTTTTTTTGCATTTTATACATGGAAGTCCTGCTACTTCGGCTGCCTTTCATGTTCAACATAATTGAAATACTTCATTCCAAGGTTGGGGTCGTTCCTCTTCTTATCGTGGCAACAGTTCTCGTAACCCTACCAATGGTGGCAGGGGACGTGTTTAAGGTCGAAGGCCTCCCCATTGTCAACTTTGCCGAAACAATGGACATTATGTGTCCTCTTGTCCCAACCTTTACATATATGCTAGTCAGCTTCTTCATCAGATGAATCTTTTTGAGTTTTTGGGTTTTTTGATTTTATAAAAAACAATATAAATTAAAAATAAAAACTCAAAACGGAACTAAGCTACTAAACACCATAGCTTCCCGTCAACGAAGCAAAATTTGATTGTAGTCGTGGATGTCATACAATAATACTTTAAATTCATCTATCTAGCGAGTATTAAATAATGGTTGGATTTAATGGAACGGTATAGTTAGCAAAATACTAGCAATAACAAGAAAAGAAAACTTGCAATTAATTGTGAGAAAAGTCGTGAACTTTAATGAAAAAGAATGATTTTGAATATTATGGAAATGACAATCACTTCGCATTTCATGTTCAAATTCCAAAATTGTATTGTGTTAACGTTTTCTAATTTTGCGTTTGTTTCGGTTACATAGACATAACTATATTGTTAATATTTCAAGTCTAAGATCAAATTATGTGTATTTGCACCCCTCGTCTTGCACACTTCCTTAAATGTTTGGGCACATTGGGGAAGACCAACAATAGAGTTGTCTTACACTTGAAATAAATAATAATTTAAATAAAACAGTTATATTACTAGAACTCGAATGAATTGAAACAAAATAACTGCTTCACAAATCTAAAAGGTTCAATGATATATACAATATTGAATAAAGGTCAAATCTCACTCCATACTGAACTCGAGGCTGAAAAATGCAATTAATAAATTAATCTTGAAGAAATCTTAAGAGTAAATTACAATTTTGGTCCCTGTGGTTTGCTCTGATTTTCAGTCTTGGTCATCCTTTTGGATTTCCACGGTGAGGGTCCCTAAACTACCAATTTTCTTACACTCTTGGTCCCTTGCACAGGTAAAATGACTAATATACCCTTTTTATTTTCTTTTTCATTTTTTCTTTTGAAATATTATTATTTTGATAGTTAAAAAAAAAGAAAAATTTGTCTTTGGAACAACTTCATCGCCGGAAAACACCATAGCTGAAGATGGAGCTTAACTCAGTTGGATACAAGTCGCGTAAATCTAAATCTGGGGATTTCACTCATTCCCGATGTGCATCAGAAAAAAAAAGAAAACAAAATTGGGAGAAGCATTGAGAGAGATGGTCGGCTTCATCCTCACGCTTCAGAATTTTGCAGCAACGAGAACCAGTTGCGAAGGACTAGATGCAGCGGCGGGGATAACAACTTCACACCGGCTTCATCCATGTGTGTCTCCGATTCACTATCTCATTCATCCCTCTGCCTCCTGCTGCAAGTCGCTAACCCAAAGGGACCCAATACAGATCCAATTTCTCCCTCCTTCCCTCTCAATTTCTCGATCTTCAGCATTCTGGCACCGGAAGCCATCGAATTGAACAAAACCTGAACAAAATGGAGATGCAGGTGCTCTGATTTGGTGTTCGGTTGGCCAGAATCTGATGGTTAAAAATTGCAATCGAATCTGATGGTTAAAAATTAAACCCAGTTCCTCCACTAGGCAACACTATGGTGGCGTAAATCACCACCTCGCCGCCTGCACTCTCCGCCGTTATCCTCGGCACTTCAAAACTCAATGGACTCGGTGGTAGATTCGTTCCGTAATCGGTTATTGCAGAAGTGTAAGCTTGAATCGATCCGTTTGAACTCGTGACAGCAACAAGCGCTTGAGACCCAAGCATGTCGGGCCTACCGAGGTTGAGCGCCCAAGCAACCCACTGAGAATTGGTTGCTCCGGTGTGCCGGAAAGCCAAGTCGACGGTGCCCATGGAGATGATCGGCGGCAGGTCCCGTATGTAAAGGACGAGTCGGCGATGAAGTTCCAAAGGACGAGTCGGCGATGAAGTTGTTCCAAAGACAAATTTTTCTTTTTTTTTAACTATCAAAATAATAATATTTCAAAAGAAAAAATGAAAAAGAAAATAAAAAGGGTATATTAGTCATTTTACCTGCCCAAGGGACCAAGAGTGTAAGAAAATTGGTAGTTTAGGGACCCTCACCGTGGAAATCCAAAAGGATGACCAAGACTGAAAATCCGAGCAAACCACAGGGACCAAAATTGTAATTTACTCAAATCTTAAATATTGTTTGAACGGTATTAACTTGATAATGAAAGCCGGTTTTGAATCGCTAAAGTGGAATGAAACTGTCAGAATTATGAATGGAACAACAAATGATTTTATACGAAATAATTAGGATGGAATAAAAGATTTTTAAAAGCTTTTCTAAGGTGGTATGTGTGATTTTCTGTTTAATAAAAAGGGTATATATTGGGAGAAATGGTTGAAAAAGAGTTGAAACTGGATAAAAATTCAAAAACTGGAAAAAGAATGTTTCAGAATGGTGTCCGATTAGGTTGCTAATGGTGTCCGATTGGTTGTAGCTTCGACCTAGCAACCTCTTTGAGGATTTCCTTTACCAATTTTGTTCTTCTTTCTTAATCTATATATATTTTTAAATATTCAATCGAACTCTTTTAAATTCCTCTTCAATTTACTTCCATTTAGAAAATAATTAGCATAATTATTCCCTAATAAGTTATTTTAATTGAACTTCAAAATTGATTCCCATCTTTTTGTCTTCAATTCTCGAATTCACGAACGTATATGTCTTTGAATCTTCGACTTATGATCTCGTTTTTATTTGTGTAATTCCTTGAACTTTCCTTATGCAACTCTTTGCAACATTTTATCCCTTTTGACACATGCATATTTGATTCAAAATAATATCAACATAACACTATTCTTTAATAAAATCGATTGTTTTCCAATGAAATATGACTAATAAATGTAATGCAAAAATAAACCGATCACATTCCCTATTTTCCTTAATGGTCTTATTCACTTCCTCACTTTCAATATTCATACACAGACACTCATTGTGTGTCTGTTGGCACCATTCAAAGATCATTGCATTCATATGCATCGCGTACAAGTTACACGCGGTCATATAGATGGTTCTAACGAGGCTTGAAACTTTGGTGGCACTTTTAGCAAAGGAGCTTGCAAGTCACCAGGGTTCCCTAATTGACCACACGCAGCCATCTGATCATCTCCTCTACTCGGTCTCATGAACACAACACAACCACCCTCCGCCAGCCTGTTTCTAAACTCAACCATTTTTTCATCTCTCGTGGGTTGGAAGTGGGACCCACTGTGCGGGTTGAATGTAATCAGATTAATCTTGCAAGGAATGCCCTTAACAAGATCGATTAACCGCTTTGCATCATCAATGCTGCAAAATACAACAACCACGCATTCATTAATATCTTTGACTTAATACAGAAAGAACGACCTAATAGAAAAAGACAAGAATGCCCTTACCTGTCATTGACTCCAGCAAGCATCACGTATTCAAATAAGACTTTGTATTTATGTTTTGATTGAAGCTCTTCACGAAGGGTGTCGAGAAGTAAGCTCAAATTGTACTTGCGATTAATGGGCATGATCCAATTCCTCACCTAATGACATGATTAATTAATAAGAAAATAGTTTGAAAGATTTTTTTTAATTAAAAGGATCAAGAATAATTACTTCATCGGTTGTAGCGTTTAGACTAACAGCTAATGCACATTTGGACTCACGAAGAAAACGTTTCATTTGAGGTACAAGTCCACTTGTTGAAATTGTAACCTTGTTTGGGCTAAAATGAAGCCCTTGTTCATCCACCATTATATCTGCAGCTTTTATCACATTTTCAATGTTTTGAAGCGGTTCTCCCATTCCCTATTAGTAAAGAAATAGCAATGTACTTTCAGTTATTTGTGTATTATAGCATCCTACTTCCGTTTCTTTCTATCACAGTATTGTACTTTTAATTTT
This sequence comes from Cichorium intybus, assembly GCA_023525715.1. Taxonomy (NCBI): domain Eukaryota; kingdom Viridiplantae; phylum Streptophyta; class Magnoliopsida; order Asterales; family Asteraceae; genus Cichorium; species Cichorium intybus. Next base: position 3,226,119 of record CM042011.1, on the reverse strand, counting down.
TTTTCTTATCAAGGCACTGTACTTTCGATTTTTTTTCTTAGGACATAATGCAAGAAATAGCAATGTAGTTTCTGTTTTACTTTATTATAGCATTGCATTTTCTTTTTTTTTCCTTATTACAGCATTGTAATTTCAAATTATTTCTTAATAGAGCATTGTACTTTACAAAATTTACCGGTTATAGCAATGGGTAACATGTTGATTTGAATTATGATGACATGGCACAAGTTAATATGTTTTCATGCAATGTCATTGTCCAAGTAGGACATACACGTGTGATATACTGCTGACATGGAAAAACAGGCCATTGAAACGATAGATCAAATTGTCATGATAGATTAAAAGTTTGATGCTATAATTGAATTAATTTTGGTAATTCTTTTTAAACGTCTGATATGGACAGTTTTTCAAAAAAGAATTTAAAATCATTGCCATGTCAACAGTATATTACACATATAAGATGTTATGTTGTACCATGTCATCATAACGGAAATCAACATGTTACCCATTCCTATAATGGATAGAGTTTGTAAAGTACAATGCTATAATAAGAAATAGTTTTAAAATACAACGTTTTTATAAGGAAAAAAGAAAGTACAGTGCTATAGTAAGGAAAAAAAGAAACTACATTGCTATTTCTTGCATTTTGCCTTTTTTTCTTATTATGGTATTACACTTTTTGCCAAATTATAACAGTGAAAATAGTTTTGTATTATGATGACATTGTTATAATTGGGTAGATATTTCAATATACAACATTGTAATAGGAATAAATGGAAGTAGGATGCTATTATAAACATATCAATAAAAGTAGGTTGCTATTAGCATACATACCATGAAAACAACATTTGAGATTGGACCAACTGTACTAGTAAACAGTCGACGTGCAAAAACAGCCTGTTCTACTATTTCCTCTGTAGTTAGATTTCTCCTTAAACCCATCCTGAAAAAATGTCATATTTCTTAATGAATTTAATAATAATAATAATAATAATAATAGTAATAATAATAATAATAACTAACTAACTAACCTGCCAGTGAAGCAGAATTGACAGTTCATTGCACAGCCAACTTGACTTGAAACACAAACTGTATTTCTTTTCTTATCACCATTAGGAATTATGACAGTTTCTATTACTAATCCATCATCTAAAGTGAACAAAATCTGCAACCTCCTGATAATTTATAATTAATGAGAATATCCTCAAAAAAAAAAAAAACATAGCTAATATTCCTTTAGGCCATTAAACATTTGTCATTGTGAGGGTCTCATTTTATATGATTAGAGACAGTCAAGAAAGATTATGTGTACCTTCCTAGTGCCATCAGAGGCTGTAATGATATCTTTCACTTGTAATGCTTTGAATTTAGCATGTTTACTCAACATCTTTGTCAAGTCTTTGTTTAAACCTAGAAAAAGGTTGATAATAAAATGATGTTACTAAATGAAGGATGCCTTTAGTGGCGAAGTTGATATATATGTTCTTGAAGATGGAATGAAACATGAAGATTAGGTTGAATATATGGTCTTGGACCTTCTAGTTCCTCATATGAATGTGCCCAAATATTCTTCGAATTGTTCCCATAAAGCAGCTTCCATAACATCAATGCTTGAGAAGGTCTGTACCCATGCGAAGTGACCCAATTCTGTTTTAATTTTCATGTGTTTAGAAATGATAACTTTCAAATTGGACATACAAACAGTCCTTAATTCACACGATAAGTGTGGGATTTCAAGTCAAAAACCTAGATTGCAAGCCACGGCAAAAGCTTTTTGCAGAAAAAAGAGTTAAGAAAAAGATGAATGTATACATACTTCGAATTCTTCGTATCTCATTCCTTTCAGAAGAATCTTTTGGGAATCCTTACGATCAATTTCACCATCTTCAGCTCCTATTACAACCAAAATTAATACCAAAAACTGTAATTTGTGTAAATAGATACGAAAGATGTTTAAAAAATTCACCTGCCGAAGAGGAACAATGATGGTGAAGGGTTTGGGAAAGCGGAGACGAAGAGGACTGAGGAGGAGGAGTTGCTGTTGCTGAAATTGAATGGCGGCGGTAAAATATATGGGAAAGAAGTGGTAACGTTGATTTGGAAGAACGTGACGGAGTGAATAACGGACAAGTAGAAGAAGATGCGGTTGAGCGGAAGACGGCGGAGGTGGTAATGGTCGCCATCTTTACTCGCCTCATCCAGATACAGCAGCTCGACTCCATGAAAACTGTAGGAAAAATCCACGTCCTCCGTCTTTTGAAAGATTTATAATTTTAAAGTTAAAATATAAAAAGGATTACCTAACAACACAGTTGCGTTTGTAGTCCAACGGTTAGGATAATTGCCTTCCAAGCAATAGACCCGGGTTCGACTCCCGGCAAACGCATTATTTTTTCGGTCTATGTGTTTAGATTTGGAGGTATATATCAAATTACACATTGAAAAGGTTTGATCTCACAATTTTACAAGTTTGGTTTCTGTCAAATCTCGGTGCAAAACGTTCGTTTCTGAACGTTTACATTTGGGGGTCATGAACATTGTTCGAGTTAGTTGGCCAATTAATAAAAGATTTGACAACTTTAAAAAATGTTTTTTAAAAAGGTTTGATGAAAAAAAAAAAAGAATTAGTAAAAATATGAACATGAAAATGGCTCAAATGTCAAAAGCATTAAATTGTTAATGGTAAGACGAGCTTTTATTTCTATTCGTGACTAATAAGACCGTTTGGAGTACACCGTGAAGAGGAGCCATGATGGACACGGTGGCACCCATCACGGCGTGCACACCGCCCCGTGCTACCGTGATGGGGGGTGATCGTGTTCCACCGTGCTCGGTTTCACGCTTCATCACGAGAGGAATATAGCCGTTATTGTCATTCGGGAGAGATAAACATTTCTGAGAGTAATTCTTATGTTTTCATTCATAATGGAACGTTACATTAAATACACAGGGATTTACCCTTTACAGACATAAAGAACAGACAACACTCATTAAATGGGGAACACATGAAAGTAAATGTTGGAACTATGATTAAGCTGTCCTGTCTCATTCTTTTATAAAGTGTTTCTTTTAACACTCCCCCTCACGTTGAATGGTGGGATTCCCAAAATTCAACTTGACCAAACAATTGTTGAGAATTTTTTCATTTACTGCTTTAGTCAGAATGTCGGCTACCTGGTCTTCTGATCGAACGAACGGTAGTTCAATGATTCGAGTTTCTAGTTTTTCTTTTATGAAATGTCTATCCACTTCCACATGTTTTGTTCGGTCATGTTGTACAGGGTTTTCTGATATCTGAATAGCAGCTTTATTATCACACATAATTTTAATTGTTTCTTTACGGAAGAGACCAACTTCGGTGAGAAGTTTTCGTATCCATAGAGCTTCTGCGACTCCTCGTGATATTCCTCTGAACTCAGCTTCAGCACTAGAAAGGGATACCACCTTTTGTTTCTTACTTCTCCATGTGACTAAATTTCCGCCAACTAAGGTGAAGTATCCCGAAGTTGATCTTCGATTTCCTTTGTCTCCTGCCCAATCTGCGTCGGTATAGATCTGGGTTTTTAGATGCCCGTTTGCCTTAAACAACACTCCATGCCCTACTGTTCCTTTGAGATACCTGATAATTCTCCATACTGCCTCCATATGAGAAACTTGGGGTTGATGCATGAATTGGCTAACTACCCCCACAGCATATGATATATCAGGACGAGTATGTGAGAGATATATCAATTTTCCTACAATTCGTTGATATCTTTCCTTGTCTGCTGATTTCGCCTTGTTTTCTATACATAGCTTTTGATTTATCATCATGGGAGTCTCTGCCGGTTTGCAATCAATCATTCCAGTTTCTGCTAATAGGTCTAAAACATATTTCTTCTGGAAAATAAAGATCCCTTGTTTTGACCTTAAAACTTCAATTCCGAGAAAATATTTGAGCCTCCCTAGGTCTTTCATTTCGAACTCTTGAAACAAATTCTTCCTTAGTTTTGTTATTTCCTCCTCATCGTTGCCTGTAATTATCATGTCATCAACATATATAATTAAACAGGTTATAAGGTTATTTCTTCGTTTAAGAAACAAAGTATGATCAGAGTTACTTTGTTTGAAACCATATTTTCTCATAGCTAAAGTGAATCTCCCAAACCAAGCTCTCGGGGATTGTTTTAATCCGTAGAGAGATTTTTTAAGGCGACAAACTTCTCCTGGTTTAAAGTTCTTCGTGAAACCAAGGGGAGCTTCCATATAAACTTCTTCTTTTAGTTCTCCATGTAAAAAGGCATTTTTTACGTCAAACTGGTGTAATGGCCATCCTTCATTTGCAGCAATGGAAAAAAGGACCCTAATTGTATCAATTTTTGCAACCGGAGAGAAAGTTTCAGCATAGTCAATACCATAGGTTTGAGTGTAACCTTTGGCTACCAATCGTGCTTTATATCTCTCAACAGTACCATCGGGCTTATGTTTTACTGTAAAGACCCATCGACATCCTACCGGTCTCTTCCCAACTGGAATAACACATTTTTCCCATGTGTCATTTTTTAATAGGGCTTTCATTTCATTTTCCATTGCGTCTTTCCAGTTCTTCATATTCAAGGCTTGATCTATGCTAGTTGGAGTTTCTTCAGAGTATAGTGCAGCATTGAAAGCCCTAGCTTCTTGAGTCAAGTTACCCTTAGCCATATTTGCCATAGGATATCTAGAACCTTGAGACTCTCTTTCTGGAGAATATCGTTTTGGTGGGATCCCTCTGTTAGTTCTTGGTGGTAACATATATCTTCCTGTTGGTTGTTCCTGTATTAGTTCTTCTTGTTCTGTGGCAGTTTCATGATCAGAGGTAACAAGTTGTTCTTCTTGTTCTGTGGCAGTTTCATGATCAGAGGTAACAAGATCAACATGTTCAGGAGAATCATGAGTATGAGGAGACTGAGTGTTACATACCTCGGATGTCAGGTTGGGAGACTGATCTGGGATGGCACTAGAGTTAGGATTTGTATATTGTGTGGACATATTGTGTGATTTTTCTTGAGCAGTTTCGTTGGGTGACTCTTGAGTGTTGTGGATATTTTCTTCTGATGTTGCCGGAACATACTCTAACCAACTTAGTGTGTCAGAACACTCTATCTCCCCCTGACCACTATGTTGGGAGGCATAGTAGTATTCTGTTTCAAGAAAATCACAGTTCATAGTGGTGAACATGTGATGAGTCTTGGGATTATAACATCTGTATCCTTTTTGATTCACTCCATATCCAACGAATACACATTTTTCAGCACATGGGTCGAGTTTATTTCGTTGAGACTTAGGTATATGAACAAAGGTAGTGCACCCAAAGATCTTTGGTTCTAGCATAAGAAATGAGGGAAGATTGACAAATTCTGAAAGGGTTTGTAGTGGAGTTTTAAATTTGAGAATATTTGTTGGAAGTCGGTTTATAAGGTACGTAGCTGTGGCAAGAGCTTCAGGCCAAAAAGATTTTGGAACTTTTGATTCGATTAAAAGAGCTCTAGTTATTTCTAACAAAAAACGGTTTTTTCTTTCGGCTACACCATTTTGTTCTGGGGTATGTGGGCAGGTAGTTTGATGGATTATTCCTTTTGATTGAAAAAATTGTCTCATAGAGGTGTTAACGAATTCCCCTCCATTGTCAGACCGAAAAATTTGAATATTTTTTTGAAATTGGGTTTGAATCATGGTATGAAACATAACGAATTTGTCAAGGACTTCGGATTTATTTTTTAAGAAATAAATCCATGTCATACGAGTGCAGTCATCAATAAACAACACAAAAAAACGAAGATTTTGTCCTCCAATGATTGGCGAGGGACCCCATACATCGGAATGAATTAGTGAGAAAGGGACATCAACCCTGGTTTTATTTGGTTTGAATGTTTGTCTATGGCTTTTGGCTAACACACATGTTTCACACAACGATAAATTTTTTGAAGGAAACAGATTAGGGAATAGAGTATGTAAATAACCCGTAGATGGATGACCCAATCTTCTGTGCCATAACCATGCTTCTCTTTCTGTGGTTCCATGAGCCATCATCACAGTACCATTTTGAGTCACCTCGTCCACATAATACAATCCTTGTTTCTCAGTGCCACGCCCAATGATCGCCCCTGTCCTGATATCCTGTAAGATACAAAAAGTGGGGTGCATTAGAACTGAGCAATTTAGTTCTTTTGTAACATGACTTATTGATAACAGGTTTTGTGATAGAGATGGAACATAGAGGCAATTAGAGAGTTTCAGCATAGGAGAAAATTCAATTGTTCCTCCTTGTTTAACTTCCATTTTTTCACCATTTGCAGTTTGTATCTTTGTTTTCCGAGGTTTGGATAGCGAAATAAGATCTGATATTTCATAAGTCATGGTGTCGGTGGCCCCGCTGTCAAGTATCCAGGTTTTATCTCGTAAATTATCTCCAGAAAAAATTATATTTGCATTCCCTCCATTTTGTGGATCATTTCTGCAATTTTTTAAACCTTTATTTATATAGGAAATAAAGGAATAAACTTCAGGGGTAATTTCTGCCATTTTCTTTTTTTCAGGGTCAAAAACAGATTTTAGGGTTTTAGGGTTAAAAATTGGGAGATCTTTATTCCCTGCATCTGTGAAAAGAAAGGAGAGCCCCTCTTTTGATCTCCCCGCTCTCGATCCCGCATTCTCGCCGTCGACCCCATCGGTCCGCAAAGAAGAATCGCCGGCGCCGGTTTTGTTGTTCGGAGCGATATTATTTGATCCCGCATCATCTGATTTCGCCATGTGTACGCCGTCGACCCCATCGGTCCGCAAAGAATAATCGCCGGCGCCGGTTTTGTTGTTCTGAGCGACATTATTCGATCCCGCATCATCTGATTTCGCCATGTGTATCGGTCTAGTTACTCGATCGAACCCGGATCTGTCTCCATCTTCGCCGATCTTGAAGTTTCCGTCGCCGTTTGGAGCGATGGTTCTGTTGTTCACGGCGGCGATGGAGTGTCGGTTGAGACCTTCCGCAGGTTTTTGTTGTTCCGTCGTCGTTGTCGGAGGTGTGGGTTGGTTTGTGAATCCCGCTGCTATACCTCCAAGAACTCCATGGAACCGACTTTCATCATCGATGGTGGCTCTGCTGTTTGGGACGGTGGCGGAGGCTTTGCCTTTCTCTCCTCCATTTTCTCCGGTGAGGACTTCACCCTGCCACGGTACAGACCCGTCGATCCAGCCCCTTTTTTGAGATAAATCCGCCTCCAACGGAATCAGAGGTAATTTTGGGTTTTTTAGTTGGAAATTTTTGATCCGATTTGCTAATTGTATAGCCAAATCTGTATTTGGATTATCACCTTCTGTCATTTCATAGCCAGATGGATCTTTGGTAAATGATGTGTTGATTTAGAATCTAACACTGCTCTGATACCATGTCATTCGGGAGAGATAAACATTTCTGAGAGTAATTCTTATGTTTTCATTCATAATGGAACGTTACATTAAATACACAGGGATTTACCCTTTACAGACATAAAGAACAGACAACACTCATTAAATGGGGAACACATGAAAGTAAATGTTGGAACTATGATTAAGCTGTCCTGTCTCATTCTTTTATAAAGTGTTTCTTTTAACAGTTATAGCCGTTGAACGGCTAGAATATTTAAAAAAAAAAAAATTACCTTTTTTTAAAATTACCCATATACACACACATATATATATATATATATATATACATATCTTTTTAACCTTTTACACACACATTCTTCATCTTTTTAACCTCAAACTTAAAAAATTTCAACCTTCTTTTGCAATGGAACAAAATCCAAACACCCCACCTTCAAACCAAAACCGCGAGTATGATCCATTCGAATTAAACTCGACCCCGCGTCAATACCCGAATCTTGAATCGCCCCGCGGTGGTTTTATGAATTTACTTCAAGGCGGGTCTCCGATCGCACAACCACCACTTTTTCAACAACCATATCCGGCATTCAACCCATATCAACAATATCAACCCCCGTTTCCGTTTCAACCGCAAGGATTCCAAGCTTAATCATCGCAACCACCGATGTCACAACCACCACCGCAACCGCAACCGCAACCGGTGTCTCCCGATATGGTTCAAGAGACACAAGAGGAAGGCGACAACCAAACCCGCCGGGCCGCAAGGAAGAAGGCAAAACAAACGGGGGCGAAAAAAGAACGAATTGGACGAAAGAGGAGGAATTAAACTTGGTGAAGGCGTACATTTCCGCTTCCGTTGACCCGATCGTCGGGGACTCGCAAACGCTTGATACTTTTTGGAACAAAGTTCAAGCGACTTTTAACGAGCTTATGGGCGAAAAAAACGGAACATGGATAAAATTTCAGGGAAATTTCGTGAGATGCGACTAAAGCTCAACGCTTTTAACGGCATCTTCAACAATCTCTCGAATATACGGAAAAGCGGGTCCAACGACTTCGACGTTTTCAACGCGGCGTTAAAACAATACGAAACAACAACGCCCACTCGGAAAGCGTTCCCGTATATACAAGCTTAGAACGAGTTGAAAAAACAACCGAAATGGCTTCTTGTCGAAGATTCGCAATCTTCGGGAACTAAACGATCGAGGTCGGTCCACCAAGGGACGTCACAACAATCGGACGGGCGAACTTATATTGACGTGAACGACGAGCCCGTCGATCTCGATGAAGACGAACCCCAACCGATCCGTCGACCGATTGGGCGAGACCGGGCAAAAAAAGCCAGCAAGAAAGCGGCTTCGGGTTCCGGTTCGGAGTCGAGCGTTATGGAATTGTTTGGCGACAAATTCGACCGATACGTCCAATTACAAAGCGAAAAGGTCGGGATTATGGGTCGGGTGGAAAAAGAAATTGTCAAAACGCAACGGCAAATTGTCCAAACGCAACGAGAGTTACAACGAAACGCCGATATCGACTTCTTGACAAAAAAACCATCCGACTTCGAGGGCGAGAATTTGGAAATTTTCTTGGCGATGCGGGAAAGTGTACGCGCTAAATATCGCCCCGGGAACAACAACGACAACGACACCGACACCGATGACGACAACTAGTTTACGTTTATTTTTATTTTTAGTGTAATTTTTATTTTCTAAGTTTGTTTTTTTTTTTGTAATTTTTATTTTTAATGAAATGGTTTTTAATTTAAAAATTATGTTCTAATTTATTTTTGAATTTTTTTTAATTAAAAAGATGATGTGGTGTGATGAAAATGTGATGAGTATAAAGGGGGTAATGTGATGGAGTGTGATGGGATAAAATCCTATGTGGCGATGACGTGACGCTCATCACTTTTGGGCAAAGTGATAGGTACTCCCATCAGCCTAATGGTCTTCAATAGTTTAAAAAAAAATAGGAAAAATGAACGATATCCACTCGACCAGTCAATTCAATATCGTGTATGTGGCTACTAGCTAAGATAAAATTACATCACCTCTAACAGCTTAGATAACAAGTCAAAATTTTGTATCATCAATCATGCATAATTTAAAAAATATATTATTAAAGTAAAATAAATAATAAAGCAATTTACAGAGTTTGTGAGTATTCGAATACACTTTGCTAACTTTCGACCCATTTTTGTATTTAAAATTCAACAAGAGTTAACACAAGCTACAGTACACCCATGTTTTGTATTGTATCAAACAGCATTTGACACAATTATTCAAGGATTCTTTAATTTAATCCTCAACTTCCTTGCAATTTCCATTGCTTTGGGATGCACTGTTCTCTTGCTAGAATCCAGTTGTTCAACTTCCACCCATTTCAAAACCTTCATTACAACCGATTTATTAACTTTTATAGCATCATACTTTGATTTCCCCATACCATTTTCCAAAGCTTTCTCCAAAAACTCCATGAACCAATTTCCCGCCTCTCTCTCAATCTTCTTTCCTAATTTAATGGTATCATTCAAATCGATACACGTAAGCTTTTTTTCATTAACATTTAACAACCTCGTGTGTTTTCCCAAGATTGTAGACTTGTTCATGAGATCATGCAAGATTTGGGTGTGTTTGTGTTGTTTGTTAGAAGTTTCGGTTGCTGATTTAACTGACACCATGTCGGCTATGGCTTGAATTATTTGGTTGTGGAATTCAAGAAACTGATCAATACAGTCTGTTGGGTCCTCAGGGTTAGCCGACTTGCTCAATGTGGATAAACTCCTAAAAGTCAAATACAAAATCATAAATCATAATTATCCTAAAAATTACAACTTTCATAGATTTGTAAAAGAGTCAGATGAAAAGTAGTCATACTTGAGAGACCAAACAAGAGTTTCGGTAGCTGAGGCATTTCTAAGTGCTTCAAGGGCAGTTTTTCGTGCTTTTTCTCGTTGTTGTACGGCTTCCTGATTTATTATTTGTTTCACGGATGTTAGGAAAAAAAAGTTAAATGCAAGAAATAGCAATGTACTTTCATTTATTTGTTCATTATAACATCTTACTTCCATTTCTTCTACAGTTACAACATTGTGCCCAATGATGGCAATTTCAAAAACTAAACAATTTTCATAATTGGGAGATTTTTCAAAGTATAATGTCATAGAAAGTACAATGCTATGATTAGGTAGATTTATCAAAGTACAATGCCTTGATATAAGAAAGAAAATGAAAGTACAATGTCGTAATTGGAAATAATTAAAGTAGGATACCATTGTACACAGATAAATGAAAGTATATTGCTATTTCTTGAATTTATCCCTTAAGTAAAAAAAAAGGACTTGAAGTTACCTTTCCCAGTAAGCTAAGCTTCCGTGTTAGATTTAATAATGAGGTTTCTGAAGATGAATGACCACATGGAGACTTAACTTGTGAGCCCATACTTGTGTTCAAACATTCTTTCATTTTTACACCAGAAATTGGAGAAGACACCACTCTTGTGGTACTTTTCTTTTCCTATATTTTTCAAAAAAAAAAAAAATTATGAATAAGATCACATAAATCTTTGAGTAAAATCAATACACCATTATTATGTCCAAAATACCAATCAATACTTTAGAAGATGTACCTACAGATGAGTTGGAGGGACTTCTTAATGTCTTTTCACCTTTTTCAAATATGCTACTCTTGCTCCTTGGAACCTTCACCATAGAAGAAGTAACATAGCTTTTTTTTACAGTCACAGGACTTTCAGTCACTTTAGACAAAAATGCCCTTCCACTAGAGCTTCTCTTCTCAGTTGATCTAGAACTAATCACCTCTTTCACAGGTGTACATTGATCAAACTTCAAAGGGCATGGCTTTAAAGCCATAGGTGATGATGCATTTGTACCCCAAGAACCTCTTCTAGAAACAGACAATTTTGAATTCAGATTTCCATTTTGATCACTCTTTTCCTGTTTTTCTTTCAACCCCATCAACGGTCCAGGCATTCCAGCAAACGGGTGGCGGCCAGGAACCGGTTTCACCCCTTTAGCTATAGGAAAAGGGGAACCAATCTCCAATTTTTCAACATGAATGAACTGACCAAGTTGCATTTTATTACTGAGAACAAGATCATCTTTTTCTAAAGGTAAACTCACATAGATTGAATGAGACGAATCCGAAACCTTTATGTAAAATCCATGTTTTGGCCAGAGATCTTTCTCGTCAAGATCAGCCGGCATAATATCTGTAACTTGTAAAAGCGAACTCCTGTGTTGACTTGTAGGCTTCACCCCTGAATTCATCCCGTCCAGTAATTTCAATAAAACCCCTGGTGTCAGCGCCGCCATTAAAACAGAAAACAGGGGTTCTTACAGAGAATCAAACAACGATTTCCACAAGCAAAAAGAAGTTCATATCATTCGATAACATGCTTCAGTTCCATGATAAATTATATGGATACCAATATTATAACAAGAAAAGCCAGAAACTTGAAGCAAGTTTTCAAATTTTGCGAATTGAATAATGAAAATTAACAATCCTTGATCAAACGACAACAGAATCTAAGTGTTTGATTGATATGATGATCGGGTGTGAAGGAATGATTTGGTTTTTGAAAGGGGAGCGGTGTTTGGAAGGTTTTACAAAGAAGCGTAGGCAAACGGTCGTTCCTTGGCTGTTGTGTCACGGTATAATTGTTGGGTTCTTAATTCATTATAGGCGGGCGGGCAGCCGGGCAGACTAGTCTTAAACGACCGTGTTTGAAGTGAGGGAAGTCATAAATTTGAAATGTTTGTTAAGGATACGCTCCGGAAGATGAGTAGATGACCAAATCCACCTCAAACTTCTCAACTAATATTTAATTTCAAATTTAATTTGTTAATCGGCCGAATAATACTTAATCTGTGCTTTTATATCGGGCCAAAATATGAACCTTCTCAACTGATTTTTGTTATCTTTTATTAATTTGGTTTTTTAACTAATTTTAGTGGTTTGTTTTTATACTTCTTTAACGGTTTAAAATGTTAATTTTTGTGGTTATATGGGTTTGGAATATGTTCGCATGAACTGGTTTATTCGAATGTACGCACTAAATGTGTTAAAGTCTATTTTTGTTGTTTGTTATAATACTTTTTTTTACATCAATCTATTATTATTTGACGTTGTTATAACTTTCTCTTTAACAAAATCATAAATATAACATGCATAAAACATTTTTCTAGATATAATTGTTGATAAACATTTCTTTTCATGCTTTTTCTTTGTCGAACCCCAATTATAGGTAGGTTCTATACTTTATTAAATTTTCATTGTTTGATTATATTCCAAACACTCATACAACGTTTTCTTGGTGTAAACCCAAATATTTTTGTCCAAATTTGAGGGGGATACATCGGAATAAAGGGTAACGAACTATCGTAAGTATAAATTTAGTCTTTTATCAATTTTTTGTACACATATGACCATTAAATCTTTTGTTTTGTACACATTTAATCATTTATGTTTCTTTTGTAGGCATATGATCATGCAACTTATTTTTTCCGTATACATATGACAATTAAACTTTTATTTTTGTACATATATAACCATTAACATAAGTGATTAAATATGTACAAAAAAACTAGTTTAATGGTCATATGTGTACCAAAAAAAATCATAAATGACTAAATGTGTACAAAACAAAAAGTATAATTGTCATATGTGTATAAAAAAATATAATGAACTAAATATGTACTTACGATAAAATTTATTATATAAAAAAAAAAGACATTTTCCCTGAATAAATCCCAAAATCCCAAGTTGATGTACATAAAAAAAGAAAGTAACTTTTTACATCACATTCCCATGTAAAACCATTGTTTTTGAAATATGTGTATCAAGATAAGTTTTGGAAGCAAATTTTGGAAACTTTTAGTTTTAAAAAAATCCAAAGTAAAACAAAAATTATGTGTTATGATCTTAAAGCTTTTATTTTATAAAAAAATTATAATTTAAAAGCTACTTCAAATAGTTTTTAAAAGCTTTTAACTTTTAATTTTTATGTAGTTTTATACATTAAAATCTTACAACTACTTTTGTTTAGTATTTCTATATAAATAAAAGTTTCAGCTTCCACATGTTAGCTATCAGCTAATTGGTAGCTGATAAATTAGTTGATAAAGTAATGATATTTGGTAAAGACTACATAATAAGCTAGATGGAAAACATAAAATGGCATCTAGATATATAATTAAAAAACTACTGTATAAAGCTTTTTTATGCGTGCCAAACAGAACTTAAGTATACTTCAATCCATGCACCCAATAATATTATTACAAAATGGTTATAGTAATAATAATGATAAGGGAAAATGACTTATAAGGGTAATTATGTTTCAAAACTGTTCAAAAAACACCATCTAAGTTTAGTTTGTTCAAAAAACACCATCCAAGTAAAGCCTTTGTACAAAAAACACCATCCAAGTAAGGCCTTTGTACAAAAAACACCATCGAACTATATGTTTTGTTCAAATTTTACCCGATGGTAACCGGCTCTTGCAGGTTAAAGGATGACTTGGCCGGTCACCAAGTATTAGGCCAAGTCATCCTTTAACCTGCAAGAGCCGGTTACCATCGGGTAAACTTTGAACAAAACATGTAGTTCGATGGTGTTTTTTGTACAAAGGCCTTACTTGGATGGTGTTTTTTGTACAAATGTCTTACTTGGATGGTGTTTTTTGAACAGACCAAACTTGGATGGTGTTTTTTGAACAGTTTTAAAACATAATTACCCTTATAAGTCATTTTCCCTAATGATAATAATAATAAGAGCGACAATAAGACATAAATGATCAGATTAATGATAGCAACGATAAATAACAATAATCATCATAAAAAGTAATTATACATTGATTAATGGACAATTTTTAAACATACATTGCACCTTATATTTTGTAATGATTAATGTATTTTTAAACATATATTAGTTGATGTATTTTAAACATACATTGCACCTTATATTTTAAAAATTGGAGAAATTTTATAAAAGAAAATTGGAACAAACGTTTATGGTTAGTTACATTTTAATATAATAGTTAATGTGTCTAAATCGGTGCTTTGGGAACATTTGAAATAGTTTTTTGGATAAATTTGACATTAATTTAAATTCATTAGTTAAGTGTGTACAATTGCAAAACTTTGTTACCTTCACAAATTTATCAATTGTAGAAAAAATTATCGGAAACCGATCAGAGATCTAACTATCGATTATAATGATATTTTTAAACACTTTAAATTAATTTATCGGTCAAATACGTATAAAAATATATAAATAATTAATTTTGCACAAATGCAAAAGTTAACATGTCATTATCCCTTGCCGTTAAAAAAACATGTCATTATCCCTATTTTTGAATCCTCTTGGCCATCTTTAACGGATCTAAAAGTTGAGTAACATATTTAAATGATTTATGTTGTGGATATTTTAACATTTTTGATGTTTTTATAATCAGATAACATTTTTGATAATTTTTACAAACTTCGATAAAACCTTTGTTTTATTACGAAATGGGCAACGAAGTCCATTCTTTAATCAAAGGAGTGGACCACCGAAGTGTTTTCACATAGAACTTAAATTGCAGGAAACTCGATGAACAAAAGACACTCATAATGGTTTCTTTGAAGATAAATTACAAATTTGGGGATTTAACGTAAACGCCAATATTTAAGTTGCCAAGACTCAAGGAACCCCCACCCCAACATGAATGAATATCAATGTAAACATTTGGTCGTGTTTAAATTGATGTTATTTGGTTGGATAGAATTACAAATAAATTATATGTGCAAAATAATGGAATAAAAAGCAATGAAATGGATTAGCTATACTTTGTAATCATGATTGGTTGGTTTGCGTGTAGGAACAAAAATGGAATGTACATATGATACAAATTTTTTGGAACTAATAGGTTTGAAATAATTTCTTATATACATTGTCTATATATTTTAAAGTAAAACATAAAAGTCTTTATACTTTTTATATACATTGTCTTTATATTATAAAGTAAAACAACAAATTCTTAATACTTTATGATCGTTACGATAAAATCGTGGTTTTATTTTTTTGAATAAAAAAAGATAAAAAGAACTGGTAATTGTTTATAAGAAAATACAAGAAACCAACAATAGTCTACACATTTTAAATTTTGGTCTGTAATTTTGGTTTTAACTAGTAATCATTAGGAAAATCTCTATATTTTTTACTCCTTATCGATAAAGTCATGACATTTTTTTGAAAAAAAAATGATAGAAACTTTTAGCATAATACAATCTTACAATATTCTCTTTGTCTCACAAAAAGTGTTATGTTATCGTTATGTTATTGTATTCTCTCTGTCTAATAGACAATTTTGTTTACTATAAAATTAGAACATCAAACAAAAATTGATTTAAAATAGTCAAACATAGAGAATATATAATATTAGTGTAACATAACACCCTTCACCATAGATAATAACGTAGCATTACAGGTCCAGTGGATCCAAACATTAAGAATATATAATATTTAGCGACTATGACGGTACATGGTCTAGTGGATCCAAACACCAACAATATGGTGATCTTTTTTCTTAGGCGTTTACGTGGGGTATTCTCAATCAGTGAATGGGTGTTATGGGTGATCGATGTACTAATGTCATGTATAGAGAAATTATTTTGGGGGAAATCGAACATTGACAAATGAAAAACATGTTCAATAGCTTTTGACGATTTATATGTAGCGAATTTTCTTTCCTATTTTATTATTCGAGAACTATGAAATAAGTGTGCTAGGTTTGGTACGATCAGTGACGTGTTTATATCAAAACGAGTATCCAAACTCGGTAAACATTTTGCATTCGTTAGGTTTATTGAGGTCAAGGATATTAGGGTTTTGATAGACAACCTTTACACAAATTGGATTAGAAATTTTAGATTATCTGCTAATGTGGCAAGACTTGATCGAAATACTAATAACAAGGGTTTCAACCAACCACCTTCTCTTTTGGGGTTGGGGTTGGGGTTGTTAATGTTAGTAAATATTGAGGTACTTCTTATGTTGATGCATTGAAATTAATGAATGTTGACAATACTTTTACGCTTCTTGAGGATGAAGTGGCGATTATGATTGATGAAGGGTTGTTTAATGTGAAGGATTATTTGTTGGCACTTGTAGGATGTGCCAACAATTTTCATTCTCTTATAAACCTTCATACTAGTTGTAGTAATAAAGGGTTTTATGATATGAGTTTGAAGTATTTAGGTGGATTATGGTTCTTGGTGGAATTTGATTATTTACGTGTTTGTTATGCTTTTTGTGATCATATTGGTGTGAATTTCATGGTTTACACGATTACAATCTTGGTCTGACACTTTTGAAGTAGATGATTAGATTTCTTGGACTGATGTGGAGGGGATAACATTGAAATCTTGGTCGTTAAAAATCATTCAAACTTTGGTATAAGTGAGGGGAACTTCTTTATACGAATGTAACTATATGTTCTAATATTTGTAGTGTCCACATGTGTGTTAAAACCCTTATTAAGTTCTTGATCATAGAATCAGTGAAGATTGTCATGAAGGGCAAAGTGTTCTTTATCAAAGCTAAAGAGATAAGTGGGTGGATAACAAACTTTCTTACGGACCATGTAACTCTGGAAGGTCAATGTATAGGAGGGTTTGTATAGGCTAAACATTGTGATTATGAGATTTTGTATAGGCTAAACATTGTGAGATTTCAGAAGGTGTCAATGTCACGTTTCAAAATGAAGTATTAAAGGAACGTAATGGTGAGGAAAATGTTTCAAAGCCTCTGTTGCAATAGGAGGACCCATTTGGATTGGGTCCTCTTATTGAAGAAGAATCTAAAAGTTATGGATGATGGACAACTTTTGATGGGTCCAAGCCTAATTTCCATATTAGTTTACCACTCCTAGACATGTGGTCGAGGCTTCGGGTCCCTCCACGAAGCTGCATTAGCAGGCGATTCATACTCCGAGGGAACTCACTTCTAGCTTTTACGCTCGGCTGGGAAGTTCGTATCCGTTGCTTCCTGTCCACTAGACTTCAACCCTACTCCATTGATTATTGATGGGCTGAAACAGTCTGCCTAGTGCTATATATAGGCATGTTGAAACACATTCAACGACTTTGTTTTTCTTATCCAGTTAACGCAAAAGTCGTTAAATGTCAGTTGGATGCCTTAGCTAATGATGGATAAAATTAAGTCAAATCATCAATATTGGATGGGTTTGATGACTCAAAATACGATACTTAAGGTTATTTTTCATACTCTAAAGGACCTCCAAACGGGTTCTCGATACTTAAAAGATTGTCAATGACGATCGGAGTAGGATGTGTCAAGGGATAAACCACAAAAGCTTGTGAAAAAGATATGCATCTGATTTTTAAGGGATTTGGAGATAACGAACTTGACCAATGAATTTCCTATCCCTTATGGTTTAGGGATTTGGTAAGGTGGCAAAACTTATGTGGGTTAAGGACTTTGTCATAAACATTGTATCAACTTTCTTTTTTACAAGAACGAATTATGTATGGAGTTGTTTCATATTGGAGCTTTGCGGGGGGCTCTTTTTTCAACTTTTTTGTAAGTTATGTTGGGCGAAAATCTAGTGGCATTCTTCACATGTGGGACTCCTTTATGTTTATTTAAAAAACGAATTATTTCCTTTTGGTTATTTTGTAGTTGTGGGAAGCATGTATTCAATGTATAAATGGCATGGTGAGGTAGTTCTTATAGGTGATTTTAATGAAAGTTCATTATGATACAGAGAGATTTGGGTCGATGTTTCATAGTAACTATTCCAACATCTTTAATGATTTTATTCATAATGCGGAGTTGGTGGACATCCTTTTAGAGGGTATTCTTTTACTTGGACAGATAAGCTGGTGTCTAAAATGTTTTTGGTTTCAAGTGGTTTACAAATCTTTTTGGGTTTAGCTTTTGACCAGAATCTCTAACATCATCGACCCATTCTTTTAAAGGAGGTTAGTATTGATTATGGTCCTCCGCATTTTCGTTTATTTCATTTTTAGTTTATTGAAGACAATTTCTAGAAATTAGTATGGGATTGATCAACAGAAATTTATGGTTTTGAAAAATAAACTTAAAAGATTGAAAATAAAGTTGAAGTCTTGGCATTTAGAAAACATAATCTGTGTTTTTTCTGGAAAAACTTGATCTGCAAAAGTTATTGGTGGAGATTGATGGTAAAATATGGGTGAAGCTACTTCGGCTGATGTTCAGTTTAGAGTGAGCACAATGCAGTTTACTGTAGATATTTATCACGTGGAAACATTGGATTTAGCCCCAACGTTAAGGTTAAGTAGGCCACTGAGGGTGATGAAAGCACCAAGTTTCTTCACGATGTTGTGAATGAAAAACGTGGGTTGTCTATTTGAAGCATTATGGTGGATGGGAAATGGATTTCTTCAACGAATAGACTGAAATATGAATTATTTTCTCAGGTTGTAGTTCGGTTTACACACCTGATAGTAACTCAGTCCGTCATTATTCATGTCTTTTCTAACCGACTTTCCTTTGAGCGGGCTAGTGAGCTGGAGGGTGATTATTTGAGGGAGAAGATAAAGAGAGCTATTGGGAGTGTGGTTTCGATATATCCCCAAGACCAAATGGTTTTACTTTTGATTTTTTCAAAAGCAACTAGTATCTCTTAGAAAAGGACGTGGTCAGACTAGTGTTCATTTTTTTTTTCAACTGGTCAATTTCCAAATTGGTGTAACCAGTCTCTCATTGTCATAGATCCTAGAGTGAAAGATGCTAAACAGGTTATTGATTTTCATCCCATTAGCTTAATAGATAATTGGTAAGTTATTATCTAATCGATTATGCTCGGTTATTGACAGGTTAAATCCCAACTGCGTTTGTTAGTTGCATGATCCGATTTTTGTAATTTTTAAGATGTAATTTGCCTTTTTTTGTCTAGCTCACTGCCAACTTTTAATAGAATCTTTACCGTTAAAAAAATTACATTAAGATAATACTCAGTCAAACAGAGATAATATAATATAATAATATTATAGTACCATAATACTCTCTTTCAAACAACTAGAATACCATCTCTCAAATAATACAATCTCAGTGAACACATATTGTAATAAGATCATAAATTTTGTTATTTTCAGTTAAGAAAAGGTTTTTTGTCCCTTTTGCAAACAATTAAAAATAAAGTTATGACTTTACCGGTAATAACCTTAGACTGCGGATTATTAAAGATTTCTCACAAAATACAATTATGTCGTTTTTACTGTAGTTTGTAAATTATTAAAATATTAATTAATAAAATAAAAATTAAACATAAGATCATTCAAAAAAAAGACTTGTTGTTAAACTTTTGTGACAACTTATCCCTCTAGTCAACTATTCAAATACCTTAATAGAGTTTATGTTTTTCATCAACATACTTATCTGTACCAACTCTTTGATTTATATTTTTTTATTCTTTTTATATAGGTTGCTCTATATAAAATTATATTAGGATAACTATTCAGTATATATTAAGTTTATTATTAAGTTAAGTAGTAATTTCATATTTTATATTTACACTTATACATATTTTATGTTTGCATTTTCTAAATTAAGAATTTTATATGTTAATATGTTATTAAAATTTATTTTAACTAATTAACAAATTAAAATAAATAAAAGACAAAAAAGAAAAAAAAATTATTGAAAAACATCTTATCAAGAACTTGTATATTTACAAGTTCTATTGAACAAAAAAGTTCAATAAAAAATAAACTCTCACAATAGGTAGAAAGTTTTCTTTTGATTACGTTTTCGGAAAAAAAAACAATCTGAAAAGTCTTTAGTGTAGATGCTCCAAGAAAAACTCATTGGAAACCAAATAAGATTACAACAACAAAAATATATTTTATAATTATTTTTGGAAAATAAAATTGAAACTTACTAACATTTTCAAATTGATGTAAAGAATATCCATGTGATTAAAAGTCAGATGAATAAAAGGAGATTATAGGTTTTCATTTCATTCCACAGAATAAGAAAATAACAAAATAAGTTTTCAAAAATTTTATTTTTCTTAGATCTTTTTAAGAAAAACAAGGTATTTTTCTACAACCAAACAGACCCTAAAATAATTTAAAACTGGAATGAAGCATTATGACAAAATGAAAAAAAGTTTCATTCCACTATATTGACAAAACAAACACTTATCTTCATCCCAAAGAAATGAGTCATTCCATTCGTCTGTGCATACATTGGTAAAGGAGATAAAAGATTGTTGCATAAATTGGTGAAAAAGTGTAACTTCATTGCATAAGTAAACATTTAATAGGTGCCACATTATGAGGTAACTAGTTCTAGTTATGAAACATTATTTACTATTTCGTTTAAAAGACCGCTTTGTTACATAAACTTAAAAACAAATATGAAACGTCATCGCATAAATAAGCATTTAACCCTAAAAATTGTTATTGAAAAACGACAAAATTTACTCAAATAAACACCATTGACAAACTCATGACAGTACGGAAATGAGTAAATTCCAAATACAAACTTCCAAAGAAAGAAAATATTGCGGTTTTAACGGACTAAAGGATTAAATAAAAAGTCAAACCAACCGGAGTTCATGTAAAATGTGCTCAAAGGACCATTCAAAACAAAGGGTATACATAAAGTCATAAACAACCGAATTTTAACTTACGAAAGCAACTATCTTTACTATCCTCAAAAGTCAAAAGACTATTTCTCATAATCAACTCTAATTTAAAAGCAGAAAGGGGAAGAAAACTTACAGTATGCTGTAAATAAAACCACCCTTTTGATACAAGAACACATAGACCAAAGATGGTGATCTCAAGATTTTGAAGGGTAGATTCTCATTCCTCAACAGTAATAAGTTCAAACTCAATAAGTGACAGATTACTGTCTTCCTTCACAGTAAAAGCAGCTTGATCAGTAATTTCAACACGACCCCATTTGTCAACTGCAAGTCTCATTGACCCTTTGTACATGTCAATCTTTGCATTCCTTAAAATCACAGTGCTTCCTTCCTTCATGGCATCAACTGGAAAAGTTGCATATGTTAAGAGTTATGATTTTCAAAATCTAAAAAGATTAGATTTTTGTTTAGAAGTTTATTAGTGAAGTGTACCTTGATCGTTTCTAGCAGTGAAGACAATGATTCCAGTTTCATCACCAACTAAACATTCAGCAAGACGCATGTTGTTGCGTCCTTGAGTCCCATTGCGACCTCTTGTCATTATCATCTTTGAACTAACCACTTTTACAGTGAGATTAAGACCAATTGCACCAGGACGAAGTTGGTCAATCTTAGTGAAAGCTGGTTGCTGCTTGGTTTGTTCAGCCATTTTTCCAGAAACCCTAGAATAAGATTTCCGAAACAGATCATTTAGAATAGCACTGAATAAAGTCACATATTCATGCATACATGAAGAGATATAATCACTCTTTTTGCAAGGCTTAGTCAAAATAAGAACAATAACAAGGAATCATTGATTCAAAAATGTACAGATACATGCATGAAGTAAAACTAAAACAATTCTTTTTGATTTGAATGTACCAACCAAATCTTCTTCTTCTGTGTTATGACATCACACGATAATACGATTTTGACCTTTGTTAGAGCAAAAGTGCGATAGCTGATATAGGATACTGGCTAAACATCAGATACAGCTTTAGAAAACAGAACTTTTGACTTTTTGATGATCTGATTTAGCAGACATAAAGGAATAAGGACATTCGCAACTTTAGGCATACGAATCGATTCAAAAGACCGTACACATATACATGCATGAACTTCAAACAAATCTAATTTCCTGTTTCAAAAGAATTCAACTAGCAGCTTCAATCTCTTCGATCTTCTAACTTGCGTAAGTCGATCACACAAGATCGGGACCCAAAACCAACAGAATGTCAACGAAAATCGATAGTTCTATACGAATTTGACGGTAAAACGACAGAACACAGAAAAACTAGTAATCATAAGTCGATTATGATTGTACAAAGTACGGACTGGAAAATCATTGCAAGTCGATGAAATCTGATATCTGAAATTGTACTATGAATCAATAGAGGCAAAGATTAACTGACCTGAGTTGCGAGTAAGGATTTTCGGAGAATTTGAGGAGAAAGGGGGTGAAGATCTGTGTAGCGGTTGAGATTAATGATCATGCGAATGTGCCAATAGCCTTTTATAATTAGGGTACCGAACTCGATCCCCAAATTTCACTTACCAAAAATAAATGCAATAATTATCTTGATATTGTTCAGAATAAGTATATGACTAACTTTTCATTCGGTTTAGAATAAACACATTCGCATAAGATTAATGATCATGTGAATGTGTTTTGTTTTGACCATTGTATCGATTTAATATCAACTGTAATATTTTTATAAGTTAGATATTGAATTGATTGATTTTTGGGTTAATAATATAAAAGTTATTGTAGTTAGGGTTAAATATTGAAAGAGTCATTCTTAACAAAGTCATTTCATTGTAGTTATTGTAGTTTTTTTGGGCGTTAAAGTTGTTCCTGATTTGGGAAAAAGGAAATGTCACAAAAGTCATAGAGGTTATGACTAAGTGTTAACAAAGTCATTTCATTTTTTTAGGGCCTTACTTGATTTGAAAATGATGCTAAAACTACTGGGGCTATGATTAAGTGTCAACAAAACAATTACTGATTAAATATGTATATAAACTTCCATCTGCATACCAAAATATTCATGGTTCAATGCCACCCCTCTGATATATATATCAATATTCATGGATCTAAGCCACCAATGTGATTTTGCATTTACACAACTTTAGGTAGGTAATGGGCTCACAATGATCATATTCCATATGATCCCATATTCCATATTAGTCATGAAAAATCCATATGTCTTTGGCTACCAAACATTTACCTGTTATAGGAATGCTTCATGTCTCAAATGTAGCCTCTACAATTGATTATATTGTCTCAACATATTGTTTGTTTGAGGTTTCACTTCGTACGTGAGTCTCACAACCTATTATTCGGGTATGCACATAAACGGTTGTAAAACATATTCCCATAAAAGACATTATAAAGATTCATTTGCTCAGACACACCATTATGTCGTGGTGTACTGGGTAGAGTGAACTATTAAACAATCCTACTCTACGTCAGATGAAAAGCAGCTTGATCAAGGTTTCAAGATATTGTACAAATCCATTGGATAATATTTTGAGTGATCTAAATGTAGTCTGTTAGAGATGGTATGTAGGCTGAAGTTTAGATATAGATTTAATAAAGACAATTTTTAACACTTAACCTTAACCACAATAGCTTCTATGTCATTTTCCCAAATCTAGAAGGGCTTTAATGCCCTTAAAAACAAATAATGTCTTTTTTAATACTTAATCCTAACCATAATGGCTTTTGTGACATTTTTCTAAATCAGAAAGGGTTTTAATGCTCTAAAAAAACCATGAAATATTTTTTTAACATTTAACCCTAACCATAATGGCTTTTGTGTTATTAACCCTTGTTTTTTTTTCATGTGTCGTGTTCTTATGTATATGCAAGCTCATATTGTATGTATAGAATTCCCCAATTATGAGATAGTTCTTATTGTATGTATGTAATTCCCCGATTATGAGAGACTCATATGTTCATGACAACATTATTTTGATATATGTTACTTTTTAGTTTAATAACATATCTTTTAGTTTGGGAAAGAAATAATCCAGATAAATAACGGGTTGCTTTTTTATCGTAATAAAAAATTAGAACATCGTTAGTAAATATGATAACAATACATTAATACAATATCGATTAGATTTAATTCAAAATTACACACAGCTTGATTAAACTTTTAACATGTTATAACTGGTCTTGGGCCTGAGCCCAGCGTTTATAATCAGACAACTCGTAACTGGTCACGACCTTAACGAGGCCTGAATCCTGATCAAAATAACCAATAATCGGGCTTTTAACCGATTTAAAAAGAGAAAAAGCATTTTATAACAATTATTAAAAAAATGTTGTTAACAATTTTTTTTTAAATACGGATACTCAATACAACCTTTATCAGGCCTTTTAATTGGGTATGAATAAGCAGACCTCTTTACCGGTTATATTTCAGAAAAAAATATTTGTAATAAATCGAATTTTCCTTAAATACAACCGGGTCAATTGTGCAAGGAGGAGTGCCTTTTGTAAAGAATAAAAATTAAACATATGCATAGGAATGACAACGGGTCGGAGCGAGAAGACCCATACACGACCCGATTTTTTGGGTCGGTGCTTATCGAGTTTTCAGGTTTACTAAACACATTAATAATATAAATCTACTATAATAAAACGTAATGCCACTAATATATACCATTACAATCGTATGCGTTGGACGCATATATCATATTTTCATAGGAAACATGATTGCTATTATATATAATTTTTTTAGAAATCATAACGGAAGTATTATTCTTTCACGTTATATATATATATATATATATATATATATATATATATATATATATATATATATATATATATATATATATATATATATATATATATATATATATATATATATATATATATATATATATATATATATATATATATATATATATGATCAAATGTAAGTTGATAATTATTGTGTAACCTTGTAACTAAATATAGACGAATTATTTTTAATCCAGACAGGGGAATGATAGTAATTGATATATAAATCAATTAAATTTTAAATAAATAAAAACCTATAAATGCGGTAACCGACTCCTATAATTACGGAAACTAATTTTTTCTTGAATTCTGATTGGTTCATACAGTTATACAATAATTATCAGTTTTAGAATAACGTAACTATATATATATATATATATATATATATATATATATATATATATATATATATATATATATATATATATATATATAGAGAGAGAGAGAGAGAGAGTAAAGTTCAATTGAGAACCTAAAAAAGTCTAGGAACCGAAGAACACATTTTATGAACTTTTTTGTACACAATATTTTTCAAAAAAAAAAAAAACCAAAATTTCTGTTATGATGCGTCTAGAAGATTTAAAAAAAATTCAAAAAAAATCATTTTTTTTTTTCATTAAGGTTTAGGGTTTAGGGTTTAGCGTTTAGGGTTTAGGGTTTAGGGGTTTAGGGTTTAGGGTTTAGAAGATATCAAAAAAAGTCATTTTTTATTTTTTTTCATATGGGTTTAGGGTTTAGGGTTTAGAGTTTAGGGTTTGGTTTAGGATTTAGGGTTTAAAAATCTCTTAGACGCTTTAAATAAAAAAATTGGATGCAATTTTTATTAAAAATATTGTGCAGAAAAAAAGTTCCTAGGTTATTAGGGTTTTTTAGGTTCTCTCATGATTTCGACCATATATATATATATATATATATATATATATATATATATATATATATATATATATATATATATATATATATATATATATATATGTAACACCCGTGTTCCGGATAATGTTTCAGATCAAAAATAAAAACATAAGTTACAATTTCATATAAAAATCAGCATTGTATGCCGATCTTAGAAAAATCATAATTAATTCTATAAAAATCGCATTGACCTGAAACCAGTGCACAAAGTTTGCAAATTGAGTCTAGTTTATTCTATAAATTTTGTTGGGCGCACCGCGCCTGGAAGCTGGGCGCACCGCGCCTGTCACCGTCGGTGGTGTCGGTCGAGTGCGCGATGAAGTAAGCGCTTACGTCAGAGATCGGGTCGCGACCTAGGGCTAGATCGCGTCGCGACGGGGCTCCAGAGGCCTATAAATACGAGGCACAAGCCTCATTTTTGTGGCAGAACACACACCAAACACATATACGATATAGGAAAGTGTTCTGGTAAGGAGTATACGTTGAGAGATGATAGTGAGAAGTAAAGAGCCAGCGGTAGCTAGCGTCGAGGCGCTCGGGAGCTGTCAGAAGTCCGGAACGAGAACCGTGCCAGGACTCCGGGAAAGCACCAAACTCATGTGAGTAATCGCTACCGTATCTCCCTAGTAGTTTTTACGTGTTGAGCTATAGTAGAAAGAAATTATTGAAAGAAATGCAGAGTAGTATAGTTATGATATATGTGTTAGTAGTTGTGAGGAAAGTAGGTATGCTACAGACCCGTTGACGAGTCTGGCCCATGAGAAGTATTGTATCACAGGATGATACTCAGCAGTGTAATTAACCAGTAGTGTAGTGTCCATGCGAAAGAATGACATACGACATAGAAAAAGATAATGTGTAGATACTGTGTGCCAGCTCCATATATTGCACCAGTATTGGTCTAGTAAGTTAGAGGGGATATGGATATCCCATAAAGCAAGTATAGAAAGTCGTGTAGTCAGTTACCAAATGATGAATTTGGTAAAGAGCGATAGAGCCGAAAGAGACCCGGTGCGAAACCGGTGAATATTTTAAGATGGTAAGAACAAATGAGTTGTCACGGTATGTGATACCGTAAGTTAGTAAGTAATAACAAGTAGTAAGGAATGAGTTACCATATGATAATAGTAGGTAACATAGTAGTAAAACACATCACTATTGATGATACTGAACATGAGTAATGTCAGACAGTATGGTAACATTATAAGTTACCAAGTAATAGAAGAAAGCACAGTCAGTACGGTAACGTCATAAGTTAGTAGAAGAAAGTGCTGTAAGACATAGTAAGAGTGTACGTAATAGTATAAGTACAAGAGAAGTGAGTTACGTCGGGTAATACGGTAGTTTCACAGTATGATGGACGAGTAAGAAAAAGTGATCGTATGACGGTCCGGTGTAGTAAGATGAATCTGTGAAACGAGTGTGGCTTTTTAGGCCATACTGTGATTCGATTACTCACTAAGCTTTATATCTTACCCTTTTATTTTATGTGGTTTTGCAGGTTTAGGTAACGCTCGGCTTGGATCATGGGACGATCCCTGGTGATATTATCTTGTAAAACCTTAGGCTTTGGAGAGCCGGGGCGTTACAAATGGTATCAGAGCTGAGATTTGAGTGAACTAGGTATCAGTAGAAAAGATTCCTAGACTCAAATCAGTAGGTATATGTAAATTACCTAATGATAGGTAAATATCACAAACATATTGTGATAAGGAGAGAGATGGGTAAACATCACAAAAAATATTGTGATGAGAAGATAGATAAAGATAAAGCAAAATATACATAGTAACTCAATATGAGTGTTAAAGAACTCCTTAGAAATTCAAGGAGAAGAGGATAGTAAGAACAGTGATAAGATAACTTGTTAAAAATATAAACAAGAAAGTAAGTGAGAAATAAGAGCTACAAGAAAATACTAAAACATGAGAATGGTACATAAGGTACCAAAGAAGATAAGCAGTATACTCATAAGAGTAATATAAGAAAGCTGAAAAAAAAAAAAAAAGAGAACATGGTAACGAGTAAATAAGAAAGCAAGCAGTTTTGAGACAAGAAACAGTTTGAGTAAACAGTTTTGAGAAAGTAAAATAAAGCTATAAAGAAAAGAGTTGGCTTTTAGCCATAAGATATTTTTGAAAATATGATTTAAAAAGTCAACAAGAATGTAAGATATAAAGATAAAAGTGATAATAAAGTAGCTCTACGTAAGAGCTAAAGATTTGAAAGAAGTTTGTAAAAAGCTAAAATAGTAGCTCAACATACGAGCTAAAATGTTTTACGAGACTGAACTATGTTTCAGAAAAGAGTTTTAAAAGATATGAGATTTGAAAAGAGTTTTGAAAGCTATGAGATTCGCTCTATATAAGAGCGAAAGATGTTTTAGTTTAGCTAAGACCAATTTGAAACGAATGACAGTCGAGAAGAGAAAAGAAAGAGGTCCGGACAGGCTTTCGCCATTTAAGGAAGCCTAGAAGACACTACTGGGATGGTACCTCCCTTCGCGAAGTAGTTGTCTAGCTTAGTATACCCTTGTGCTTGAATCCGTTCCAAGTCACAAAGGGGAGACAGAATGAGCATAACCTAGCGGACGGATCTGTTCTGTCCCACGAGGGGAGCTAGTAGAACGAGTTTCATGAGTATCAGTTGGTCTTATGCTAAGAGAAAGGAAAGAATTAAAGAAAGAGTTATTTTCAAAATGAGGATTATTAACCAAAGAAGATTAAGGGTCCTGTAATGACCAAAAGATATGAAAGAATTTTTTTTAAAAGAGTCGTTTTATGACCAAGAAGTGAAAAAGAGATTTTTCTAAAAGAGTCGTTTTTGAAACGACCAAAAATTTATAATAAATATGTAAAATAAGATGTGTGTAATCTAAGTTTTATATGTAATATTATGAGAAATTTTGGTCGAAAGGGTAAAACGGTCTTTCGACAATTATAAGACCATTATGTAGAATAGTATGTGTAAGTGAGGTAATAATATAAGCAATAAAGCTTATGTGAAATTTGGACTTTTTACCGTGTGAATAGTGAATTTTGACTAAAAAGGGTAAATTGGTCATTTGACCATATGCAGAAATTATTATAAAAAAATTTATTTATAGTTTAGGACTAAAAATGTGAGAAATTAAATTCTATGAAAAGATAATTGGTTTTGGTGGCCAAAGTTCAAGGAAGTGAACTAGAGGGACCAAAACTGAAAATATGAAAATATAAATGGAGAAAAATATCTCCTAAATCCACAAATTCAGAGAAGAGTCTAGAGTACAGGAGAAATCCTTGGAACAAAACGAGACCAAGGGATCAAGAAGAGAAGCAAGGAATTTGAAGCGGGAATTGAAGAATTATAGTTGGAATTGGTGATTCCAAACTTCCAAGGTA
Source organism: Cichorium intybus (assembly GCA_023525715.1). Classification (NCBI taxonomy): domain Eukaryota; kingdom Viridiplantae; phylum Streptophyta; class Magnoliopsida; order Asterales; family Asteraceae; genus Cichorium; species Cichorium intybus. The sequence continues at coordinate 3,196,956 of CM042011.1, read as the reverse complement.
AGAAATCAAAACCCTAGTTTAAACTCTTGATGATTTCTTTAAGGAAACTGAAATTTTGCAATTTCAGTCATGAATTAAGTTGTTTAAATGGTTTAACACTTCCAATAAGTCATGCTAAAAGAACTTAATTGAAGAAAATGGAAGTAGGTTGCTATTTTTGCAAGAATTGAGATTTTGATCAAGAACCCTAGATTGTGAGTTCTTGTGATTAATTTGATTATAATGGTTTAAAACTTGAAGAAATTGAAGGGTTTTGGTCTTGGAACAAACCCATATCGATTAAGTAGAGTATTAAGCACTTAATATGAGAAAATGGGAATTTGTAGCATAAAAATCGGGGAATTCTAGGCTTCTGCTCGCTAGGCGCGGTGCGCCCCTCACCTGGGCGCGGTGCGCCCTACGCCAGAAATGAATGTGCAGATTTGCTTCAAGTCTCCTGCCAAGTGATTCTCATTTTCAAGAAATGATCCAAAACTTGTCCAATTGACCTCAAATTTTAAACATAGGTCTAATATGGTTCAAAACTTCACAAAAAATTATCGGAATTGAAATACGACCCTCCGAGGGTACTGTAGTAAAATACGTATAAAATACAATTTAACTAAAGTTGGTCATTCAAGAGTTATACACTTGTCTTGACCATTGATGGTATAATAAGGACTCTAGCATGTTATAGAGTCAATAAAAATGTAAATTAATGTATCATATACCATATATAGGTGCAAGCCAAATACTCGGACACCGAAAGGGTAAAGAACCGAGGGACGTCTAAACGACTTTTCAAGAGTCATAAGGTGAGTACATGCAGCATTTTTATCCATTTTGGGATACATGGCAAGTAAGTAAGTATTTTCAGATTTTATATATTATTTTTATGTGCAAAAATATTTGCAAAAATGGTACACTTTCTAGCTTAAATAGATAGTTAACTGTTATATTTGAAAGTATGATTCCTGGTAATAGCCTAGATTAGGTTAGAAACATGTTTGAATCAAAAGTTTGGCATTTAGCCATTTCATGTGCAAGTAATGTTTTAGTTTCCAGAAAAGTATTTTATGTTTGACTGGTATTGTGGCTAGCATTTTTAGTAAGGGAACTATGTTCCAACCTACCCGGGTTAGGTAAGGAGTCTACTGGGGAAAACCCCTTCGCGAAGTAGACTGCCTCAGCACTTCTACTGTTAGTATTGATCCGTTCTTTCTAGCTGTAGAGACTTGGGGTATCACTTATAGTGATTAACGCCCTAAGTATAAAATTTCCAGCAAGTTTATAAAACCAGTCAAAGAAAATATAAAAGAAACTATTTTTGAAAAGTTTGACATAAGTAAATTTTGAAAAGTATAAGGTATAATATGATTATACTATAAAGTTTTGACAATGGTTTATGTTATAAATTTTTATAAAAGCTTGGAAAAGAAATTTAAAGTTGAGTCTAAAACTCATGTAACTCACGAGACATTTTGTCTTACGTATTATATGTTTTTATGCCATGTATTCCAGGTTCAAGTACGAAGTTGTGAGAAAATTTGAAGTTTGTAAAATAAGTCCTAGAATGCAAAAGAGTGGAACTGGATACAGCTATCATGTATTGGTATTGATTAATCCTTTCCCTTAAACTTATGGTTGTTTGATAAGCGTTTGTAACACCCTCTGTTGTACTTAAACGGATTGTATGGTTTTTGATGAACCGTATTCTGTAAAACATGTTTTTATGTAATATAAATGGTTTGAAGAATTTTGGGTGTTACAGTTTTCATGACTAGTGTATGCTAAAATTTTAATAGAGTCACTTTATGACTAGAAAGAGTAAAAAGGTAATTGTTTTTTTTTTAAAAAAATGAAAGACCCAACCGTAACAAAATATAATGATATTTTGAAACAAATCAGTTGAAAAGTTGTTATATGATAGTAAAAATCACAATAGTAAGTATATGAGGAAGCGAATTATGTACGAGATTGGTGAGGTTTAGAAAGAGAAAGAATACAAGTATACTATACCACGAGTAATTAGTGGTATATGAGTTAAGGGAACCAGTGAACCAGGAAACCTAGTGTAACGTTAGAATCAATGCGTATAGGTGATTATGATAATAAGGGCCCGTATCGTCATAATCACAGGATATGTATTAATGCTAATGGAATCACGAAGGAATCATGGTAATCTGGTAGGGAATAAGTGGAAAATACAACAGACATAAAACTATGTTGTAAAATGAGTAAAAGGTATGAAAACCCTTACACCAGAAAGTATAAGTCAAGTAAATATGGGTAAACCAAAAGAGGAGACAAGGAATGATAGATGTAGTATGGTAAAAAAATACCTAAGTGTGTAGAAGTAAATGTACACAGGTGTTCCGGATAATGTTTCAGATCAAAAATAAAAACATAAGTTACAATTTCATATAAAAATCAGCATTGTATGCCGATCTTAGAAAAATCATAATTAATTCTATAAAAATCGCATTGACCTGAAACCAGTGCACAAAGTTTGCAAATTGAGTCTAGTTTATTCTATAAATTTTGTTAGGCGCACCGCGCCTGGAAGCTGGGCGCACCGCGCCTGTCACCGTCGGTGGTGTCGGTCGAGTGCGCGATGAAGTAAGCGCTTACGTCAGAGATCGGGTCGCGACCTAGGGCTAGATCGCGTCGCGACGGGGCTCCAGAGGCCTATAAATACGAGGCACAAGCCTCATTTTTTAGGCAGAACACACACCAAACACATATACGATATAGGAGAGTGTTCTGGTAAGGAGTATACGTTGAGAGATGATAGTGAGAAGTAAAGAGCCAGCGGTAGCTAGCGTCGAGGCGCTCGGGAGCTGTCAGAAGTCCGGAACGAGAACCGTGCCAGGACTCCGGGAAAGCACCAAACTCATGTGAGTAATCGCTACCGTATCTCCCTAGTAGTTTTTACGTGTTGAGCTATAGTAGAAAGAAATTATTGAAAGAAATGCAGAGTAGTATAGTTATGATATATGTGTTAGTAGTTGTGAGGAAAGTAGGTATGCTACAGACCCGTTGACGAGTCTGGCCCATGAGAAGTAGTGTATCACAGGATGATACTAAGCAGTGTAATTAACCAGTAGTGTAGTGTCCATGCGAAAGAATGACATACGACATAGAAAAAGATAATGTGTAGATACTGTGTGCCAGCTCCATATATTGCACCAGTATTGGTCTAGTAAGTTAGAGGGGATATGGATATCCCATAAAGCAAGTATAGGAAGTCGTGTAGTCAGTTACCAAATGATGAATTTGGTAAAGAACGATAGAGCCGAGAGAGACCCGGTGCGATTCGATTACTCACTAAGCTTTATAGCTTACCCTTTTATTTTATGTGGTTTTGCAGGTTTAGGTAACACTCGGCTTGGATCATGGGATGATCCCTGGTGATATTATCTTGTAAAACCTTAGGCTTTGGAGAGCCGGGGCGTTACAATATATATATATATATATATATATATATATATATATATATATATATATATATATATATATATATATATATATATATATATATATATATATATATATATATATATATATATAGGGAGAGGTTAAAATGAGAAGGATTAAAAGGTTGAGAATGTGAAAATGATTCTGGACCAATCATTCTATAGGGATATTATAGTAATTTAACAATATGTCTAATTAATTAAAATTCCTAAATAATTATGTTTTCCTATAATCATGGGATTAATTTATTCAGTTTCCATGATTATAGAGATTATGATTGCTGTTACCTAAAATAAATGAATTAATTGATTTTTTGTTATTTTATTAATACAAGATTAAAAAAAATATTTTTATCAATTCTTTTGTCAAAATTCAAAATTTTAATAGTTTGATTTTTTTTTCACGGTTTCAATCATGAATGAATAGAATTTTTTTTATAATTTTAGTGATTTAATTTTTAACAGTAAAATTCTGTTGTAATCATCAATAAATAAAATATACATAAAAATGAACAAAATTTTGTTGTAATCATCAATGAATAAGCATGCAATGATATGTAAATATACATATAATCGTAAGTGAATACACATCTAATCATATAACGAATAAATATTTAATCATTCGCCGCCATCGACTCCATTAAATTCAGATTCGTCAAAGAGGATAAGATCAGACCCTTTTTGAGACCATCAATTACTCAGGGATTCATAGAAAACGAACTAAACTATTTTGCAATCGTTGTGGTCGGCTCTTCAGGTATGTTTATGATGACGGCTAACCACAGATGGTTAATGGCGAATTGGAGTTTGGAGATGCAGGCGTCGGGCTTTGTGTGAAGAAGGCAGATTTAGGGATTTAAGAGAGAGATAGAGAGAGAGAGAGAGAGAGTGAGGGTGGAGGGGAAGATACGTATGGAGTGAGAGAGTACTAGGTTTTAGGAATTTGAGAATTTGATTACAAATAATGGGTATCTCTGTTTAGCAAGATGATCGGAATGAAATCAGCAAGAAGCTATAGTGAAGGAATGTATGGAGTTGGAAATTACGTATATAACCTTAGCCGGATTTTATTAGACCAAATAATATAATTTGTATTTTAAAAAAAAACATAATTACCATAATAATCTAAACCATAGATCTTAAATAATAAAGGGTCCAGATTCTTTATCATTTTCTCAACCTTTTAACCCTTCTCATTTTATCCTACCTCTATATATATATATATATATATATATATATATATATATATATATATATATATATATATATATATATATATATATATATATATATATATATATATATATATATATATATATATATATATATATATATATATATATATATATATATATATATATATATATATATATATATATAGGGATGGGTTCAATACAGAACCAAATATATCTCGGCTAACCACAGAACCACTTTTATAACCATTGGATCATTTTATCAACGGATCATATTAGAAAATATGTAACGAAAAGAATTTTACTCGTGTATAGAGAATCACATCCAGGAAAGGGCATATTGGGGAAACCTTTTAAAAAATTACGCATCATATGCTTCTCGTCTCCGGTCATCATGAAAACTGTTTCAGATCTAAAGATGGTGGCAAGTGGTTCTCGATCTTGTTATTTTATGTATTTCCTGATGACGTTGAAGATCGAAGATGGATAAGGTGCTTTCTGAAATTTGTAATAGAGAGGAAATTCGTTCAAGGGTTTAGATCAAAGATCCAGATGTGCTGTAAGTAATCAACCATCGTTTATGCAATTTTGTGCAGATCGCTAATTGCACCAAATAGAAGTGTGTCGATTTTGATATTACCACTCTTGTCCAATTGAACAACAAATCAACTTCACTGTCAGTTTGGATTTTGTTACGATCAACTATCGACTTCACACAAGAAAAACTTTCTCGTAAATATGAATTTACTATAATGTGAACTTATGTTCATTTATGAACATATGTTCATTTATGAACACATGTTCATGTATGAACATATGATCATATTAAGGTGAATCTGAATATGTTCTGTTTTCATGATCTTCAATTTTAGTACAATGTATGTTATATCAATTATTGATTTTTACAAAGTTCTTATATCTTGTTCCCCAAAATTATTGTACTCAGAAGGAATATATGTTCATTCATGAACATATGTTCATTCATGAACATATGTTCATCTATGAACATATGATGCTCATATCAATGTTGAAATGCGAATCTAGACATTCTAATATGCTCCTTTATGTTCAATTAGATAATGTAATTGATTTCTTCATCTACGATTTAGTTTGGATGGTTATTACTTAATTCCAATTTCATTCGATCTCTTGTTTTTTCTCATATCCTCATACTGTCATGGAAAACGGAAACTGGTATGATCGGTTTTGAAATCCTTCTATGATATGTTCATCAATGAACATATGTTCATTGATGAACATATGTTACCAATACGCTGCAAACACAATAACCAAATCAAAATTGGGTTGTTCAGCTTTTGGAAGTATCAATATCATTTTGTCTATTGATCAGATTTATGGAAATCGGTTTTGAAATCCTTTGGCTTTATCTCCTATATAATGTTGTGATTTGGGTCACAATTTCTGGATATCGTTTTTGGTTTGTTGTGCTCCTAGTTTTTTGGACATTTGATTTAGTTGGACTATCGTACCCTTTATCCCCCAATTTAATCCTACGGTTATAAAAGTGGTTCTATGGTTAGCCGAGATATATTTGGTTCTGTATTGAACCCATCCATATATATATATATATATATATATATATATATATATATATATATATATATATATATATATAGGGTTGGGTTTTTGTGAGAACCCAAAAAACCATGAGATCTTGAGAACTTTTTCTGAATTGTCAGGTCACAAAAGGGCACGATCGTCATTTTATCAATTCCCATTTAATTCTAATTTTTTTTTATTTTTGGCAACAACATTAACAACTCCTATAATCAAGGCTATCATATTTGAATTTTGAAATTTAAAAAAAATCAAATTTTTGTTTTCATAAAAATTTTATAAAATTTTCGTTTTTATGTTTAAATAATTTTTTCCAGATTTAGAAAAGAATAAAAATTTTGAATTAAAAAAAAAAATTTTCGAAATTAAAAAAAACATATTAGTGTATTTGCATTTGTATATATATATATATATATATATATATATATGCATACTCCCAGATGCATATGTGCATATTTTCACAATTTATATATACATATTCGATTTTTTAATATCTAAATGTAACAAAATGAACAATGCATTTTATTATAAACAATAATATACAACTTTTTTTGAACAATAGATAGATATATATTCAACAATATACAATTGTTTTGAATGCTACATACAAATTTATTAGAAATAATGAACGTTACATACAACGAAAACTCATGATATCTTCGTTTCTCAAATTTTCAATTTTCATTTCTTCCATTTGCTAGATAAATTCTCCAAAATCTGCAATAACATTAACAAAAATTAATATAGATGTATATTCAAAACATTAAAATAAATACATACATGCATATACGCATATGAACAAATGTACATCTATTTTTGCATATATAGGCATATATGCATATGTGCACATACGCATTTATACACATAGAAACATATATGCACATATGCATTTATATAACTACATATTGAAAAACAACCCCCCAAAAATACTTACATGCATATATACAAATATGCACATAGGCACATATATGTATGCATATATGCACACATGTGTACACAAACATGAATATAAACAAATTATCACATATGCACATACGCACATACGTATATATATCCACATACGTATATGCACATATGCACATACGTGTATGCATATATGCACATACATATATACACATATATACATACGTGTATGCACATATGCACATACGTGTATGCATATATGCAAATGCGTGTTCTTAAAACGGGTTCTTGATGCATATATACACAAATTCACATATATGCATATATGCATTTATGCATATGTGCACATACATTTATGTGCACATATATGCATACATGCATTTATGCATATTTACACATATGTGCATATAAGGACACAATCAGGTAAAAAATGTGACCTTAACAACTTGCAGTAGCAAATGAGTTCTAGAATTCATCCAAATAGTTGATCTTTGAAACTATAATTCTCGTCCCAAAAGCATAGTCATTTAATAGATCATCACCTACAAAAGAAGATGCAAAATTAAAACCCACACGTCTAATTTTCGTTCCACAGCAAACACAAGATTAGTCCACAAAGGTAAAATCATATTAGGTTACATTTTTGACCAGCAATTCATATTATTATACTCTTCCAATCATTCCAACAACATTAATCAAATGAATATGTAAAATCGTTATATGATAACGTGGCAACTGAAAGGTTTTCTGCAAACCATGAACTAAATAACTTAAGTTCACATGCAACCTATAAGGATCTATGTTTTCTTCTAATTGAACATATAACAAAAGCTAAAGGCCATAAGAAAATTAACTAAAAGAATAAAAATTAGAAAAACCAACCTTTTAGAATTTTCTGGAAGCTGAGCAGCAAAAATATCATGCCTCAAATGAGATCACACCCAAGCCGAGAGGATTATGGATCGAAATTCCAGAGAAAAACAATAGAATGAGCAACTGATAATGAGGCCTAGGGTTCCCTATTTATAGGGAACCAAGTGGCAAAGCTAGAAACCCTAGCCGCAGCCCATTTTCCGAATTACCTGTACGCGCACCGCGGCCAAGTCATTTGCGCGCCGCGCGCCGCAATTCAACTATTGAATTTGTACGACTTTAATCCCTGACCTCCTGATTAATCTTTTAATGCCACAGAAATTAATCCAATTAATTTCTGATTAATTATTAATCAAATAATATTATTTCTAATTAATATATTATCTTCATAATATATTAACAAACAATATCTTGATTTATTAGTCACATAATAAATCAACCCTTTCTCTCTACTTAACTCTCCAACAAACCTCCAGCCATGAGGGCAACCCAAATGGACTATGCTACTATTAATTAGGTAAATACTAATTATTAGTCATGGCTTAGACACCTAATCCAACAGTCTCCCACTTGGATAAGTCTATGACTATAATTACCAATTTAACCACTAATTAACCAGCACTTTTAGCTTCCTAGAAACCGCTGCCAAACTCTGATCTAATCAGTTCTGTCCATAGATAAGTGATCAGGTGATCCTCCGTCCAACAAAATATTTTCAGACTCAAGACATGGATTAAAGTCAATCTGGTCTGATTCACTGTTCCTTGATTTTCCGATTTGCATATGACTCTTAGACTACCAATTTAGTCCCGGTTGGCCAACCATTTTTAGTCAACTTCAAATTCATCGAGAGGCCTACAGATATCTGTTCCCCGTTAGGGTCAAGGGACGAATAAGCTTCGACTCATATACTTATGTCTTTTACCAGACAAATCACTTACAACAATACGTTTTATAACACCGAGTTACCGATGCGTTTTCGTATTATCAATGAACAACCGTCTAGAAAATCATTACTCATATGTCTTAGCTTAAAGATCAAAAGATATTATCGACTCAACATTGCTCGTGATGAAATCCATGAAGCAATCCATTGAGCACGGGTTTATCCAATACTCAAATCTCCATTTCCAAGTACTCACGAATGGTGCAGCAATCCAATTGCAATGTCTAACTCCTTAGACAATCTATTACCAATTCATGACAGTCTTACTTCACACTTACTCCCCAAAAGTGTAATCGACTGTGAATATTTGAATAATCCAATTATTCAGGAAGTAAAACATGCAAAATGAAATACAATGGTAAAGTATTGACGAAATTAGTAAACCATTACTCATTAATAAATCTCCATTATTAAATCACAAAAGTCAAATACATTAACATTGTTACAAGTTTCAAAACCTATCTAATTACAAAAACTTATATCATCTTTTAATCCAATGCTCCTAGCATGCTGATTATGCTTAATCCTACTCAGAGCCTTTGTCAAGGGATCTGCAGGATTATCTTCCGATGATACCCTCTTTACCACGAGGTGACCTTCTTCTACTTTATGCCTTATGTAGTGGTACTTTCTGTCGATATGTCTGGACTTTCCATGGTCTCGCGGTTCCTTTGTCAAGGCGACCGCACCTTCGTTATCGCAGAACAGTTCCACGGGCTCCTGAATACTCGGGACTACTCCAAGGTCACCGATGAAGTTCTTCAGCCAAGCCGCTTCCTTTGACGCTTCACTTGCTGCTATATACTCTGATTCACATGTAGAATCAGCCAACGTATCTTGCTTGGAACTTTTCCAAGTTACCGCTCCTCCGTTCAGAAGGAATACCCAGCCAGACTGAGACCGACCACTGTCTCTATCCGTCTGAAAATTGGCATCCGTATATCCTTCAACTCTCAATGTATCACTGCCTCCAAGGACTAACACCATGTCCTTTGTTCTTCGCAGGTACTTGAGTATATTCTTTACAGCTATCCAATGCGCCCTTCCAGGGTTACCCTGGTACCGACTGACCATGCTTAAAGCAAAGGCCACGTCAGGGCGAGTACACGTCATAGCGTACATGATCGACCCCACAGCCGAAGCGTAAGGTACCCAACTCATTTCAGCTATTTCTTCGTCTGTACTCAGACTTTGAGTCTTACTCAATTTTGCATTACTTTGGATAGGTAGCTCTCCCTTCTTGGAGTTTTCCATACTAAACATTTTCAGTACCTTTTCCAAGTATGTACCCTGACTAAGTCCAATTAGTCTCTTCTTCCTATCTCTCAATATTCTTATCCCGAGAATATAGGCAGCCTCTCCTAGGTCCTTCATGGCGAAACATTTCCCAAACCAAGCCTTGACACCTTGCAAGGTTGGAATATTATTTCCCATGAGCAGTATGTCATCGACATACAACACCAGAAAAGTGACTATACTCCCACTAGCCTTGACATATACGCAGGACTCATCCTCGCTCCTAGAGAAACCAAACTCTTTGACTTTCTCATGGAAACAAAGATTCCAGCTGCGAGAAGCTTGCTTCAATCCGTAGATTGATCTCTCAAGCTTACACACTTTATTAGGATACTTTGCATCGACAAAACCCTCTGGCTGATTCATGTAAACATCCTCAGTCAACTTCCCATTAAGGAAAGCAGTTTTGACGTCCATCTGCCAAATTTCATAGTCATGAAATGCAGCTATGGCCAGCATAATCCTAATAGACTTTATCTTGGCTACTGGTGAGAAGGTCTCGTCATAGTCAACCCCTAGGGTTTGAGTAAAGCCCTTCACAACCAGTCTTGCCTTGAAAGTGTGTACTTTTCCGTCCATGTCGGTCTTCTTCTTGAAGATCCATTTGCACCCGACTGTCTTTCGACCCGGTACGTTGTCAACCAAGTTCCAAACTTGATTGTCATACATGGACTTGATCTCGCTATCCATGGCCTCTTTCCACTTGGCAGACTCAGGGCCCGCCACTGCTTCCTGGTAGTTAGCTGGTTCATCCAAATTTATCAGTGTCCTATCACTGACAAACGTGTCCCCATCCGAAGTTATATGAAACCCATAAAACTCGGGTGGCATGCTAACTCTACAGGAACGCCTAAGAGGTAAGGATACATCTGTCGGACCAACAGGTACTTCTTCCTCATGTTGGTTGCTAGTTTCTCCTAAGGTTGCGTCATCTGATGACTCTTGAATTTCTTCCAGATCAATGGTACTCCCACTGTCCTCTTTGAATATGAGCTCTCTCTCTCGAAAGACCGCTCGTCTAGCTACAAAGACCACGTCCTCGCTTGGTCTGTAGAATAGATATCAAAAGGACTGTTTGGGATAACCAAGGAAGAAACACCTTTCGCTTCTTTCTGCGAGTTTGTCTTGAGTCTCTCGTCTAACGAAAGCCTCACAACCCCAGACTTTGATATGTGCCAGAGATGGAACTTTCCCCGTCCATATTACATGAGGTGTTTTAGCAACCTTCTTAGTTGGGACAAGATTGAGGATATGGGCGGCAGTCTCCAAGGCATACCCCCAGAAGTGAATGGGAAGTGAAGATCGACTCATCATGGAACGAACCATGTCCAACAGGGTTCGTTACGCCTCTCCGCAACACCGTTCAACTGTGGTGTCATGGGAGGTGTCAACTGCAAAACTATTCCGCATTCCTTTAGATAGTCTAGGAACTCGATACTTAGATACTCTCCGCCTCTGTCGGACCTGAGCATCTTTATCTTCCTGCCTAATTGATTCTCTACTTCGTTCTTAAACTCTTTGAACTTTTCAAAGGTGTCCGACTTGTGCTTGATCAAGTAGATATAACCGTATCTACTAAAATCGTCGGTAAAGGTCACGTAGAACCGCGTGCCATCCTTTGTGGTTGATCTGAATGGACCACACACATCCGTGTGAATGATGTCCAGCAGACCCTCACCTCTTTCAAAAGACCCTTTGAAAGGTGATTTAGTCATCTTGCCCAACAGACAAGATTCGCATACATCATCCGACCTGAGATCGAATGATTCCAACACTCCATCCTTTTGGAGTTGGGCGATGCGTTTCTTGCTGATATGCCCGAGCCGACTATGCCACAGACATGCCTTTTCTACACCGCTAGTAGAATCAATATAATTTACACTATGTCCTAAATTGTCAACACATTCAACAGTTTCATACACACCATCACAAGGATAAGCAGTAAAAATCAAAATACCATTTTTGAAAACAGAAATCGAACCAATTTTATTATCAAAAGAAAATTGAAATCCTTTTCTGAACAATGCGTGAAATGAAATAATGTTTCTTGCCATTTCTGGCGAATAGCAACAATTAAATAACTCTATACTAACATCACTACTAAGAACTAAACTGTAAACGCCGATCTTGGTAACAGGGGACGATCTCCTATTGCCCATGATCAAGTTCAGTCTACCGTGCTCCACCTCCCTGCTTTCCTTTAAGCCCTGCAGATCAGAGCAAATGTGAAAACCACATCCTGTATCAAGGACCCAAGAATTAGAAGATGGTGAGTTTTTAGAGATAGTGTATATACCTGCTGTCGATGGCTTTATTTTCCCATCCTTGACATCCTGCAAGTATTTGGGGCAGCTTCTCTTCCAATGGCCCTTCTCTTTGCAGTAGAAACAGTTGGCTTCATCGGGGTTGTCCACACAAGGAATCTGGGAAGACTTGGTTCTCGAGCCATTGCTTGATGACCCGACCTGAACCTCTTCCCTCCAATTTTGCTTAGGAGGGCCCTTCCTCTTCTTTCCTTTGCCACTTCCAATGGCTAGGACGGGCTGATTAACCGAGGGTACACTTTTACCCTTCATCCCGTCCTCAGCAACTCGAAGCATGCGATGCAACTCAGTCATGTTAGCCTGATTGTTGTTCAAATGATAAGCCAGCCTGAACTGGTCATAAGAACTCGGTAAGGAGTTAAGCACTATGTCAACGGCCAACTCCTCAGGTACAGGCATCACAAGCTTTCTAAGCCGCTCCACGTAACTTTGCATTCTTTGCACATGAGCGCAGATGGACTCTCCATCTTTAGGTTTGCTGTTCGTGAAGTCCTTGACCACCTCGCACCTTTCGATGCGCTCTTGCTTGCGGAACTTTTCCGCAAGCTCCTTGTGCATCTCAAAGGGCCAGTAGTCTTCGTATATCCTTTGCAATTCGGGGTTCATTATGGCGATCATGATGCAGGCCACTTTGGTCGCATCATCAGAATGTTTTTGGTACAAGGCAATCTCCTCGGGAGTAGCAGTTTCAGGGTCAATATCGACAAGCTCGGTTTCGAGGACATACTCTTTGTTCTCGTACCTCAGAGCCATCTTAATATTCCTAATCCAGTCATTGTAGTTTGTCCCGTTCAATTGAACCTTAGAACACAGTGAGAGGATAGAGGGAACACTGGAGTTTGAGTGGGGAGCGGATTGATCAGCAAAAGACATCTATAAAAGAAGGTAAGTTTAATTAGATACTTGTCGGTGTTGGAAATCAAGGTTCATGTAGTTAGTTTCAAAAACAAGAGTTTGCAACGGAAGCATAAAATCATGAACACAAATTCCATTTTCAAGAGGATCATGCTACATGCATGTAGAGATAAGATGAAGAACAAACATAGTTTAAGTTCAAGATCATAACCTTTGTTCTTGGGTTTGGTTTGGATGATTTTGATAGCTAGGAATCAAATTAGAATCCCTCTATAGTTGATCCACCACAAGCTTGAACACCCTTGAATGCTAGTTCCACAACTTGCAAGATATGACTCATTTTCTTATGAAACCAAAGACCAATTCTTTCTAAGAACTTGATATCGCGTAAATTATACATATTTTCCGGGCGATATCAGTGTCATTTTAGTTTAGTTTCATACATTTTATGAACTAAAGATACCTAATATGCTAAAAATACATTTTGTAGCTTAAAGACACGTATGGAGCAAAAGATCGGATTTTACAAGAGATTTGAGCGTTAAACGAAACAAAGTGACAATTCTGATTTCAGCAGGGGCGCACCCCGCCCAGACCAAGGGCGCACTGCGCCTAGGATGATGCCAGTGTTCAACATGCTGGTCCACTTGAGATTAAAATAATGAAGCGTGGGTTCATCTAATGATTCAACCGGGTTGCCTAACATGTGCAAGGGCGCACCCCGCCTTACCTTTGGGCGCACCGCGCCCCAGATCCGATCTGAAAAGCGAACCATCACGTGGCCTTTCCAGCGATAAAGACTGCCAGATCTGATCCACTATAGGCGCACCGCGCCCTGACACAGGCGCACCGCGCCCTGAGACTGCAGCTGCTATAAATAAGACGCATTGGACGACCATTTGGAAAACCATTGTTAGAATCAAAGAGAGAAATCAGTCATTTGACATTTTAGAACTATTGTATTTCGTGTATTTCAACATTTGATGTGTGATAAATGTATTTGAGAGTTATTTACATTACAAGAAGGAGCTAGGATCTTCATTTGTTGCAAGGATTCATCGAATTTAACCGGTTGGTATCTTTTATCATGTATTATTCATATTGTTATTGTATACTTGATACCATGCTAGGCTAGATTCCCTATAGCTTTTGCCTAGGTGATGTTGATTCATTAATATAAATTTGTGTTGATCTAGTTCTTGATTCGAGTTAAATTTCGGTTAGGATATATAATTTGCATGCTATACATATTGAATGTGATTAAAGTTTATAATCTTGATAGCCATCTTCATATGATTAATGTTTATTGACCATTTAAACGTATTGAACATATGAACCATTTTGATGTTTAATTGACACCTACATATCATTGGACTAGTTATTGACCATTTAACTAGGGAGGTTATTCTAACTATAAACTTGATTAGTGAAATAAAACTTATATCATATTTAGTTACAACTCATGACCATTGATTGTATGATCATATCACTATGACCATTAGGGTATGGCCTATGTTTGCATGCTAGATTATATTAATTATTCATGATTATAAGTTATTTAGTTACATGACCATTGTGCTATATTAACTTAGAAATTATAGAATTGGTAACTTGACCATATGATCCTACCACTTAATGCTACCTATTTTAACTCATTGCACATAATCAAAACTAGTCAACCTAGATTTATATGAATCAACAAATCCTAGGTGAAAGCTTCCCTTGTTATAATTTGATCATATTATCTCTTAATTGTTGTGTTGTTACGATAATTGTTATTTATTATTTCGTCTATTTTACAAGCATTCAAAACTTAGTTTTACGAGTTTTTACTAAAACTCGCCTCTAAACTGTTTGATTGATAATTGAAAACCTTAAGTTAGTTAATAATTCCCTGTGGAAATTCGATACCTTTACTTACCAAAACTATACTATTAAATGATCGAGTAATACTTGCTCGTAAGTCTAATAGTCATATAATTAGGTAAATAATTGGATTAAGACTTTAAAAACATAATAACTAATAGTTAGTTGTTTTGTACACAACAAGTTTTTGGCGCCGTTGCCGGGGAATTATTTAATTAATTTTATTGTTTACAATTGTTAGTCAATCGATCCTTTTTACGGTTTCTACCGTAGGAAGTTAATTTTTCTAGTTTGTTTCAAGACTTGCATGTATTTCTCTATATTTGTTTACTAAATAATTTTAAGATCCGCTTGCAATTTATTTAGTTGTTTCAAACTAAATTGATTATCAATCCAACTATCATGCTAGTAATTCTACTTACGAGAACGGTGTCAGAATAGACAGATCCGGTTTGGTTGTTGGATTTTCGAAAGGTCATTGACCGAAAGAGTCCTGCCTCCCTACTGTCCTGCCTGGCCGTTCTTTATTTGATAGTCAACGCATTATAGTGGATTTGATAAGATATTCGGTTGTTATAACTAATTGATTACATAAAGGTTTTAAAGGGTTTTAATTTTTTTATTCCATTTGTTATTTTTATAAAATATTAATTTTATATAAAAAAACATTCAATTTTAAAATTATTAAATTCTTTTAAAAAAATATATTTAAAATTAAAAAAAAAAAAAAAAAGAGAAACGCACCCAACTTGCAAACAGTTTCTAATGTGCAGTTTATGACCCGAAGTTCACAACTGAACATCATACCTCCATTGAACGAACCAGAACGTGAATTTAACATCAGGAGAAAAAACAAGAAGAAGTATATTCCCAAAAGAAGAACCAATAGAAGAAATGGCTGCCCCAGTTAACGAACCAGAACCAACCTTGAAAGCATACTACAACCGAGCACGAGACGGAACAGGACCAAGCCTCATACGTCCAAAAATTCCTGAAAATGCAAATTTTGAGCTTAAAGGCCATTACCTTTCCGCTTTAAAAGGAATTACTTTCAAAGGGACGGAAGACGAAGATCCAGTCGAACACATCGAACAAGTCACAGAAATAACTGATTGTTTCAACATTCCAGGAATTTCCTCAGACGCAATCATGTTACGAATTTTTCCGATGACGCTACGCGAAGGTGCAAAGAAATGGTTAAAGAGACTACCTCCAGGTTCCATCACTACCTGGGACGGATTAAAATATGATTTCATTGAAGAATACACTCCACCTTCCAAAATCAATAAAATGAAAGCAAAAATTCAAAACTTCCTTCAAGACGAAGATGAAACTTTGTACCAAGCATGGAGTCGATTCAAAGAATTGATTCAAGATTGTCCACAACACGATATGGACAAACATCAGAAAGTACAGAAGTTCTATGATTGCATCAATACACAAACCAGACAATTACTCGACGGGCGAGGACCACTCATAAACCTAACCACCACAGATGCTTACGAAAGAATTGAGGAACTTGCAAAACATTCCCACCACTACCATTCCTCAAGGGATCCGTCATGTCGAAGGATGCTAAAAGAAGAAGCAGTGGAAGGAATGTCAGCCATACATAACCGACTGGACCAATTTGGGAGAGACCTCAAGAAAATGAATCAAAGTATCCATGCCATCACAGTAGGATGTGACAACTGCAGCGGTCCTCACCTACAAAAAGACTGTCCTTACGATGAAGACGGTAACAAGAAAGCAGATGCTTGTTACTCATCCGGAGATAGATTCGACTACCCGATACGAAGAAATAATTGGCGGGGAGGAAATGATTTTTACAACCAACAGCAGAGGCAACAACCACCATTCGAACGCCAGCAACAACCCTATAATCAACATAAACAGCCACCACCAGGATTTAACCCTCAACATACCCAAGAAAAGAAGCCAAACTTGGAAGAACTATTGTTTAAATTCATAGAAGGGTCAGAAAAGAGACATACAGCAACTGAAGTTCAACTAAGAAATCAAGCAGCCTCTATCCAAAACATAGAGAACCAAATTGGCCAAATTTCAAAAGTGTTACAAGAAAGACTACCAGGAACACTTCCTACCAACACCGAACCAAACCCACGAGCACAAGCTAAAGCCATCACAACCAGAAGCGGAAAATTCATTCCGCCAACAGTCATTGAAAACACCATCAACTCAACCCCTGAAACGCAAAAAGATAAAGCTGGAAAAGATTCGGAGAGCACTAAGGATGGAGGAACAAAAGAAACAGCTTCGCCTCAACCATACCAACCGACTATTCCATTCCCTCAACGATTAAAGAATGAAAAGGAGGATAAAGAATTCAAGAAATTTCTTGAGCACTTGAAGCAGCTGAGCATCAACATTCCATTCGTTGATGCAATAACACAAATGCCAAAATATGCCAAATTCCTCAAAGACCTCCTAACTAACCGAAAGAAAATGGAAGAGGTGTCACTGGTAATATTAAGTGAAAAATGTTGCGCATCGATGATGAAGAACCTACCAGAAAAAGTGGGAGATCCAGGCGGTTTACATCTTCCCTGCACCTTCGGAAACCATGCCAGCAGCTATGGTTTGGCAGACTTAGGTGCCAGCATCAATATAATGCCATATTCTTTCTACAGGAAACTAAATCTACCAGAACCAAAACCCGTTCGAATGGCAATTAATCTTGCTAATAAGGCGGTAACTTATCCTAAAGGGATTGTAGAAGATATTCTTGTAAAAGTTGACAAATTTATTTTTCCTGTAGATTTTGTCATATTGGATATGGAGGAAGATGATGACGTCCCCATTCTTCTCGGAAGACCCTTTTTAGCCACATCGAGAGCTTTAATAGACGTCCATGATACAAAACTAACCATTCGGGTTGGCACTGACGCTATCACTTTTGGCATGGACCGCACGATCAAACACTCGACGATGAGTGATGACACAGTCTTCCATGTTAACACTTTCGACATACTATTGGAAGAAGAAGTATATCCACACGGGACTGTAGATCTTTTTAAGGAAAAAAAGGAAAGTTTCAAAGTGAACAGGCACAGGCTAAAAAGGTATAAAGAAGGCGTTCAAATCGAGAACGAACGCGAAGACATCCCACTCCAAACAGTAGAACCTTAGAGTGGAATGGAGTCCAGCTAAAAAGACTCCAAATCTATGAAAAAGAAGCGCTTCCGGGAGGCACCCCGAGTTTTTGATTGGTATGTGTTATTTGTTATTTTTCCTTTGGTTTTATTTTCCTTTGGTTTTATTTGATTTTTATATATATAAAAAAAAATAATAATAATAATAAAAATAAAAATAAATATAACATATAAATATAACATATAAAATAAAATAAAAATGTGTGGTGAAAATAAAATAAATAAAAGAAACAAGAAATGAAATTAGAGGGCAAAAATTATAAGCTTCAAAGAGGGAAACCCAGGCGCAGGGCGCACCCCGCCCAGAAGGAGGCGCACCGCGCCGGTTCACAGACACAAAAGACAGGTAAGCTGTGTTTATTTCATTTGTCACAAACCCTCACAGCCCTCTAGCGCGATCCGCCGACAGGAACCGAGCCAAACACCGAAAAAACTCCATTTTTGCTTCAAATTTCTTGTTTAATCTTCATCTATGGGTATGTTTCTTTGTTCCCTTCTATTCTTTGCATTACATTGTGACTTTTCTTGCTAGATTTCATAGTTTTAACTTCAAATTGTTTGAAATTCTTCCAAAAAGTGTTCTTGAGTTGAAAATTCGTATTCCTTGATTATGGTCCAATTTAGGTGTTGTTTTGATAAGATTATTGATGCATATGACTAGTAGATTACATTACAAACTTCAATTGCATACAAAACATCAAATTCACACAAATTTGATAAATTGGGGAAGAACAAACCCTAGAATTTTGATTGTTGATTTTCGATGTAATTGATGTTAGTTTTGTGATATTTGTGGTCTATTGTATCAATAATCTTAATGCATACACGAATATTGGCTGGATTTGAGCAGAAACTTGGTTTGAAAACGGATTAAACAGGCAGACCCGAGTAGCCACAGGGCGCACTGCGCCTGTCCCATGGGCGCATCGCGCCTGCCTCCTGCCTTGACCAATTTGCTTGATTTTCTTGCTTGTTTAGCTCATTGTTTGTATTGTCATTGCAGGAACTAAATTCAAAACCTCAAAAACAAATCACCCATATTTGAGATTTGGGAATTCAGATGAAGACCGGGATGCAAAATATGTCTTGGCTAGTTTGACAAAGAAGGATATGAATGTTGCTCCAGCAGTGGATTGGGACAAGCTGGATGCAATTGGAATATCAGACAAACTGACACCTTACCTCATCCGCCAATTCGAAGATCCATTATTTGGGGTAGTGATTGACGAGGCTTGGAACAACATCTTCCGGATAAACGAAAACGTACATATGGAGCTAACGCTAAAGTTTCTTTCTACTTTCAAATATGAGAAAGAAACTGATGAAGATATTCGTTTCCGATTGATAGGAACTTGGCATGATGTGTCCCTTGCCCGATTCGCTTATCTACTGGACCTTTACCCCGAGGAGCTGGCATTTCACCCACACTTCCCAGCCTATCTTTCGACGTATGACAAAGGCGAATTCAGCGAAGGGAGATGCAGTGAGTTCTTTCAAGAAATAGCAAACGTCAACAATACAATACCACGAGATAATAAAGCTTCCCAAATCCAAAATCCTATCCACAGAATACTCCACCGTTTTCTAGCGTTCACCGTGAACCAATCATACGGGTTTGACAAATGCCCGTACCTTGATTTGCCGGCACTTTGGGGAGCAATTAACCCCGAAGTGAAATTCCACCTCCCACACGCGATTGCGGTATTCTTTAGGGAGCGAGCAAAGGGGCAAAACACGCTTAGCCCAATTTGCGGTGGCAACATGATTACACGGTTCGCCAAGAAATTGGGCGACTTTTCCTCCATCAACATGCTCACGGTCAAAACAGAGCACCCGAAAATCCTCTCCGAATCACATTTTAAATCTATGATTCGGCGGGTGGCGCCGAACACGTACGATTTCATCGGTATTACTACCACCACTCCGCCACCGGGATTTGGGGCAGAAGCAGCACAACCTTCTGCTTCCAGACAGAGCCGACGACGCCAGAACGAGCATGAGCAGCAAGGACCGGAACAAGAGGTAAATTTAAATTTCCTCTATAACCAAATGGTCCAGATGGATTTGCGTCGCCAGCGAGAGGCGAATGCCCTAGGACACTACCTGGATGATACACAGCAGTTCATGGGACACATGTATGAGCAGGCAGGATAGCAGCTGTCACACCCCGATCCTTGGCGGAATTGATCAAGGAGTGATATATTGTTCAAAGTCTAATGACAACTATGTTATAATATGATTAGATTCAATTAAGTACTAAGTAGGCAAACAAGATCCACAACATACAAATACAAATTCAAATACAAACAACATTTATTACATCAAATTTAAATAGTCTTGTGGGTTTCTAAGGTACACCCTACTTTTCATCAACTTCATTCTTCAAATCTGCATCATGGGTAAAAACAGGTCAACTACGAGAGTTGGTGAGTAATCTAGTTTTATTAAAGAAAATTGTGAGTTTGAATAATTTGAAATTTGTTTTCTTTTGAAGTTGGCAAGCAAGTGTTATTGAGATAACAGTTTATAAATCAAAAATTGATTAACAAATGATAACAACAACAATAAGTCCTCACCCTATATATACATATATATGTATATATATAGGATGGAGCATCTAATCATCATACACACTCAACCACGTGCAATCAATCACCTTAGCGTCCCAAGGCGGGGTGGTCAACCCAATAGCGCTATTATTGTCCATAACGTACCTCAAGAATACGGGCATAGTCATGGAGATTAGACTAAAAATGATAATGCACTACAAGTACATGTAGCGTAAACAAACAATAATTATACAAATAATGATTCAAGTATAAATGTCCCAACAATGTCTCAATTGTGATAAAATAATAAAATGAAGTTGAAAACATATTAGAACCACATGATACACCCCAAAAGTATTGAAAATTATAAAATATGGGGTAGATTACTCACATTAGTCCAAACGGAATACGCGTGTCGTACGAAAGACGGCTCGGGTCAAAATGACGTAGAACCTAATATAATTAATAGTTTTGGCTTAGGAATCGATAAACGGAAATATAGTATTAATAAAAATAATTAGACATATATTCTTATATTAGATGAATTAACAATAATCCAAATTTTGTTTTGAATATTAATGTATTCATATGTTAAATGAATTTTAAATTGAATTAATTACTTTGCTTAATTAATTTATATTTTCACTTTAGGCAAGATTTTAATAATTTCTTATTAAAATAATAACTAGTCAAATTATAAGTATTTACAGATTTTATATATTATAAACAATTATTTATATGAAATAATCATTAAAAATGCATTTTTACATGCTTAGATATTTAGGAAAATGGTTTTAAATACTAAACAGTAATAAAACATTCTGAAATTATCAGAAAATCATTATTTCATAAAATAGTAATTACTGTAAAATTTTCATATTTTTATTAACTGCTTTAGTATTTATTTAGTATTTTAATAATTAAACCACAACAAATTTCGGGAAAAATAATAAATGATTCCCAAAAATTCTGGAAAATTAACCATAGTTTTCTAACATTATATTGAGCCTACTGTAAATATTTTGGATATTTTGGACAATGGGAAGTATTTATTATGTTTTTCATTATTAACTAATCAATAAAATCATAAATAATAGTAAACTATTAAGGAAAATTCATTAAACTTTTTATCTATGATTAATGTGTCATATATGATATTGTGACAAGGGTTTATAATTTTCGGACTTGTATAGCTATTTATTAACAATTTAACCCATTAAACAATCATTAAATTTGGAAAAATAAGAAAACATTCTTACAAAACTCTGTAAATTTTTTCATGGGGTCTTTATAATGTTATTAAGGTGCGAAAAATATAAAATCATGTTTTTGACATACATAACTATATTTTTCTAATTATTTAGCTTTAACAAAATAAAATACAAAATAACCTTAAAACTGTAATATAAATTCCTGAAACTTCATAAATTATGTTTTCTCAGTTTATGGGTCATCCCATAATTTTCTCAGAATTTATTGAATACAAAAAGTATTTTATATGAATTATTGCCCTATTTTAGTGCAATAATTATAATAATTCGATAAAAATGAGTTAATTTCTGAAACTTTCCAGAACTTCTTATTTTATTAATGGGATTCTGAGAAAAATCAGGTTTATACATAAAATGAGTTTTAGATATTTTGGTGGATTTAATTTGTTTTATGTATGAATTTGAAACTTTTAACAACATACCTTGAGGAATGCTTCAAGAGGGATGAAGATTTGAGTATGAGGGATTGTTCTTGGCTGGAAAATGAAGCATTCTTGGAGAAATTTCGAGATTGAGAGTGAGAGAAAGAATAGAGAGGGTTTGAGTGGTGATGAGAATAATGTGGTGAGAGGAAAAGGAAAGGAAAGATGATGGGAGGTGTGAGTGGGAGACCATGGGAATATCTTTTGACTTTTGGTGGTCTTCATAATTTTCCACTAGCACAAGCATCTTAAGAGTTTTATAAAATTTAATGTAGTGTTTATAAAAATAGAGTTTTATAAAGAAATAGGTTATTATTTGATTATAACAATCTACTTTGATTTGAAGTTTAATTATAGCATTCAAGTTTGATTCTTTTAATTTAATTAGAGAATTATACTTTTATTTGATTATAATATGGTATCATAATTTAATTTGATTATAGTTATAACATTATACAATGCTATATTGTTATTAACATCAATTTATAACGTAGTGTATGAGTTTTGATCCTATTAGCGTCAAGTAATCTCGATTAGGGTTTATTAGATTTCAAATTGGGTTGGGTTGACCCGAATCCATTTTAGGCGGATGTCACAGCAGCTGCCCCCGCAGTATCCCTATCCGACATGGGATCAAAGGATGGGAGGAGCAGGACAGTCTAGTGGGGCTCATGGCGAGCCATCAGGAGAAGACTATCAGCCGCATGGGCATGGATTTGATGATACTGAGGATTTGGATTGACATTTATGGTATTGTTTGTCATATATTTTTATTTTGGGTGATTTCTAAAAAAAAAAAAAAAAAAAAAAAAAAAAAAACTATGATTTGAATTTTTTTTATTTTGATTATTTAGTGTGTTTTTATTTGTGGTGTGTTTTATTATTTGTGTGTTTATCTAACCGTATTGTTTGAGATTTTGCGTGTTTTATTTGATAATTGTGCAGAAAGACTGACTTTTGTTTCAGTCCTTTTAATAAATAAAAATAAAAATATAATAAGATCGCACTGATACGATGACATCTCACGATCCATTCCGAGAGCTCCAAGTTCAGCATCTGCAATCACCTGTACAATACCTCAGGGGAGTCGGTTCCAATACTCCTTTTTCATAAGCTTATTTTATAAATATTTATACAACGGGGACGTTGTATTGTTCAAGTATGGGGTAGGGATTGCAGTACTTACACTTGTATTTTATTTGTCTTTGAGCATTTATAGGTTAATTTTGGGTAAAATTTTGAAAAATTTATAAATCAGATACCATAGTTCCAAGTCATAAAAATTGAATCATAAGATTGGTCCTGAGTTTTGTCTGAAATTCTTTATACTAAACAAATGAATCACACTTTTAGCCTAACCGACCACTTTGAAACTACTTGTTTGGAAGACAGATGCAGGTGCTCAATGAATTAAGATACGTTAAGATGAGGTTGATTGGGATGATGTGTACACACAAATAATAAGCCTTGTATATTATTTATCAGAAAATTCGCATCTTGGCTTCTGAAAGGATTAACCCTTTGTACTCCCAAGTCTCAAACAACCTTACATTGCCACCTTCTCATCACTATTTTTGATTCATCGCATGGATTCCTGATGAAACTTGAAGACGATCCCCTATTATACATCATTGGGATCAAGTCATAAAATTGATCGATAATACCAGCTTGATCACAATCTACTTCCACACATCTAAGAAAATTCTTAGAAGCCAAGTTCTTGAGAAAAGAGAAAAAGTCAAAGAGATCCAACGATTAATTAAAGACTTCAAAGAAAATGAAGAGAAAAAAGACGAAAACATCAAGAAGTCTACAAAAAATAGAGACTTAACCCGAGCTAAAAATTGAAGATATAGAATACATTGGCCTGTCGAGATCGAAGATTGAAGTTTTATGATTAGTGATGAGAAAAAGGAAATGAAAGGTTTGAGACGGTAAACAGTGAAGGACAGTACAAGGGTGAAACTTTCAAAACCGGGTGTTTGCCCAGAGGAAATTTAAATCCCAATTTCAATAGGATAAAAGCCTCATAAAAGGTAGATGAAAAGTACCCCCACTGGGTACATCCTCTGTTTCATTTGTCTGATACACACTCCTAATCACCAAATCTTGACGAGTCTATTCGTCCTTCGAGTAGCCAAAGAAAGTGGTTCACAAAGCTAAAAGTGGGTAACGTTTGTTCAATATATATAGGGTCCTTACAAAACTGATTCTGACCATGTTGACTGACATTGACCTTTTTCTATGGTGTCTGTATTTGTTTATTTGGATTGAATTTTTAACCTAAAAATTATTCTAAGAATTGCTTGAGGACAAGCAAAGTTCAAGTATGGGGTATTTTGATATCGCGTAAATTATACATATTTTCCGGGCGATATCAGTGTCATTTTAGTTTAGTTTCATACATTTTATGAACTAAAGATACCTAATATGCTAAAAATACATTTTGTAGCTTAAAGACACGTATGGAGCAAAAGATCGGATTTTACAAGAGATTTGAGCGTTAAACGAAACAAAGTGACAATTCTGATTTCAGCAGGGGCGCACCCCGCCCAGACCAAGGGCGCACTGCGCCTAGGATGATGCCAGTGTTCGACATGCTGGTCCACTTGAGATTAAAATAATGAAGCGTGGGTTCATCTAATGATTCAACCGGGTTGCCTAACATGTGCAAGGGCGCACCCCGCCTTACCTTTGGGCGCACCGCGCCCCAGATCCGATCTGAAAAGCGAACCATCACGTGGCCTTTCCAGCGATAAAGACTGCCAGATCTGATCCACTATAGGCGCACCGCGCCCTGAGACTGCAGCTGCTATAAATAAGACGCATTGGACGACCATTTGGAAAACAATTGTTAGAATCAAAGAGAGAAATCAGTCATTTGACATTTTAGAACTATTGTATTTCGTGTATTTCAACATTTGATGTGTGATAAATGTATTTGAGAGTTATTTACATTACAAGAAGGAGCTAGGATCTTCATTTGTTGCAAGGATTCATCGAATTTAACCGGTTGGTATCTTTTATCATGTATTATTCATATTGTTATTGTATACTTGATACCATGCTAGGCTAGATTCCCTGTAGCTTTTGCCTATGTGATGTTGATTCATTAATATAAATTTGTGTTGATCTAGTTCTTGATTCGAGTTAAATTTCGGTTAGGATATATAATTTGCATGCTATACATATTGAATGTGATTAAAGTTTATAATCTTGATAGCCATCTTCATATGATTAATGTTTATTGACCATTTAAACGTATTGAACATATGAACCATTTTGATGTTTAATTGACACCTACATATCATTGGACTAGTTATTGACCATTTAACTAGGGAGGTTATTCTAACTATAAACTTGATTAGTGAAATAAAACTTATATCATATTTAGTTACAACTCATGACCATTGATTGTATGATCATATCACTATGACCATTAGGGTATGGCCTATGTTTGCATGCTAGATTATATTAATTATTCATGATTATAAGTTATTTAGTTACATGACCATTGTGCTATATTAACTTAGAAATTATAGAATTGGTGACTTGACCATATGATCCTACCACTTAATGCTACCTATTTTAACTCATTGCACATAATCAAAACTAGTCAACCTAGATTTATATGAATCAACAAATCCTAGGTGAAAGCTTCCGTTGTTATAATTTGATCATATTATCTCTTAATTGTTGTGTTGTTACGATAATTGTTATTTATTATTTCGTCTATTTTACAAGCATCCAAAACTTAGTTTTACGAGTTTTTACTAAAACTCGCCTCTAAACTGTTTGATTGATAATTGAAAACATTAAGTTAGTTAATAATTCCCTGTGGAAATTCGATACCTTTACTTACCAAAACTATACTATTAAATGATCGAGTAATACTTGCTCGTAAGTCTAATAGTCATATAATTAGGTAAATAATTGGATTAAGACTTTAAAAACATAATAACTAATAGTTAGTTGTTTTGTACACAACAGAACTTTAGGAGAGTTTTTGGCTGATTTCTTGAAGCAAGAATGATGTACACATGCCCTCAAAATCGTCCACATTATATCCCACCAAAGGCAAAAGAAAAGCACATGCAACTAGCTTAAAAGAAAGATCCATTTGATTTCTATAATCAAAAGCTAGAAGACACAAGGCATCTTCATTTTCTTTTAAGTTCTTAATGCATTCTTTTCCTTCCAATATGGCTAGTTATATGATGACTAATGAAGTGCTAGTGGGTTGTTATTATTTATAAAACTTAGATAATTATAAGTTTATAAATAATACATCTTCTCATTTCTTTAATGGAATAACATTTAACCCATAATCAAATATATAAATAAACCATCTAAATATACAATCTTAATTGTATAATTATATATATATACATATATATATATATATATATATATATATATATATATATATATATATATATATATATAACAATATATATATTTTATTTAATTTACTAATTAAATTAAATAAAAGGCTTACTTATAAATCAATTAAATCGTTTAACAATTTAAACAATTTAATTGTTACTTAATTAATTCATCACATATGAATTACTAATCAACCTTTAATTTTGTAGTTATTATTATTTACCTCAAATAATAATAACCTACAAGATTAAATTGCAAGTTTAGTATCATTTGATGTTAAATCAAATTTAACGTTCTAAATGATCAATTGGTGTCAAACTTGTTGTTGGTGTGACCCTATAGGATCATGTATTATTAGTAATATCATTTTATGATCATCCTTGGACATATAGAACTAACAATCTCCCACTTGCACAAGGTTGTATCATAGAATGATATCGACAGTAGTAAACGTCTAGCAACATTTTACTGCCCCCAATAACACATGACATTGTGCCATTCAACAACATTCAATTCTTCAGAAAACACGAGGCTCTAATTGATGTATAAGGTTATCTTATCAATTATCCCTTTGTCACAGACATCATGTTGAACATGAGATATGGATCTTAATCATTCTCATTTTATGTTCAACTTTCAAACAGGCGCCTTAGATGTCTAACTCTCAACACATAAGAGGAACAAATCCCGTCTTGACTACATACGCCCCTCATATAGTTAGTACTATGCATGAGTATGGCCTTTATGGTTGTCTGTATTTCAAGAACAACAGTAAACCATATCAAAGCATAGTACATTCTACACTTGAGTCCCAAATATGTATCTCAGGTCAAAGGATACAATGATAATACCTTTATTCAAGAATCACTTATGATGATGATCCATGGAGTGATCTTGAAACGGGTCAAGTCCAATACTTGTTCACTGACAAGTACCTATGAATTTGGTTGCAACCTTTTGCTACTTTTACCCATAAAAGTCAACCAATCCAATTCATATTAGTCTTACTTCATAATTGCTCCCACAACTATGATCGACTATGGACGTTTTAGAATAACTAAATTATTCAAGGATTAAACATGCTAATAAAACACAATAATTATGAATGAAACATCACGTCACAAATATTACATAATTCTTGTCGTTTACATAAGTTCATATTCATAAAACATTAAACACAAATCAAATCCATTCATTAGAAAAACGAAGTCCTATACCCTTAGCATGACTTTCATGCTTAGTTTCGGGTAAAGGTTTCGTGAATGGGTCTGCCAAATTTTGATCTGTATGAACCTTGTGAATACTTATTTCACCATTCTTAACTTCATGTCTAATGTAGTTATACCTTCGGTGAATGTGTTTGGTTTTTTGATGCAATCTAGGTTCCTTTGCTTGAGCTATAGCACCTAGATTGTCACAGAAGATTTCTATAGGGTCCCGAATGGAAGGAACAACCCCTAGATCTTCTATGAACTTTCTCATCCAGACAGCTTCTTGAGCAGCTTCTGAAGCAGCAACATATTCTGATTCTGTAGTGGATTGTGCAATCACTTCTTGTTTGGAACTCTTCCAAGACACGGCTCCTCCATTTAAAATAAAGACATACCCAGATTGAGATTTCGAATCATCCCTATCTGTTTGGAAGCTTGCGTCAGTGTAACTCTTTACCTTTAAGCTTTCTTCCAAACCGCCGTAAACTAGGAACATATCTTTAGTTCTTCTCAAGTACTTAAGAATGTTCTTTACCGCAGTCCAGTGGGCTTCACCTGGGTTCTGTTGATACCTACTAGTCATACTTAAGGCACATGAGACGTCGGGCCTAGTGCATAACATGGCATACATGATGGACCCAATTGCCGAAGCATATGGGACATGTTTCATCCTATCAAGTTCAGTCTTAGAGTTTGGGCACTGAGACTTGCTTAGGATGGTGCCATGAGGCATTGGCAAGAATCCTCTTTTGGAGTCTTGCATCTTGAACCTTTTCAAGATTTTATCAATATATACACTTTGGCTAAGACCAATAAGTCTCTTAGATCTATCTCTATAGATCTTTATGCCTAATACATAAGCAGCTTCCCCTAGATCCTTCATTGAGAAACAACTCTCAAGGAACGCTTTGACACCTTTTAAGGTTGGGATGTCATTTCCAAATAAAAGTATGTCATCTACATACAATACTAGGATTATGACAATGCTCCCACTAGCTTTCTTGTAAACACAGGAGTCATCCTCATTTTTGATGAATCCAAAACTCGTAATCTTTTCATCAAAACGGATGTTCCATGTTCGAGACGCTTGCTTTAATCCATAGATAGATCTTTTAAGCTTGCACACTTTGTTTGGATGCTTGGGATCGACAAAACCTTCAGGTTGTTCCATATAGACATCTTCCAATAAGTATCCATTAAGGAAAGCGGTCTTGACATCCATTTGCCATATCTCATAATCATAGTATGCGGCTATGGCAAAAAGTATCCTAATCGACTTGATCATTGCCACTGGAGAAAAGGTCTCATCATAGTCAATACCATGAGTCTGTGAGTATCCTTTAGCGACAAGTCTAGCCTTAAAAGTGTGAACATTTCCATCCACGTCGATTTTCTTCTTGAAAACCCATTTGTTCCCAACAGTCTTACAATTGGTGGGAAGATTAACCAAGTTCCAAACTTGATTATCATGCATGGATTGCATCTCAGTGTTCATGGCCTCAAGCCATTTATCAGATTCAGGATCTGATATTGCACTCTGATAGTTGACGGGTTCATCAGAATCTATCGTATAACATTCTTCTTCCATCAAAAGGTAACCATACCTTTCTGGTTCAATTAGAACCCTACCAGATTTGCGAACACCTTGTGTTACAATTTGTTCCTGATCAACCGTTTGTTCAGGTTCAACAATTTCTTGTTGAATGCTAGATTCAACTTCTTGTGTATCAGGTTGTGGTTCCTGAAGTTCCTCAAGTTCCACAAACCTCCCACTAGCCTCTTCCGTCAGAAACTTGTTTTCTAGGAATTCAGCTTTTCGAGAAATAAATATCTTATTCTCGATGGGATTGTAGAAATAGTATCCAAGACAATCTTTCGGATACCCTACAAAGATACATTTAGTTGAACGGGGTTCTAATTTGTTTGAAGCTTCTTGTCTAACATAAGCTTCACAACCCCATACCTTTAGATAGGATAAAGATGGAACCCTTCCATGCCATATCTCATAAGGCGTTTTATCTACCTTCTTAGTAGGTGCCATGTTTAGGAGACGAGCAGCTGTTTGTAAAGCATAACCCCAAAATGATAAAGGTAGAGTACTTCTACTCATCATGGATCGAACCATATCCAATAGTGTTCGGTTCCGCCTCTCAGACACACCATTATGTTGTGGTGTTCCAGGTGGAGTAAGTTGTGAAACAATTCCACAAGTCTTACAATGATCCATAAAGTTTGTACTTAAGTACTCACCTCCTCTATCAGAACGAAGAACTTTAATTGTTTTGTTGAGTTGATTTTCCACTTCACTTTGAAACGTTTTGAACATTTCAAACGCCTCATGTTTATGTTTAATTAAATAAACATATCCAAAACGACTAAAGTCGTCAGTGAAGGTGATGAAATATCTTTCACCATATCTAGTCATTGGCTTGAAAGGACCACATACATCCGTATGTATGATTCCTAACAAGTCCTTTGCTCTCTCATTGGTTCCGGAGAAAGGAGCTTTAGTCATCTTGCCATGTAAACAAGATTCACATATATCAAATGAGTCATTCTCATTTGCCTTCAAAAGTCCACTCTTTTGAAGTTGGGATATGCGATTCTTGTTTATATGCCCAAGGCGACAATGCCATAGATAGGTTTGACTCAAATCAAATTTGGGTTTCTTGGTGAAAGTGTGGTATAAAGAGTCATGGTTAGTCTTTTCATCAAGGTTTACTTCATAAATTCCATTTAAAGGCCTAGCCTCAAAATAGAATACATTATTTTTGTAAACACAAATATCATCATTATTAAAGGAAAGATCAAATCCACATTGTCTTAATTTAGCAACTGAAATAATATTCCTAGTCAAGCTAGGAACATAGTAAACATTCAACAATGTCACACACAAGCCATTAGGTAGTAATAAATTAAAACTTCCAATTGAATCCACCGCAACCCTTGCATTGTTTCCAACCCGAAGTACTACCTCATTTGCCTTCAGTCGCCTACTCCTTTTGAACCCCTGCAACATATTACATATGTGAGTTCCAAAACCAGTATCAAATACCCATGTGTTAGGAGATAAATTATAAAGTTCTAGGTCTATCACATAGATACCTGAAGTGCCTTCACCGGCCTTCTTCTTCTTCAACTCCGCAAGATACATAGGGCAATTTCTTTTCCAATGCCCAGCTTTGCCACATTCAAAGCATGTGTCTTCTTTGGCAACCTTTGCCTTCTTCTTGGGCGGATGGGATGGTTGGACAACTTTCTTGCCCTTACCTTTGAAAGCTTTTGCTTTCCCTTTGCCCTTGGAGTTGGTGGGGTGTTCGGGTCTTGTTCTCTTTGTGCCACCTTCCTTGATCATGAGAACTTGAGTGGTTTTCTTAGGCAGACTCTTTTCCCCGGTAATTAGCATCCCATGTAATTCCGGGATAGTCTTGTTTAAACCATTCATGTTATAATTCATGACAAAAGGATCAAAGGACTTTGTCAAGGAGTTAAGGATCAAATCCGTTGCTAGCTCTTCGGGCATCACAACTCCAAGACGTGCCAAATGATCAATGTGACTCTTCATTTTGAGCACATAAGAGCTTACCGACTGCCCATCCTCCATCTTGCAAGCATGGAAAGCCCGAACAGTTTCGAACCTTTCCGTTCTTGCAAGTTGTTGGAACATTTCCTTTAGTTGATTAATCATGTCATAGGCTGAATGATTCTCCAAATCCTTCTGAAGGTCGGGAATCATGGTTGCCAACATGAGGCATGATGCATCGATGGAATCATCCATCTTTTTAAGCCATGCATCGTGTGCGGGCTTAGGAGTGGCAGGGGGCTCTTCTGTAAGTGGTTCATTGAGAACATATTCTTTCTTTTCTTGTTTGAGAACAATTCTCACACTACGGTACCAATCCAAGAAGTTGGTATGGTTAAGTTTTTCTCCTTCAAGGAGAGACCGTAGTGAGGTTTTGTTAGGAGCCGAGTGTGTGTTGTTGTTTGGTGCCATCTACAAAATTTTAGCAAGGTTCTATTTAGTAAATTATGATATTAATACCTTAATAATTAATACCCTTTCTTGTTTCATAAACTTTAATTAATTAAGGTCTAGAATCCAAGTTGCATCACGAATAAGTGGTTAGGTTTCCTTTATCCCGCCTATTCGAATCAACAAGGTAGGTAACGATTTACCAATTATATCCAAATATAATTTCTAGAGTTATGGGATCCCATTATAACATTTATAAGTTTGGCATGTTTGATCCCATCTATGCCTTGGATTTCTAATGCTTAGGTGACCTTTATCACAAGAGATTTCCAAACGAATCATCCTACTTAAACGGACGTGTAGTTTTGTCAACTATTAATGGTTAGGTGTCCTTTATCCCATCAATATTGAAAAACTACTTCTTGTATCACAAGAAGACTCCAAGTGGTTAGGTATCCTTTATCCCACAAGGAAATACAAGTGATACATGAGTGTCTTTAAGAAGGACGGCATAGATTCGTATTTCATAAGGGATTTGAATGTTTTACAATTCTAATTTTGAAAAACATATGGTATCATGTAGATTGCATGCATCCAATGAACATGGTACCATTAAATCTTATTTTGTTAATTGGTTCCTAAATCATAAAATCTCCATTTTATTGATTCTTTGTTTGTGGTCAAGATTACAATTAATATCCAATATTAAGTTTGAGTTTGATCACATATATTAGAACCAATTTATAATCCTAAATAATTACCATTATTATTTAGGGTTGGAGTTTGTAAGAGTTCATAAAATCTCAATTTTATATCTTGTTTCATTCATTTTCAAAACTTGACTTAATAGGTTTTATATAACAAAACCCATTTTAATAAAACCAATTTTATCACATCTTATGTTTTAAATGTCAACTTTTGAAAATACAAACTCCTTGATGATTATGTTTAATTATCTAGGTTGTCTAGCATGCAAAATCTTATTTTCATCCACAACATAACATAATAAAACATTCAAACATCACAAGCATGCATGGGTGCATAAACACAAGCCAACTAGTTTGATATTTCATGTGAGCCACACATGAAATATCAAGTCCAAACCTAGGGACAAAAAGGGTGACGAAAACTCAACCAAATGATCTTCGATTTGGCTACAATTTTGCCAAGCTTCTTATATCACCATAAGACACTTGAACCACCATTTCTTGACATCCTTGAGTGAGTTATGAATTTTCTTCCCCCCTTTGAAAACTAGCGAAATTACAGGGCAGCAGGAAGAAGATTTTGTGTTTTTGTTGCATTTTTTCAATTCATTCTTGGCCATATTGATGCTAATACTTGTTGAAACTTAATGTATATACTAGATATTAAAGTTACCAACAAGTATATCACCAAATAACCAAGATATGAATTTATAAAACACTTCCAAAACATTTTTGAAATCTGGACAGCAGCTCTTCAGAAAGTGCTGCTGTTGGGTGCAATCTATTTCTTACTTCCTTCTCTTGTTACATTTTGTGAATGAAATAAAATACAACTATTCTAACAATTACAAAATGAATAAAATGAAGTAAATAACTAATTATTATTACAAACCATTTGAATAAAAGAATAGATTACAACCATATCAAACACAAACACAAAACATGCATCATATGGTCCTTGGCTTGTTTATGCACCATTTTATCACATAAAATCATAAGAAAATCAACACTTTGTTTTTATAAGGCAACATCTATGTAACCAAATGCATGCATACATAAAATATAGTTGGTTACATAAAATCATAGATTATATTTTTTGCATGTTGCCAAAGAAGCCATGCATGAAACTTTCATTTAAGAAGATGAACATTCATGGCTTCCAAAAACCAAGTTTATCCAAATAAACTTATTATCTAAACATGCAATATAGCCATGGCTCTGATACCAATTGTTGGAAATCAAGGTTCATGTAGTTAGTTTCAAAAACAAGAGTTTGCAACGGAAGCATAAAATCATGAACACAAATTCCATTTTCAAGAGGATCATGCTACATGCATGTAGAGATAAGATGAAGAACAAACATAGTTTAAGTTCAAGATCATAACCTTTGTTCTTGGGTTTGGTTTGGATGATTTTGATAGCTAGGAATCAAATTAGAATCCCTCTATAGTTGATCCACCACAAGCTTGAACACCCTTGAATGCTAGTTCCACAACTTGCAAGATATGACTCCTTTTCTTATGAAACCAAAGACCAATTCTTTCTAAGAACTTTAAGAGAGTTTTTGGCTGATTTCTTGAAGCAAGAATGATGTATACATGCCCTCAAAATCGTCCACATTATATCCCACCAAAGGCAAAAGAAAAGCACATGCAACTAGCTTAAAAGAAAGATCCATTTGATTTCTATAATCAAAAGCTAGAAGACACAAGGCATCTTCATTTTCTTTTAAGTTCTTAATGCATTCTTTTCCTTCCAATATGGCTAGTTATATGATGACTAATGAAGTGCTAGTGGGTTGTTATTATTTATAAAACTTAGATAATTATAAGTTTATAAATAATACATCTTCTCATTTCTTTAATGGAATAACATTTAACCCATAATCAAATATATAAATAAACCATCTAAATATACAATTTTAATTGTATAATTATATATATATACATATATATATATATATATATATATATATATATATATATATATATATATATATATATATATATATAACAATATATATATTTTATTTAATTTACTAATTAAATTAAATAAAAGGCTTACTTATAAATCAATTAAATCGTTTAACAATTTAAACAATTTAATTGTTACTTAATTAATTCATCACATATGAATTACTAATCAACCTTTAATTTTGTAGTTATTATTATTTACCTCAAATAATAATAACCTACAAGATTAAATTGCAAGTTTAGTATCATTTGATGTTAAATCAAATTTAACGTTCTAAATGATCAATTGGTGTCAAACTTGTTGTTGGTGTGACCCTATAGGATCATGTATTATTAGTAATATCATTTTATGATCATCCTTGGACATATAGAACTAACAGTCGGTCCTTATAATAACCCAATATAAAATAAGGCTAGGATCCAACTATAACAATTTGCAACATAGAAGAGGGATGCCGTAATCTATAAGCAAATTTTATAAAGGTAGGCGAATGACGATTCAGCCAATTCCACCGCGGAAAAATAATCTTATTATAAATGGAATTCCTAGTTTCTTTTGAGATTTATTGAACTTGTTCAATAGCATGTTTAATCTCGGATATGCCCCACCGTTTGTGACTGGGATGCCGAGGATCACAAACCGGGTGTGAATAACCATGCAAATTAGCTTGGTACTCTCAGGGTCCATTATCATCTCAAATTGATGTGCCGGTTAACCACACACGCTCCATCAACAATGATAACACCCGAGACACCCATTGCCACTCTTTATGAACCCCCATTGGTGTGCCGGTAAACCACACACGCTCCACCAACGTTTCATAAAGTGCAATGTGCAATTTCATGGGGTAGCATCAAATTCACATTTTTCCTAAAGTAACTAGATTGAGATTTTGTGTAAAGGTTCTAGTACTTTGATCATTATACTTTTAATGATTAAGTGGTCCTATCAAAACTGTTCGGCTAACGACCCTCCACTGATCAGGCGAGCGGTGGGTGAGAGTGTTCACCCATTAGACTACCATTTTATAGGCAGTCTCCTTAAACCCACTTTTTAGACCAGCTTCGTGAATGAGGCCTACTATTGATTTGACTAACCAAACTTATCTCATATATATAATATTAACTTTTAATAACATATATAAGATGTATTTTAAAACCCTTTAAAATATTCAAGGTTTATCTTTTAATTTTACCAAATTTAACAATTAAATTTTAAATTAAATTAAACCTTAAAATCGATTTAATCAATTTTAATTACCAAAAATTAAATTAATTAAATCTAAATATTTTAAAGATTTTAAAATATTTTTTTTCGGATTTATTCCATTAATTTCGCAATTTTAAAATTAATTAAATCCCTTTTGAATTATCTTTTAATTAACAATTAATTAAATTAATTCAAATGTAGATAGGTTTATCCAAATTAATCAAATTAATTAAAACCTATCCTAAACTCCTTAGATTTCGAATTCAAAATAATGGGGTTTAAGGTTATCCATTTAATTAACAAATAAAGTTACCAAAAATAGAAAACCTCCTAAAACCCTAATTGAAATTTTCGAAAATAGCAAGGGGGATTAGGGTTTCCAAAACCCTAATCCTAGAAATCGATCCACATAAAAATTAGGGTTTATAGACTTTAAACCCTAAAACAGTTATAGCAATTCAACAAGAAAACAAAGCAGGCTCTGATACCACTGAAAGGTTTTCTGCAAACCATGAACTAAATAACTTAAGTTCACATGCAACCTATAAGGATCTATGTTTTCTTCTAATTGAACATATAACAAAAGCTAAAGGCCATAAGAAAATTAACTAAAAGAATAAAAATTAGAAAAACCAACCTTTTAGAATTTTCTGGAAGCTGAGCAGCAAAAATATCCTGCCTCAAATGAGATCACACCCAAGCCGAGAGGATTATGGATCGAAATTCCAGAGAGAAACAATAGAATGAGCAACTGATAATGAGGCCTAGGGTTCCCTATTTATAGGGAACCAGGTGGCAAAGCTAGAAACCCTAGCCGCAGCCCATTTTCCGGATTACCTGTACGCACGCCGCGACCAAGTCATTTGCGCGCCGCGCGCCGCAATTCAACTATTGAATTTGTACGACTTTAATCCCTGACCTCCTGATTAATCTTTTAATGCCACAGAAATTAATCCAATTAATTTCTGATTAATTATTAATCAAATAATATTATTTCTAATTAATATATTATCTTCATAATATATTAACAAACAATATCTTGATTTATTAGTCACATAATAAATCAACCCTTTCTCTCTACTTAACTCTCCAACAAACCTCCAGCCATGAGGGCAACCCAAATGGACTATGCTACTATTAATTAGGTAAATACTAATTATTAGTCATGGCTTAGACACCTAATCCAACAGAAACATGCTTTGAGATTCTCTAGAGCAATTTATCAAACACTTGGTGTGCATGAAGACAAACTAGAAAGAGAATCGACACTTAGTCAATGGCAGCTATCCCGAATTCCAAATCACACTTGAAATAGTTATAGCTCCAACCTGGAATTCTGATATATTCAAACAAATATGAAAAGGTGAACCTTCCTCTCTTCCAATCGATAAAAACAATTGGAGAACGGAAATCGAATTGTATATTATAACAATTAGAGAACTAAAATTGAATTCAACGGTACCTGCAATCATAAGAAGTTATCAGAAGTTCCAAATATAAGAAGCTACCTGGATAGAGCCGTTAACAAGTAAAATCGATACGAAAGATTCTGAATTTGAACCACCAAACAAACCCGAAAACGAAGTTCGAGAGCTACGGCTCCAATCTACGATTATCCCACCATGCTCATCGAAACCATGCGCATCGTTTATCCCACCATCGATGCGTCGACACAGTGAAAATCAAAGAGGACGACAGATGGAGACGAGGAGCCCTATCGATTGAAATATGGTATCACAACTCCCATCAAGCATAGAATGGCAAAGATATGTTATTTTTGGGCGTTGGTACAATTTCTCCAGCAATCTCCGACATTAGAGATCGGAATGAGGCGGAGGTTGGTTAACGGAGCGTAGTCGGCCGGAATTGATGGTGGTGGCGTCGGTACTGGTGAGAGATAAGGTTAGGGTTTTCTAGATGAAGAGATGCGTCGGGGAGAAGATGTTATCGGAAGTGGTGTGGTGTTATGAAAAACACCAGGGAGCATGGAAGGACGGCGCCGGTGATGCCGCATGCCTCAGTGGAGGGCGACGAAGGCGAGAGAGGCTGGAAGGTTCATGGGATCAATCTAAAATACGCGAGAGATCTGATGAGTGGAGAGATACGAAAGAGAGAGAGAGAGAGAGAGAGAGAGAGAGAGAGAGAGAGAGAGGAGTGGTATTTACCTAAAATAAATAGCTAATTTCTATGGATATCCTATTATGGTTCTTTTTTAATTCCTATAATACCCTTAACAGCTTATTATAAATTACAAAAATATCATTGGATTTGTTAATAATTACAGGATTGCCACATTTCATCACATCCTTCCAATTTTTTGATCTTGTGGTCCAGATTGAGTTCTCAAGATCTCATGAATATTTGAGTTCTTAAAAGAACTTAACTATATATATATATATATATATATATATATATATATATATATATATATATATATATATATATATATATATATATATATATATATATATATATATATATATCGGGTCTGGTCGAATGACCGACCCGATACCATACATTCTCGGATTTCGGATTGCACCGTCGGATTTGAGTTTTTTTTCCATCCCTACCCTAGCATTTATTTAGTTGTATGGACTATGGATTATTAGGCTAATAAGGAGTCCACACATCGAATCAAAGACAAGTTGGGAGTTGGCCCAGTAGTTTTAGAAGATCTGGCCAAACTGGAACAACCCAACAACAATAGTTCCTCAAGGACCTCAAGTCCTCAACTATGTATAATTTTTACCTTTTTAATTTCAAATTTTATATACAGATTTGACATGTGTTAAAAGTCTTTAACTATCAACTAGATAGTTGTGATGGCTTTTTTAGCAAAAAAAAAAATAGAACATTCAAACTAAAGTTAAAGTCATTAAATCTGAATAAAGATTGATATACACATTAAAATAAATTATAATTGAGAACTTACTTAATATTAAGATGTAAGGTATTATGTAGATAACTTGAAATACGAATATTACATTTATTTAGAAAAGGGAAGAATGAAATCTAATAAGAAAATAAATATGTATGATCATGGAACTCTTTATGTTATTTTCAATTGCATATATTAACAAAAAAGGTAAATGTTAAAGAAATTTCTAAACTTTTGACCATTGATTAAAACTTTTTAGTTTTAAGGTTGTGAGTCGGTTAACCGGCCAATGGAAAAAAGACTAATTCCAAGAAATCTTTTGTATTGTGGCTTTTTTCTTCGAAAAGTTATTTTGCTTTATATTCATTAAAAGTCATGGAAGAAAAATGATTGATATTATGTTCAAAACTTTGCAATGTTCATTGTAGCTAACAGCTATTCGCCTCAACAGACAACATATGTGGATGGAGCCCCGATATCCACAAAGAAAACCATTATTTGTTCTCCAAAGACCAAATAATTACATATTATGGAAAGTGTTAAACGATAAAACAAATTTCTACATGAAGCTCGAATAGTTTTTTTTTCATGCACTTGAATTAGACCTTTCGTATCGTGACAACCCCCCCTAATTTCCTTTTAAACGGGAGGTGTACCTCCATTTCACTTCTTCCAATTTTTAGTGTCACATAAGCGTCAATTCATTTTTCTCATTTTACATGTCATGTGTAATTTTCATCCAATTTTGAGTTGTCGGATCAATTCAGCATATTTGTCAATGATGTTATCACATTTTCATTCCTACTAGTAGTGACATCATCAAGTAATGTATATGAATGCATCAATGCATCTATATTCATGCATGCATATCAATTTTATTTTATTCAAAAAAGATAACCAAATATAAAAACATTTATACATTTTTATGTTTTATTAAATGATAAACATGTTGATAAAAACTAAATAGTTTTTTTTTATGAATGCACGAATGCATGCATTAATGCATATCGACTTTATTTTATTCATAAAAGGTAACAAATATAAAAACATTGAAACTCTTTTACGATTAATTAAATGATAAACATTTTGATAGAAAAAACTGATTTTTATTGCAAATGGATCATTGCAAATATGTGTTGATATAATTACAAAAATACCACCATGTATAAATGCATCAGTGCATATAAATGTTGATATAATTAAGAAAATGTCATCGCCTCTTTTTGATACATTTAAAAAGTGTGTAGCTGAGAATTGTCCTCATGGTTCTCACGTAAATTTGTGTTTTTAAATGAACTCAGTCATATATATATATATATATATATATATATATATATATATATATATATATATATATATATATATATATATATATATATATATATATATATATATATATATATATATATATATATATATATATATATAAGTTCACATAAAAACTAAATATATGTTGTACAAATGTAGGAACTAAGAATTACATACGATATAAATAATCTAATGGTGGCATAGGGTGAGACGAATTTTGAGATTATGGGTATTATCGCCTATTGGTATTATTATTCAATACTTAGTCAAATGAAATCCCTATAATAATGTTACATCATAACAATTACCAAGTTAAGCACGATCATTATCATCTTCATCTGTTCATTTGGTATTTTTGACCATTTTAATCAAATTTTCAAGTTGATTTCGTATATTCAATCCATTGTTCAAGTTGCTTTCGTATTTTCAACATGCAACCAAATAATATCACTGATCAAAATCAAAATACAAAGTTCGTGTTAGGGTTCCTAGGCATTGCAAGAAATATGGTGAAATCGGGTATAATAATTCAAGGAACTGTCATATGAAGAAGAATAGTCAAGCCGAAGTCCAACAGAATATCAACAATAGTGGAGTTAAATGATTTTAGTGATGATGAATAGTTGTTATTTTCATGTTTTCATTTTTATCCTTTATATAACAATGAATTCTAAAATAAAATGCAGTATGATTTTAGTGATGGTAAATAGTTGTGTTTATTTATTTAAATTGCATTTATGTATATAGATATTTAGCCCTTTAATATTATAGATGAAGAACTTCCATCTATACATGGATTCGATTTCAATCAAGAAGATGTTACAAGTTCTAATGAAGAATACCATCAGCATAACAATGGTGTTCATTATATTGAAAATATTAAAAATAGTCATCCTGATGAAGATAATGTTTTTAGTATCGTTAACGGTATGCAACAAGTAATGGTACGCATTTAAACCATTGTTTTTCATATTATACAAATTGAAAATTTTAGATGTTGACATCATTTTTCATTTTTAATTATTATATTTAATTTTGTTACATAAAGATTCTAATTAAGAGGATGATTATTGTTGTAGCAACCAAATTAAATCTCCTGGTGGTCGTGTATATTAGGTACCACATGTCAACAATACAATTAGACCAATTAAAGATGCAATCTATCAGTCATGTAATGATGTTAAAGCAATATATTTATATTATGCTATACAATCTGGTTTTGATGTTTGAAAAACAACATGGAAGATGTTAAATGGTTTTATTACATTGACATATTTTGTGTGGAACCGTGAAGGTGATCCAAACACTACTATCGTAGATACTTTAGGTTTAACTTATAGGAAAAAGAAAAGGGTTGATATGCAGTGATGTAGATGTCAGGCAGGGATAAAGTGTAAAAT
Source organism: Cichorium intybus (assembly GCA_023525715.1). Lineage (NCBI taxonomy): Eukaryota > Viridiplantae > Streptophyta > Magnoliopsida > Asterales > Asteraceae > Cichorium > Cichorium intybus. The sequence goes on along the minus strand of CM042011.1, from coordinate 3,155,206 downwards.
TGTTCTGGAACAACAAAATTTGAGGTTTACGGTGTTCAAAAAAAGCACAATCACATGTTATATATTCTAAGGAGAACATGCATATTTCGGGAACAATGAAAAAGCTTGGTGTATTGTAGAATACATTTTTCTATAGACCTTCCACTCAGAATGTTAGGGCCTGAAAGTCCATAAACTGTATTCTGGTTTATATGGAGGGTATAACATTTGTGGTGGTAATGTAGTTGATTTCAAGAATTTTTCATGTAACACCACATTTGGGTTCGGTACGTATGTTGACCTTCTTGTTAATAATTGTGTTATACGTAGTGAAAAATAAGGGGGTTTAAGTGTAAAAACCCAAACTTTATTATATATATAAGGGTATAATGGTATTTTTTGTAATTTGAGGGGCCAAAAGTGTCAAATAGGCAAACTTATACATCTAAATATGGGAAAAACGGGAATTTCATTCCTAATTGAACATTTGAACTTCTTAAAAGGTGAGAGTTCTAAGGGTTTAAGAACCCTTTTCAAAGGTTGTGATTTCCGTTTTTTTAAGAGTTCATTACGGCGTTCGCACGATCCCCGAAGATTGAACCGTTGGATCGCCGTGCTTTTTGGACTGGAGGTTCAGGAGATATATTAGAAGGCTTTGACCGGAGGATTTGTAATTCTAACAGCAGGAAGTCGAGTTATAGTCCTTCGATCGGAACTGCAGATTTGAGGTAAAAATGCTGTTTTTGACGTTATATTGTAAAAATCGCTGTAAATTCTAGGAATATCCTTTTTGGGTGAAATCAGTGCCATATTTTCCGAAATTGAGTCTAGTATATTTTTTCTACAGAGGTGAGAAACGTGATTCGGCCTCTAACATAGCTCAAATATGCATTTTCCACAGACTGGTACGTTTTTGGCAGATTTAAGATGTATTTGATAGGTAATCTTGCAAAAATTATAGTAAATTGTAGAAACATCATTTGGGGCTGATATTGGTGTCTCTGGAAAGCTAAAAAGGAGTAGCTTGCTATAAAATTGGAATAGTTGCATATAAATGTTGTTATGTTGATTAACAACTGACCATGAACAGGGGGACATTTGAGGGTAAAAAGGGAATAATTTCTATGAAAATTGATATTGAAGTTATTTCCTTCAAGCTCATGATTTAGGTTTTCAAGAGGGTATATATATAAGATTTATAAATATGGTTGAAAACCTAATTTAGGTTTATATTTGTCAAGGAGTCGGGACGACACCGTGTTGTACGAGCAACGGAGCTACTTGACCCGGTTTATATCGAGGTGAGTAACTTTATATAGCATTGTGAGATTTATTATGCATATGATGCATTGCATGTGTATGTTATATGATTAGGTGTGTATGTTACATAGTTGACTACGTGAAAACCCCGTAAGTAGGTAACCCGTAGACGTATACTTGTGGGTAGACTGTATTGGTAGCTGGTTAAATATTTAATTGATATTAGTTGTGCGGACGAATGCGTGGGTATTAAGTGGTGATAATCATGGATATGGTATCATGTCGTGGGTGGAGATTATGTAGTTGAATGTGGATGTTGAGCTGATATGGGGATTGTTGGTGTCATGTGATTGGTTGCAGAACTTTGCAGTTGTGTGTTAGCTGTTAAACCTTTATGGCTCGATGCTGTTTATTCTGTGGGGCCACTTATACTTGTAGTTGGGACCACTTATTAGGTGGGGCTACTAGTATTTGTGGTTGGGACCACTTATACTGTGGGGCTACTTGTACTTGTGGTTGGGACCACTTATTCCGTGGGGCCACTGGTAATTGTAGTTGTGACCACCGATTTTGTGGGGCCACATTACTAGCACATGTGGTTGGGACCACTTACTCTGTGGGGCCACATATATAGTATTTGTGGTTGGGACCACATATATGTTGTGACGACCTTATGAGCAGTAATTGTGGTGGGACCACATATATACGTTGTGACGATCGTGTAAGCAGTAATTGTGGTGGGACCACATATATGTTGTGACGGCCTTATGAGCAGTAATTGTGGTGGGACCACATATATGTGTTGTGATGGCCTTATTGGTCGGCAGTTCTATCACATACACTGTGGGATGTCCGGTGAGTCCCACATGCAGTTGGGTGTCCGGCGAGTCTTCGTCACTCGATATCGCAGGGGTCGAGGAGGAGACGAATAGCTGAGTTGTAAATGTTGTGGATAACAGGGGGTTGTGATGTATTATGGTGAATATATAATCGTGTTTATACAGTGTATTAATGGTTGCATAATAAGTACCTTGTGTCCATGTTGTCTGTGTTATGAGTGTTTGAGATTACGTAACGCGTACCTTGTAGTATCAATAGGTTGGCCTATTGTGGTGACCCGAGTGTATGTTATGTAAATGTTATTCACTAAGCTTTATAGCCTATCCTTTTATGTTGTGTTGTTTTTACAGGTTTAAGTGATACGTAGCGCTCGGCTTGGATCGTGGGACGATTCCTGGTGATATCAGTTTTGTAGCTCCAGCTCACAGGGATATTTAGTTGTAAATTGTTGTATTTTGTAGTTGAAATTAAGAAAAATTTTGGTTACCCGTGTGCTACAAGCTGGGCGTTACATTTCATGAGACTTGAATTGTCATGTTCGTGGAACTGGCGCTCAGATATTGGTTAATAAGATGTTGGATATAATGAATAATGTTTCAAACATTTCATTTGAGTTCTGTACTGATGATCAAAAATGGATTAATGTACTTTTATGGGCAAATGAAACTTCAATACAAGGAATTTGATGACGTTGTTTCATTTGATGCCACATATCAGATAAATCAATATTGTTTTTTAACATAGGTTCATTATATACTTATTATTTCTATTAATTTTATTAATACTTTTGTAATCATTTCATAATTGCATTTATGATATGGTGTTTCTTCCTTTTACCATAATTGATAACCATTGAAGATGTGTTACTTTTGGTGGTGGTCTTTTAAGTAGAGAGGATAATGATTCATATGTATGGTTGTTAGGTTGTTTCTTGAGAGCATTTAAGTAACATCCGATTTTGGTATTGTGTGATCAAGATCCCGCCAATCCGCCATGAGAATAGCTATTGAACAAGTACTAAACAAGTCAACTTATAGGTTATGCACGTGGCACATAACAACTAAACTTGTGTGCTCCATATCACATAGATATTCACAAATAACTTATGTTGCAATCAAAATTTACCTTTTATTTGTTTATTCGTAATTTTATTTTATAATTAACATGTTACGATAGCAGCTCTTCATATCTACTTACCAGTATTGCTGACATAAGTCCATACGCACTTTCAATTGTTCCACTAACCCTTTTTGTGTCAAAAATCAGGAATGAGCACATTTTCAATTAAAAAAACTAAATACTTTATTTTTCCATCCATAATTGGAAAGAATAACTATTAATCATATATTCACAAAATATATATATATATATATATATATATATATATATATATATATATATATATATATATATATATATATATATATATATATATATATATATATATATATATATATAAAGATATATATATATCTTTATATATATATATATATATATATATATATATATATATATATATATATATATATATATATATATATAAAGTAAAATAACAACAAGATCTCTTACTAGATCAACTTTATGCAAATTGTTCCCTTCGATCAATCCTATGATGAAAGACTACATGTTTTCGACAAAGTCATCATAGTTAAATTTTTGCTATGTTTTACCACTCAAAGATGGTCTTCCTACAATAATACGGAAATAGGGCAAGCAATTCTGACATGAATAATTATAATTCTTAACAAATTTGATTAAGTTCTATCTAGAAAATCATTATGGTAAACATAAAAAATTTACTTTTAATAAATATTTTTACCATTGTATGCATACATTAAAACTACTTTCCAAGAATGGAAGTCTATGTATATTTTAACTATAAAGGCAATAGACAATGTTGAATTACCAACATTTACATTGGCAAAAGCAATTGTGACAAATATGACTTTGCTTTATACACCTCAAATTTGTTCAGTAACACTACCCAAGTATCAATCACACCATAATGTATATTTACACCCCTGTTAATGTTTGTGTAAACTTGAGACATAAAAATCCATATCCCTCTTCATATCCATATATGATTGATCTGCAATTATGTTATTAGTAATATTTAAAACATAGAGAAAAAATAATTGTATAAGTGATTCTCTTTGCCTGCTCAAATCAGTTCCTAATATGGCTTCTACCAACATTTGATCTTCTGTGCTTACTTTTTCAACTAGTTTGCAAATATGTTTCACATATGGTGAGCTTTACTGCTTTCCTATTTTCACAACTCTTTTACCTTCAAAAACCTCTTCTAAATCTTTCTCAATTTTCCTCTTCTTTACAACTTCTTTTCCTTTTCTTTGTGTTTTCTTACTTGAATCGGAAGATGGTCTTATTTTGTGCTATTTCAGTTCCAACACATTCAACAAAGAAAATTGGAGTCGATGGTGATGGTGTGGATTTTGGCACCCACCTTCTGCAGCTTCCTCAAAAACCTAATGTATCTCATTAGGGTTGTGAGTTTGAATATTAGATGATGGCCAACATGACCGTCGGAGATCGTATGGGTCACACATATTCTATTAGAGCTTCATGTCTTCACACATGATCAACCCACATTTTTTGTGTGAAAACCAAAGCATGGTTTTCTTAAGTCAATGTATGATATATCATAAGTGGGCAAAAAACATTGATATTGATTATCTTTTCATTTGAGAGATCGTTTCTTTTGCCCGTTTATACACTTAGTTGTTCCCCCACCCTATTAATTGGTTGTTATCTTTACCAAGATCCTTCCACATCCTATTTTTTTATCAATTCTAATACAAGCTTCATGTTGGCCCACAACTACTGTGCTTGAGGAGGGGATGCTAGCAATAATAACTCAATTGTCAATATCATCATAAGATTGTGATGATCCTACAAAATTGGAAATTGATATTGATTTTGTATATCTCTTTATTATTTGTGCATATTATAACACCACCAAATTCATACCCTTTGAAAACATTATTTGATTGTGGTCCGATTTTCGAATATGACTTTAGCAAAATGTAAGTCCCTTTTACATTTATTAAAAAATAAGTTATACGTTTCATGAGTGTTACAACCATATACACTTCCATATGAAAGCGTTCATAATATACTTCAACTATTTACATACAAAAAACTACAACACGCTTTCCAAAAGTATCTCTCAAAAATTAAGTTATTTTAAACGTCAAAAAAGTCCATGCTAAGTGATCTAAGTTATTAATACATCTCTCGGGTTCTGGAGTATATGTCATGAAAAGAAAGAATATATAAGGCGTAACATCTCATGAAATGAATATGTTTAGACAAAAAACGCTTATTAAACATTTTTTGAAACTTCGAACTTAAACATTTATCAAACTTTCAACATGCTTTGAATGTATAAACATACTTTCACGTAAATATGAAAATATAATGTAATGCCTAAATTCAAACACATGACACTTGGTAACGTTATTTCTAATCCGAGGAACCTTCACTTGTCCCTAATCGGAGGGACCTTTACTTGTTTGTAATTGAAAGACCGTTATCTTGTCCCAAATAGGAGGGACCTTTACTAGTTTATAATCGAAAGACCAATATCTTGTCCCAAATTGGAGGGACCTTATGCTCTAGACCCATTAGTTGACACACTGCTACACACTCTATGTATGCATGGGATCATCACAAGCACTCATTCTAATAACATTTTATTCATAAGCATTTGATGTCATAATGTATGTATGGTAAGGAAAACTTCCATAGGAATAAACATTTCATAAATGGATTTGCATAGTTATAAACACATAATCTCCCATATACATTTGTAATAAAACAATTAAGCTTTGTTACATGTACTCTAGTAGAAATATCATTTCCCTTCTAAACTATAGTATGAAATGTTCAATCATGATATGCATCATTTTTAAACACATCAAGTATAATTTATATTGTACACAATCACTGTTTGTAGTTTATCTAATTTCCCTATTTTTCCGCACTTCTCCTATTGAATGCATGTAATTTGAGTTTTTGCCCAATTTTTACATTTTCAAAGGAAATCTTTTGTACCATTGTCATCTTAATGCTCATTATGACATGCATAATCATATTCATCTTCTTTTCTAGTATATGAATCATGATAATTCTCATCACCTTGAATTTCTCATTTTGTCCAACTTTATAATACAATAGCAATACTCTTCACTGAGGTATTTACTAACTATTATATAATCACTTGTTCTCTTACAATTTTTTCATTCTAATATACATTATATCATGTTGAAGCATAAATTTCTAAATTAACATCACATACAAACATGTCTAACGCCATTAATAAATTTTCTTCGTATTTCACTTATTTTTCCAATATATTAAATAATACTAACTTGTTGTCATATCTTTGAAATATTACTTCCTATTGTCCTTACAACACGTATATAATGATTGTGAATGACTTTTATCACTTCATTCCGTTATTGTGCTCTCAATATGTAAGTTGTTCATTTTATCCTCGTTTTTGTACAAAATAACAATGTACTTTGTATTTGCCACCTTTTCCAATATTATTGTTTATCTTTACCCATGGCCATGATCAACGTTCTATGATATGTTCTAGTTTGTCCAAACTCAATTCTCACCTCAATTTGATATTTGGGTCATTATTTTCCATTATTCACAATTTGTACTCATTCCACCACTTCTCAAGAAACTTGACAATTCCAACATATCTCATAAGTGTCAACTATAACTCTTAATATCTTAACATACTGAAATTGAAATTTCACGATGTTGATCATTTCCTTTCATTGTGCATCTCTTGTATTATATATAGTGATGAAATACATCTATCCCATTGGTAATTTTCACAAATCTTATAAGAAGAGTATTCACATTTTTCGTGTATCATTATCATGTCCTGTTTAACGAACGTGACCACAAACGAGATAGAGACAAATATACTATAATATAAATGCACTTATGAAGGTAAAATGGGCCAGTAAAAACAGAATTTTACATGTAAACATGGTTATTCAGACAAAACACAAAAAGGGAAAAGACGGGTACAACCAAACAGAAAACAAATATACGGAAGCACAACAAAACTTTACAAATATTGATACAAGGCAAGATTCTTTCAAGCCTAGTTATTTAAAACATAAGTTAAGGTAATAAAAAGTGAAAGCTCATTAAAAGAGAGAGGGTGAAATGCCAAAATCAAGATTCCATAAGTCAAAAGCTCCTTTCAGAAAATCGTAGTGTCCTCCCCTCAATGAAAGTTGCTTTTTCACCACAGCTTCTTTCACAAAAGGATATGTCAAAAGGTTCGCTAAAGATACATTCACAGCCTCCTGCATTTGTTGTACAACACATAATATTTGGTCACCAAAAATAAATTTTAATTAATTAATTAATTTTTTTTAATGCAAAATCCATACCTTCTCACAGTTGGTACATTGCTCCAGAAAATCCAAATCGGTGCAATCTGTTTTGACCTTGCTCTTCGCAGGCAAACCGATTTTTACCCATTGCTCGATGAAATCACTGGAAACGAATAAATAATATTTTTGGAGTTATATATACTTGATTAATTTTTTTGTATTATGTTAAATGAAATATCGTAATATAAAGTAGTGCTTACGTGGCGGTAGTTCCATCATCGGGAATGGACATGAGCCCTTTGATCCCACCACAACAGCTGTGTCCAATGACTACAATATTCGTAACCTGAAGTACAACGTGAACAGCATTTAATCCAGAGATACGTGAGGGTAATATGGTCAAAATAAAAAAACTGAAAGTTAGAGTAATAGAATATTGAATTATTGATATCTCTCCCAAATGGTGGGATGATTAATGCATTTAATTAAGTGGTCCATGACGAATTTAAAAAGAAAAAAGAAAAAAGAAAGGTTGGCAGTTTAGAAAGGAACGAGTAAAGAAGTGGGCCTCACTCGATTATTGCAACGGAACCGTATAACGCATGCCTTTTTTTTTTTTTTTTTTTTTTTTTTAAGATAAGTGAAAAGGAAATTAAAGATGGAATATGCTAAACGTACGTTAAGAAAAAAGTGAATTTAATATAGCTTTGTTTTGATAAATTGAATATAAAAGGAATCATTGTTTAAAAAAAAACTTGTATAACAATAATAATAAAGGATTTATCTCGAATAGAATGATGTAAGAGATGTATCCGTTTGAAGGCATGTTTAATGACTTTAGGACGATGTTGATCGTTGACCCATTCCATTGTTCATTAAGATTTATATTTTTACAAATCTTAACCAATAACCAAGTTCCAAATGTAATAATTTGATTATTTTATAAATAAATAAGTTGAATTAACAGGCTGTGTCAATTTTTATTGATGTGTTAGCTCCAAAATTATAGGCAATGAGGCATAATCAATAATTGTGGATACCATTGAAGCCATAAAGTTCATTTTGACTCGGGGCATCTTAAACCGTATGATATGCGCATATTCCGGACTCAAAAGTTGTATTGAGAGTTGGTCAATTGCATCCACTCTACCCATTCACCACTACAGATGCTTCCTTTTACTAAAGTAGAAACCCAAGTACCACTAATTTGAATAAAGTCCGGTATGGTACATAGGGTCCATTAGTCCCTTCGTCCATAACCCATATTGAAGATAGAATCGTTTTTTTTTTTTAATTTATTTAAAATAATCAGTATGGATAATTATCATTTTATAATATAAGAAAATAACAGTTTCCATATCTAAAAATTAGATGGATAAAGATAAGTGTAATTATGGAACATGAGGAATTAAAGAAACTAAAAGAGGTTTTAATATTCACCTTTAGATGCAAAACTGCATATTCAACTGCCGCCCCCACTCCGGAATGTTTTACCTGCACCATATGATTTTTTTTTCATTAATAAGTTAAGCAATAAACAATCCATCAATTATGGAACCGAAAATATCCAACTATTAGTGAAAGCAATTATTTTTAAAGTCAAACTAGTGTTGATTTTTATGTCCGCATCTCATATTATATGTTTTGGAGACATGTCACGTTACATCAATAACAGAATAATGAAAGAAAAAACAATTTATTTAAATCATATTAAACATTATAAATGTTTATGTTAGTTAGTTTGATTAATATCAACCAAAAATAATATGAGAATAACATATAATTAATAGATAATTTTGTTACAGTCATCACTAAAAACCGTATAAAAAAATACAATTAAAGTTTTATATATTTTTTCATATTGGAAATTGCATGTGAATGTGATTACGAGTTTAGTGATGACAAATAAAGATGGTTCCTTAGGTGATTGAAATTAATTACTTGATCTGTCTTTTTAAAGTTATAAGTTATAACATTAGATTGATATTAGATTTAAAAATCACTATACCATTTGTTTATCATGACAAATATTAAATAATGTAAATAAAATGGAACTTAAAACTCCTTTCATTCCACAATTGGGGTCAAACCTGTTTACGTGTTTGCAAAAAATAATATTCTGAAAGTGAAATGGATATATTTATGATCTTACAACTCAGTCCATCATACGTATTTTATGTAGTATGAAAGAAATAAAACTATTATTTATTAATTAATTTCCCATTCAAGTGGAGAAGGCAGAATTAGCCAAACCATGTGCTAGACAACATGTTAGCAATTATACTTTGAAAGATGCTTACGGGGTTGACTTAATATAAATGCAAGAAGGTTCGTTAATAAGATGAATAAAAAAATGCTTTTACATTTTCTGGAAAATCTAAATGTAAAAGCTAATTATTTAATAATAGAGTTTAAAGGATCACCGTGTCATAAGGGGGAACCATGTTAGCAATGTTTCTGACCACAAAGGCTTCACCTGGTTGGAAGTCCAGAATGTGTGAGGGGCAAACTCGAGAATCCGAGCATGCAAATACCAAAAACTGCACATTAATTTTTAAGGAAAAAAAATCCATAAATATAATTAATAATGTAATATAATAATTTGTATTGCATTTATTGGTCATTTTACAGCCAATCACCTTGGGGCTTTGGCTTTTAGCTAGCTCACCATACAAAGTGGGGTTTGTTCTGTAAAATAAGAAAACAGTTAGTAGGGTCAAAGTGACAAATTATATAAATATATATCATACGATATTAAGATGTATAAGATGTAATTTTCTTGTTTAGATTGGGCACAAAATCAAATTAGTAATTTAAAATATGATATTGTTTCATTCTCGTAACGGTGCAATAATTTTCAACCTGTGCGTGCGAACAACCGTTAACAAAGAAAACCTTATTTATTAAGAAAAACTTTATTTTTTTCTTTAAAGTCAAGTTTGAAGACGAGTAAGGCCTAAAGGAGAAATAATATTGTCGGCTGGTTGGTCAATCGCCTAATTATCTAGAACTTAAGATTTTAATTAAGAAATATTTAATTTAACTTAACAAATTTACAAATAATAAAACTGGCAAGTGGATGATGATTTGGATAATTAATAATTCCTGATTTTGAATCTGCTTCTCTTCGGTGGTTTTATTCGAAGATAAATTAATGAAAATTAAGGCGTTAACGAAAGTGACAAAGTGGAATCAATAATCGTGTTAGTAATATAAGTGGCAGAGACGGTTTTTCCACTATAGAATAATGAACAGCAATGATTTCTGTAATCCAAAAGGCCACAATACGGACGTACTCATATTTCTCTTTCTTAAACCGAGCGAATCCGTCCTTGATCCTTGCCACCGGGTTAAAGTCACTGCCATTTGCTGCCTCCAATTCCGCCGTCAGTTGTTTGATCTTTGCGGCTGCAACGGCTTGAAGGTCTCCTTTCTCACTGCGAAACCGTAAATCTTACCGAGTTAGCATCGACGTGAGTCGGAGAAAAATAGAACTGCAATAAACTACGGGACACGCAAGATGAAGGCCGGCTGACGGCAGCTGTATTAGTCAATGGTATGGTGATAAAATCAAAGCATTTAATAATCGAATTAACAATACGAAATTCCTGAACAGGACAACTCTGACTTATTTATTTAGAAGTGCGAATACAGCCGGCCAGCGGTGATCGTCAGGGAACCGATCGGTCGATATTCAAAAACACAATTACCTCAGAAGCTTCTTCAATCCTTCAATGGCGTCATCGCAAGTATACCCGTTAGTTGCCATATCTTCTACAACCTGGAAATCTCACGAAATTCAGTAAGAGAAAGAAAATTCTATCAAATCATTAATTTAACATGTAAACCACTTCTGATTATACATCCAATCATCAGATCAGATTCTTATGCATATGTTTGTGATCAGATCATATCTCGATCAATGAATCGGTGAGTTTTGATGATGATTTTGTTGATAATAGAGTAGCCATAAACCTTGTTAGTGGTGTGTGGACTACAGGCGTGTTGATGATGCAAAATACGCTGCTGATTAACAGGAGAGGGATATCAGACCAGACACGTTTGTGTGACGATAAAGTGGGGGCGCCTCTATTTATAGCATACCAAACTAACCATGGTTAGGTTTTATAGAAAATTATATTTGTTTAAATAACTTAAAGATATAAAATTTGAGAACTTAAATTCGGTAGAAATGTAGAATCCCCCTTCCCCCGGTCGTGCAACCAGTCAAGGAAATTAGTCGATACATTTTTACACTATAGTCTATGTTTGACTAGTAACTAAAATACCAACCGACAACTAAAATGGTAACTATCAATGATAAACTGATATAAAATAAAATATAGAGAAAACAACAAAAATAGATATTGTGTTTTGTAGAAAAAATAAATCTTAAACGTATCATGTATTAATTAATAAGCAACATGACATTCGATATAGAAGTTACTACGAATAAAGAAAATAAGTTGTAATTGTTTATGTTTTGCTTATAAATTAGATTAATATATAAAATAATAAAAAATGCAAAGCAACAACCACATGTAAAAGATCTAATTCCTAAACATCTATCTAAATGAAAGGAGAATGACAAAATTAATAATAAATGGTATATCTGAAGAAATTTCATAAAAACTTCATAAGGTAGTTAAAATATTAGTGTGAGTATCATTATACATAGATAGTCTACTTTATGATAACAAAAATCGAACTGAATCCGAAAAATCCGAAAAAAACTAAAATATATGAAGCCAAAAAAATTGAACAGGATGGTTTTTGGTTCACCAAAACTAAGTTTTCAATTTGGTTTGGTTTTATGTAAAAGGCCAAATGGAAAAAACTGAACTAACCCAAACACACACACACACATACACATATCGAGAATACATATCCTTTTGACGTTCCGTTTCTTTGCTCGGCCTTGGCTCTTTCTAGGTCGTGGTTTAATAATATTGCCGTTTCCAAAAAAAATATCCTTTTGACGTAATTTTCTTTAATAACACTATATTTTTTTGGAATAATATATCACTTTTGTTAAGAATGGTTGGAATTTAATAGAGAATGAATGCAATTAACTTTTATTCTTTAAGAATGTTTATTTTTATAGAATGTATACTTTTGACGAATGCTCATTCTTTTGATGTATTTTTCTTTCATAGCCCATTATTATTTAGCAATGCTCTGTGGTATATGAAATTTCATCTATCATGCTCATGAAAATACCATTTTGAATAATGTAATTCTTTGTATGAATAATTGGAACAAATTTTTGTGTTCAACCAAATGTTATTTTATTTTTTTAAAGTAATGTTATCAATTTATTTGTGGTAGACTACAACTAATTATAGAAGTATTTGTTAATAGAAAAGAAACTTATAAGTATTTTGTCATTTTACATAAATATCGAAAGTAATTGCTTAAAATGAGAATTAATCTAAAATATATTATTGTTGTTTGTTATATGTATTTAAACATGTTTAGCTAATTTATTTTTTTAACGGTTGACTCGTATACATTTTAATATAATAAATGTTTAATGCTATAAACTAATAACCCTTATTGATGTTTTATGTTAAAGTAATTCAACTAAAATTGGTAACTATTATGAGTGTACAAGTATATGTTTTTATGTATTTTTGGTCAAAATACAATAAAGAGAAAAATGTGGAAGTATAATGATGTTTTATTTATTTTATAACAAATGAATGAATAAAACATACCATATTTTGACATTGTAATTTTTTTGCAATTAACTCAATTCATTTTAGTATATACAAAGGGTTAAAAAATCAAATTATTTCAATAGTAAATAATTTTCTTTGTAAAACGTTTAGAAAGTAATAAAATTTTATATTATATACAAACTTTAATGTACGATATACAAGTTACAAAAGACACTAATTTTTCATAAAAACTCGATTTTGATATTGTGTTTCTTTTTTTGCAATCAAGTCGTTACGTTTTATTTTTTTCGATTTCGATATTGTAATTTTTTTTGCAATTAAGTTACTACATTTTACAATCAAGTCGCTACTTTTTAGTTTTTTCATTAAATTTTCATAAAAACTCGATTCTAAATGTCACTGTGCCACGTAGCAATCAGCATGGTTGACTGGTCAAATGATCAAAATTGCAACAAGCTGAAATTTAGAAACTTAATTGCAAAAAAATAACAAGTGTCAAAATCGAGATTTTGTGTAAACTTAATGATTATTATCATTATTATTATTATTATTTCTTTTTGCAATTTGCCCTATATATTATTGTAATAATAGTTATATTATACTAACTTTTTGTATGCTATTATAACAATAATATTACTATTACAATGACGGGCTTTTATTAATATTTAGACATCCAAAATGTCTTTTAATTAGATAAATTTAAAAGATATATAAAATACTAAGGTTCACATTATTGAGTTTTGTGATAATTACTAGTGTGTAGGTGTGGTTGTTTTGATGGCAACGAATTTCGTACTCGAAGGGAAACTCAATTTGATGGGGAATACGCAAGTTGATCGTTGATGACGATGATGATGGGGAATCCCGAATTAAAAGACGAGGATTAGGATGCCCCTTGCCTCTACCCCCAGCTCGATAACATAATATTTATAAAAGTAATATAAATTACATTACACCATTATAGTAACGAGAAGTTATTAATACATTGTAACACCCCAATTTTCATAATAAAAAGATAAACGAATTCCATCCCAAAGTAATACTAATAATAAAAACTCCTAATATCGTCTAGCAATAGCGGAAGCGATATAATAATATAAACTTCTTGATTGGCGAGCATTGGGAGTTTTTATTATTAGTATTACTTTGGGATGGAATTCGTTTATCTTTTTATTATGAAAATTGGGGTGTTACAAGTTAGTATCAGAGCTTGGTGCACGAAGTTGGTGCGTTCGACGGGGGCGTTGAACCCTGTAGTGGGGGGTGAATGGGGAGAGATCCCTGATCCCACATCGACCGGGGAGGAGAACTAAGCATCTCCTTATAAGGGGTGTAGATACCTCCCTATCACAACGCGTTTTAAAGCCGTGAGGGCAGCAGATCCCATAAGAACTCTACAGTTAAGCGTGCCCGGCTGGGAGAAACCCCATGATGGGTGACCCCCTGGGAAGTTTTCACGCTGGGTGGCCCAAAGCGGACAATATTGTGATACGTGCGATTGGGGGATGTTACAGATGGTATCAGAGCATTGTTTAAGCAGATTAGTTGTTTTCCATAAACGCCTAAGCTTAGACGAGAGGGGCAAAGTAACTCTTAGGTTAACCTCGACTACTTTCCGCTAATTGTTATTCTGAAAGAGTTGGAATAAAATAAATCGCTTGAATTCTATCCTTATTGTGTTGAAACCTTAATATATAGTCGATATGTCTTCACGGAGATCTGGGAGGTTCACTAGGGTTACCCCAGAGGGATCACATGTTCCTACGGGAGCGAATGTCACGCCGCCAGGAGGAGTGCTGGAGGATCCTTTGAATTTTGTTGCAAGCCATGGGCGTGGTCAAGGAAGAGGAGGAGGAAGGGGTAAAGGTAGAGGCCGGGGAGTTGGCACAGGACCGATACCTACAACATCAGCCCATGGAAGCTCCAATTCCAACCGCGGTCGTGGTAGAGGTCGGGGGCGAGGTCGTGCAACAAAAGTGATAACCAGGGAGGATCTAGCTCATGAGATTTCTCAAGCTATACAAGCTAACTTACCGAACATAATTGCTCAAGCTCGTGATGAAATATTGAATGCGAACAATGATAATAACGAAGGTGATGATGAGTACGAGTACGAGCATGCTATGCCGGTCTCAAACCATGAACCTAGTATTGCCCAGCCGTCAAGATCAAATGTCCAGCACGAGCGATGAAGTTGTACTTACAAGACCTTCATGACCTGCAAACCGCCAGCGTTTGAGGGGGAAATTGACCCTATTATAGCATCGAGGTGGGTCACAGAAATCGAAGAAACATTTGACACAAGTAAATGTGCAGATGAAGATCGGGTGGTATATGCTGTAAGGATGCTTAAGGGGAAGCTCTATACTGGTGGCAAATGGAGAAAGTAACAAGAGGTGCTGATCAAGCAAGGAGAATGGCATGGAACGAGTTCAAGGATATTTTTATGAAGAAGTTCTGCCCTCGTACAACAATCAAGCAATTGGAAGAGGAGTTCTTGAGGTTGGAACAAAGGAGTATGACGGTAAGAGAGTACACCACCAAGTTCATCGAGAAAGCTAGATTTGCTGAATTCTATGTAGCTACTGTGGAAAGAAGGGTGGAACGGTACATTTGGGGGCTAAAAACATCTATTCGAGAGTTTGTAGAGATCCAAAGTCCAAGTACCTTTCAGTCAGCTGTAGACGCTGCACAAAGTCGAGAACGAGAAAAGAATCGTCAATGTGAGGACAGGGTTTCAGAGAAAAGAAAGTGGGAAGGTACGGACAACGATTCCAGGAAGGGGAAGAATTCAGGCCAGGATCGTAGTGGTGAACAAAGTTATGGGATTATGCAGTGTTCCAAATGCAATCGTTATTATAAAAGGGAGTGCACGATGAACCAGAGGACTTCCTACAAATGTGGGAAGACAGGACACATTGCTACAGAATGTAAGACATGGAAAGTATGTTATGGGTGCAGGTCCCCCGACCATATCCGGTCAGACTGTCCTCAGAACAAGGGTAACAAACAGTAGACAAACGGAAATCGGTCAGCAGATAAAAAGTCGGATATGATGAGACATGAAGGCTAAATACTCGTATTTATTGAAATTCCGAGGACGGAATTTTTGTAAGGGGGGAAGTTTGTGATAACTCAAAAATAATATATATAATATTAATGAATAAAATCTTATTAGGTTATTATGTCAATGATTAAGAAAATTAATTAGGAGTAATTAGGTTTAATGGAGAGGAAATTATGAGTATTTATATAAAAAACTATCATCTTGATGATGGAGTAAATTCGAGCAATTAATAGGGTCTCATCGGTTACAACCTTGGGCATTATAAATAGCACGAAAAAATAGAGTAAAAGGCACTGAGAAATCACAAGAAACGGTGAAGAATCGAAGGTGAAATCGAAGAAGGAAGTTGTGAAGTTTTTGGAGGTCTTTTAGCAATTAAGGAGATCACTTAGTAGAGCCAAGCTTGTTCTAATGGCTGCATTACCCAGGTGAGTTTTTCGTGTTCTGTGGTTGCTTGCACAAAATGTTTGTTCATGTAAAATGTGGTTATTATACGTTTATTTTATGATCTGTTGATAGTATGCATGAAAATGTATTTGTGTTTTCTTATTTACGTTGTGTCGCATTTAGTGGGAACGGGGTGTTTATAAGTCGTGAGCATGACGGATGTATTGCAAACGACGGGGATGAAAATTGAGAATATTTACTCACTTCCTTGGATATTTATAATGCTTGAGGATAAGGGTGTGTTGTGCCAAGTGGGAAGAGAAACGGGCTTTTGGTTCTTTCTCTGGATAACTATGTTCCCCTAAATTGTGACATTGGGTGTTATCCGCTTAAATATGATTTGTTGTTAAAACTATTTGTTTTTTTTACATTGATGGACATATATGTGCAACACGAACTCACTAGGCCCTAAGTTTACCTGGTTAGAATTTTAAATGTGCGCAACCCAGGACACAACTTTGCGAGTGGCAGTGGAAAAGGGAAGGAGAAGGCTTAGATGGTATGAAGACTTAGAATGTTCACGAAAACGTAACACCCAATGCTCGCCAATCAAGAAGTTTATATTATTATATCGCTTCCGCTATTGCTAGACGATATTAGGAGTTTTTATTATTAGTATTACTTTGGGATGGAATCCGTTTATCTTTTTATTATGAAAATTGGGGTGTTACATACATTTCGTTAGATAAAGATGATTATGAAGTTGAAAACGATGTTTATGTATTGTTTTCAATATTATCATATGGTTTGTAATATAAGTTTTCTTAAATTGGGCCGATTAAGATGAAAATGAATGAAATTACGACTTATAAATTCCCGAAATATGTGTTTCTATTGCCGTTTCTAGTTCCGACTTATAAATTTAGCAATCTATATACATTGTATTTATACTAGTACAAGAAGAAACAATTAAAATTAAAATAGATGAAATTACGAAAACAACTTTAAGTTGCATGTGAATTCAGTTATTGAAAAAAAATATATAGTATAATCATTTAATTAGTTTATCATCATATTTAAAACATAAATTATTTTTAGAACTCAAAATGTGAACAAATAGATGTTTTCATGTGGATCCAACCACGCCGGCTTATCTAGAAACTTGTTTTAATTTCAAAACCCCTATTACTTTGTTATTTAATCCATTTGATTTATCTTTTTGGTCACATACCCAAAAGTTTAAAGATGTGAATTTATTGAAATATTTCTAATATCATATTTCGAAAACTAATATAAAGGTGGGGGTGTGTTATTGACTCTTTCTAAATACGGTATTTTGCGACTCTTGGAAGCATGAACAGAGGAAGAGAATTAAAGAAGCATAGGTGAAACGGTGGACCATAAACCATTCATTGCGCGTTGGTGGGATCCATTGACGCGGTTAGGCGCACACGGCACACCAACCTTGGCCGGCTCGCAGATGGTCCGTTTCTTATCAAAAAATTGGAGAGCCTTCCGTTTGTGAGCCCATGGGAATATTTCTATCAAAAAATTGGAGAGCCTTCCGTTTGTGACTTCATAACATCCTTTGTTTTCTTAAAGGTTATCAATTTATAAAAAAATAAATATTGATAGGTAACTTTTATCGAAATATAATAAATTATTAAAAGGGATTTATATTTAAAATAAAAATAATAAAATCAGGTGGTTTTTATAAAGATGTGACTAGAGAAAAAACCAAGGTATATTCTTTCGAGAACGTGGCTAGAGAAAAAAATTAATGATTCTTAATATTTTCCAAAATGCATATATATTTATAGTTATACCAACCTTTAATATTTGCATCAAAATAACAAGTGACGAACTAAAACAAAATAATTTTCAGATAATTATAAAAATTTATATATGTGTGCGACTCTTATCCTTTTGGTTGTCCATTCTAGGTATTTAAAAGCCATCATAATCGTCATATGCTACATTTGGAAAGTGGACACCGAATAACTATTGACTTTTGTTTATTTAAAAATTAAAACTAATAATTAAGTGTATGAGATAAGTTAAATAGAAATATATTTCATTTAATTGGAATTGACATTTTATATGTTAGTTAAAAACATCTGTGAGATTAATTTTGATCTATAAGTTATCTTAACTTTATTTTATTAAAGGTATTTTAATTACTATTTAATATTTGTTAGATAACCTGATAGTTTTATGTGAAGTTACCTATTTTTTATTTGAACGGCAGAAAATTTATATAGAAAGAGTTCAATTACAGGATCTAAACGGTAACCGGATTACGGATGTTGAAGCCATTAAACAAGAAACTTGGAGTTTTTTTGCGGCGAAATTTCATGAAAATTACGATGTTAGACCCCCGTTAATTAACACCAATTTTAAGATGCTTTCCGATGCAGATAGGTGTTTTTTGAGGCCCCATTTAGTCTTGCTGAAATCAAGGAGGCTATATGGAACTGTGGTTGCGAGAAAGCTCCCGGGCCGGACGGTTTCACTTTTAAATTCATCAAGCATTTTTGGCACATTATGCAGGATGATATTATGCGCTTTGTCAAGCATTTTGAAAGCTACGCTTGTCTTTCTAGGGGGAGTAACTCATCATTCATATCTCTCCTTCCCAAAGTTAAAGATCCACTTCACCTTAATGACTTCCGCCCAATTAGTCTCATCGGTTGCGTCTACAAAATTATCGCTAAAGCCCTTGCTTCAAGAATTAAGAAAGTTATCGGCACGGTGATTGACGAGGTGCAAACCGCGTTTATCGAGGGACGGAACATCCTTGACGGTCCCTTGATTATAAATGAGCTTTGCTCATGGGCTAAGAAATCAAAAAATAAGATGTTTCTCTTTAAGGTTGACTTCAATAAAGCTTTTGATTCGATCAATTGGAATTACCTGTTTTCGGTTATGTCCCAATTGGGGTTTGGAGAAAAATTGATCTTTTGGATCAAAGGGTGTCTTTCCTCTTCCAGGGCCTCGGTTTTGATCAACGGTTCGGCGACGAAAGAATTTCACATTAGTAAGGGCGTACGTCAGGGAGACCCTCTTTCCCCCTTCTTGTTTATTATTGCTATGGAGGGCTTAAACGTTGCCATGCGGACCGCATGTCAAAAGTCGTTATTTCATGCTGTTAAGGTTCCTAAAGATGGTCCGGATATCTCCCATCTGTTTTATGCCGATGACGTTCTTTTTGTGGGAAAATGGTTGAGATCAAATTTTACTAATTTGGCGCGGGTTCTCCGATGTTTTCATGTTTTCTTCGGTCTAAAAGCCAACTTCCAAAAATCCAACGTGTTTGGGATAGGGGTTTCTGATCGCGAAATTGCTAGTTGTGCGCGTATTCTCGGATGTAATGCCGCTTCGCTTCCGTTTAAGTACTTAGGAGTTCCGGTTGGCGCCAATATGTCGCGCAAAAGACATTGGCAACCGATTATCGAACGGGTCCAAAATAAGCTCTCCACTTGGAAAGCTAAGTTGCTTTCTTTTGGGGGCCATTTAACCTTGGTGAAGGCGGTGCTCGGTAGTCTGCCGATTTATTATTTTTCCTTGTTTAAGGCTCCAAATTTTGTGTTAGCCGATATTGAGAAGTTGCGAAGGAGATTTTTGTGGGGTGGTAATGAGGAGAAAAACAAAATTATTTGGGTTGCTTGGAACGTTGTTCTTGGGTCTAAAGAAAAAGGGGGTCTCGGAGTCGGTTCTCTAATCTCGTTAAATTGGGCGTTGCTTGTTAAATGGCTGTGGAGATATATGGTTGACAGGTTGAGCCTTCTTCCTTGTGGAGGCGTGTAGTTTCGGGTCTGCACAACTCGTCTAAGAAGCCGATGGTCGCTCTTGCTAAGAAGACGTTATCGGGTGTGTGGTATAACATTGTGAAGCTTCAATCAGATCTCGAGGTTATGGATATTTCGCTTTTTTCCATGTTTGAAATTGTTATCGGTACCGGTTCAAATACGCTTTTCTGGTTTGATGACTGGTCTGGCCAAGGTCCCTTGGCTCAGAAATTTCCTAATTTGTTTGATCTGGAGAAAAAGAAATATTGTTTCGTTGCGGATAGGTTTTCTGATAGTTTTATCCCGACCTGGGCTTGGAAGAAGAAGCCGAGGACTCCCGTCGAAACCGCGGAGCTCAACTGCTTAGATAGTTTTGCATCGTCGATCAGCTTGTCTATGCAGCCCGATTCGTGGAAATCCAAACTCTCCAGTGATGGTAAATTTTACGTTCGTGATCTCAGAAATTTAATTGATTCCACGGTGACATGCCCTTCGGACAATCCCACTGTCTGGATTCATTTAGCACCTCTTAAAGTCGTTTGTTTTGTGTGGCGCGCCTGCTTAGACCAGATGTTTCCTGCCATTGGTGTGATTCTGGCTTGGACGACACAAGTCATATTTTTGTTGCGTGCCCTTTCTCGTTAGATGTCCTGTGTCGGATTTTTCAGTGGTGCAACATTCGTTTCCAATTCTTCCAGTCGGTTAGTGATCTTGTTCGTTTCGCTGCTCAGTGGGGTCGTTGCCCGAAGATGAGGAAAATCTTCCTATCCATCATCTATGGTTTCCTTTGGTGCTCCTGGAAAGCGAGGAACGACAAAATTTTCAACGGGGTTCGGACCAATCCTGCGAGACTGGCGGAGTGCATTATTAGTACGGTGTTTAGTTGGATTAAGTATAGGGGATTTTTTGGGGGTTGTAATTGGGCTGATTGGGTCGGTCTTCCTTTTAGTATTATGTAACTTGTACTTTTTCCTCTTTTGCCCTGCTTTGTTGCCTGATAGGCGGTGGTTTTTTATTTATATATTTCCGCCGGTTCCAAAAAAACAACGAAATACAGTATCAGTTAGCTATTGTTTTTTAATTTTTTTTAATTTTAATTATTGACCGTTTCGGTTGTTGACTAACGCAAGTGGAATTGGTTATGCGCCCTGTGTGACCTCCCAAGGGACCAGCTTGGTCAAGTAAAGGTGTAACAAGATTTAATATCGATATTATAACTACAGTTATATTTATATTTGGTATTGAGGTGTTGTAAGTATATGCGATAAGTTTGACTCATTTGTTTGTAAAATGGTTGATTTGCGTTATATTTTATCTTTAAAGTAGTGCCAAATTTAGTTGATATAAATGTGTTCACATGTAGAAATTAACGATATAACTTATGAATTCAATTAATGCTTATGTAATTTTTTTTTTTTAGAACGGCAAAATCTAACCTACTCTTAGTCCTAAACTACTCCTTAATACCACCTATGTCTCAGACGAGATTTGAACCCTTGACCTCGAGTAGGGAGGGCAACACCAGATGCCGCTGGGCTAGAAGCCCGTATTTTCTTGAAATGGAATTGGAGGAATCGCAGTATATCAAAAACTCATCCAAGTTTATGTTAAAGATAATATATCAAAAAAAATCATCCAAGTTTATGTTAATGTATATTGTATTGGTACGACACAGTTTTATAATTGTCTATATATGTTGAAGTCTACAATATTTCCATAAAGGCTCTTTTGGATAGTAAGTCATTGACTCCACATATATCTTACAGTTTATTGATATTAATTATATATAAAATATTAGTATATAATGGTATTAAAATCGTTCTCGACGACGGGTAACGGTTCCAAAAAGACTAAGAATAAGAACCAGAATCAGTTTCAAACATTAGGAACCAAAACGAAACTATTCACATCGGTTTCAATTACGGAACCAACGATTTTGTATCGGTATCGGTTCCGGTTCCACAGACGGGTACCCATTTCCGATACTTAACCCTAGTCAACCTAACTATTTTTGACCTGTATTATAACATAATTTTTGTTGCTTTTTACACAACTTGTCTAAATTACCCATTTTGACATCTTAAGTCCAAATAGCGAATTATAACACTTGTTGCAAGTTTAGCAGTGGCCTTTTGAACTAATTTAGTGGATGTTATATAATGGGACTTTATGAATGGAGTTAGATAATCGTTTTTGTAGGATAGGGTAGTAGGCCGAACACGTATATTATTTCAAGGATAACGATTTAGAGCAAGATAGTGGGTCGCACATGTATTTTTTTTTTCCGGGATAACGATCTTTGAATTCTATTATCACTTTATATAGGTGTGATGTAAAAATCATAAAATTAATTGGGAAAATTACGAGGCTCTTATGTTTCTGCAATAGACCAACAATAACTTTCTATTATAATGTTATTATGAAAGTCATGAATCAGTTTGTTACTTCGACGTCAGAATTACATAAATAATATATATGTTTTTATTATATACATATCTAAAGAAGTGCCTAGATTTCGTCACTCATGCTACGTTTTGGCTTCCTTGGAGTTTCAAGGAGACTAAACCGAGGAATGATTATTTATTCGAGGCATCAATTTGCATTCTTAATAAATGGAGTTCTAATAATCCATGTAATTTTCTTGCCGTTATTTAGATTTTCTTCTAATGTAACCATGTTTTTCAGTTATATATACATTCACTGTTCTAAAAAATAAACATCTATATAGATATAATTATATTAAGTAAAATATAATGAGAGAATACATAAGCTTTTACCAAGGGCTTTGTGGCGCAACATAGTGCGATGCAATTCTTGAATTTTCCGGCCATATATTATCCTTCACGACTTTTATGCTCATTCAAATCCTGTAACAAATCATTAAAATCAGTAGAAGACACAATTTTTATTGTCTTGAATGTGTTTAATGGGGTGTTTTTTTTTTTTTTTTTTCTAAAAATAAAAGCACAATTTACTTAGTCTACTGTAAATATTATCAAACATTGCCAAATCTTGCAAAATCTATATCAATATGGTCTCTTGCGTTTCTATTTTCTAATGTCATCATGCAATCATAAAATGTTGTTTTTAAAGTTTAAACATTGACGTCGAAACATAATTCGTGTACATTAGCACTTACACATTACATTTATAACTTTTATGTTAGATTAGTTTAAGAAATAAACAACAAAAACCATATATTTCAGATATTCACTCCGTTTAATCCAGGGAAAAAAGATTAAGTTGTATACAATTAGGAAGGTAACAAAGCCTTCTTGAAGTATCTTCGGTAGTTCATAAATAAAAGACGAAAGTACCTTAGAAAGTAGTTTTTTCCTCCAAACGAAGTAAGTGTGCTTTTCTCCCAAGACAAGTCCTTCATGGGGATATGGTGCTTAAATTGGGGGAAGAACAAAGAAAGGGTTCAAGGACCCCAAAAAAAGGATTGCTATGGTGACTTGTACTTTATGTACTAAAAGTGGTACATTTGTTGTGTTCGATAACTTTGTATCTGTGAAGAAATGGGTATGTAAATGATAGTAGACAAAATTAAGGAATGAAGACAATCTGGATAAAGAAAGTGATAGGGGAATTCACCTAGGCTTCTGAATGTGTTATCTTCATGAGATGAGAGATTCTCTATGTTACACATTTGAAAATTTGCTCCATACATCCCATACACTTATTTTGGCCAAAAATGGGCCATAAAATCCTAAATCCTAACAACATTTCGAAATTTATTTTGTTGCTTAGCCTGTTCAAAGAAAATACAACGAATTTTACGTATTTTGAGATGAAATCTATTATCTTTATAAATACATTATTAGTGATGCTTATTGTTAAAAATGAAGATTTACCTTTTTCATATTCTAAAATAAGGGGAAAGGAGAAGAGTCCCCGTTGGTTATAAATACTTGTACAGGTTATTCGATTATTGTATATGATGATATAATAAGATTACAATATTTAATAGTTTATAATGGTCCAAAATTTAGATTGAACCAAAAAGGAACTGTATAACGTATAAGACTAATACCTATAATCGACAAACCTGACAAAAAATTATTGTTTTCGTTTCTAATTTTCATATGATAAATGCAACTTATATTTTTCAAAGAGTTAATGACTTATTTATGTAACAAGTTTATATGATTTTATCCATTTATCCAATAAAATATTTTTTAATCTAATTATACATGATTTAATTTACTATATCTTTTACTAATTTAAGAAAAATAAAGTTAACTTCTTACCAATTTTACGCATTGATAAATATGTAAATCTTTAGTGACATATGAAAACTTATCTCCAACAATTTTCAACATTCATTGTTAAATAGTGAATTGGGAATTAAAACCCGTATGAATTGTAAACACGTGCGCCGCGGCCCATTATGAGTCCGCGTCGCGTGGGCCGTGAACAGCTAGGGTACGGCTAGGGTTTCTTGTAATACCTATAAATATAAAGGCTGGTCATTAGGGTTTTAGCTGGCCGTTGTGTTGTCAAGTCTGAAGTCAGTAGTCAGAAGAGGCCGATTTACTAGCGATCTAGGTACGCTCTGTAACACCTGTATTTAGCTCTGGAATAAAGAATACTCTCTCCTGCCCGTGGACGTAGGTCATCTTGGACCGAACCACGTAAATCTCTGTGTCGATACTTTGTGTTTATATTTCCGCATTTATATTCTCGTTATTATTCCTGGGCAATAGGCTATAGATTTAGGTCTATTTTCTAACAAGTGGTATCAGAGCCGCGGTTTCAGATCAGTAGTGTTATAGATCTGTGGTTATTTGCGGTTTTAGGTCTGCGTGTTTTAGATCTGGTTGTAGTTCTGGTTGATTGAAGTCGGTAGTAGATCTAGGGTTTACGGCTTCGCCGCGTCGCGTCTGTTGAAATACCGCGTCGCGCTTGTTGAAGGATCGCGTCTGTTGGACCACGTCTATTCAAGCCCGCGTCGCGCCCTGTTGAAGTCCACGCCGCGGCGACGACGAGCAGTAAGCAGTTTTTCAGATTTACTAGTTCATCAAAGACTACAAGGATCGGTTGATTGAAGATGTCATCTCACAAGTTCGATTTGGAGAAGTTCAATGGCTCGAATGATTTCACTTTGTGGAAGGTTAAGATGAAGGCTCTTCTGGTTCAACAAGGATGCGCAGTTGCAGTGGAAGGAGAATATGCAAAGGACACAACAGATGCTGTGAAGAAGGAGATCGAGGGGAAAGCGCATAGTGCTATTCTTTTGAGCTTGACGGATGAGGTGTTGAGGGAAGTTGTTGATCAACCCACTGCTGCCGGTATTTGGAAGAAGCTCTGTGATACGTATCAGAACAGTTCTTTGACAAATAGGCTGTATCAGAAGCAACGGTTGTACACTTTCCGAATGGCAGATGGTACCCAAGTAAAAGACCATCTTGATTCTTTCAATCGTATTATTCTAGATCTTCAAGGAGTAGGAGTAAAGATTGATGATGAGGATCAAGCCCTTATTTTGTTATGTTCACTGCCGAATTCACATGAGAATTTTGTTGATACTATGTTGTATGGAAGAACAACAATTACTGTGAATGATGTGAAGGATTCTATGATGTCCAAGGAACTCAAACGTAGAGTTTCTGGGAATGATGAGACATCTGGTTCAGGTCTGTTCGTTGGCAGAGGAAGGACATCGGATAAGAAAGATGGTGGAAATCGGAGTAAGTCACGTTCAAAATCGAAAGTTTCTGCAAAAGTCAAGTGTTATAACTGCAAGGAGAAGGGTCACTTCAAGAGAAATTGTCCATTGCTGAAAGGGGGGAAGGGAGAAAATAGCAACAATGGCAGTGTGGCTATTGTTCAGGATGGTTCTGAAGAAGAAGAAATAGGCGATGTGTTGACTGTTTGTACATCTAGTTCTGTTGATGATTGGGTCTTGGATACTGGGGCATCTTATCATATGACTTTCCATCGTGACTGGTTCGAATCTTTTAGAGACTTGAAAGGAACGGTGAAGTTGGGTGATGATTGGGTTGCTCAGGTCAAAGGAAGCGGTACGGTACAGATTATGATGCACGATGGTATGGTCAGAAAGCTTGATTGCTGGTATGTTCCGGATCTTCGTAAGAACTTAATTTCTCTTACTACTTTAGCAAAGAATGGGTTGAAATACTCTGGTGAGGATGACTGGGTGAAGGTCACCAAGGGCTCTCTAGTAGTCATGAAAGGAAAAGTGCAGAAAAGTGGGGTTCCTGTCTTAGAAGGAAATTCGGTTAGGGGAACAGTGGCGATTTCTCAATCCTTAGAGAGTAGTAATGATAAGACAGAGTTGTGGCATAAAAGGTTGGGACATATGAGTGAGAAGGGTATGTCAATTCTGAGTAAACAGGGGTTGTTTGGTGGTGAGCTAACATGAAAACTCAAGTTTTGTGAAGCTTGTGTCAAAGGCAAGCAACGCAGGGTGAAGTTTAGTTCGGGTAAACACACAAGCAAGGAAATCCCGGAGTACATTCATTCAGATTTGTGGGGTCCCTCTCCGGTCGAGTCTCATAACGGTCATCGATACTTTGTGACTTTCATTGATGACTACTCAAGGAAGGTTTGGATTTATTTTCTGAAGACTAAAGACGAAGTGTTTGGGAAGTTCAAGGAGTGGAAGACGATGATTGAAAAACGGACCGGGAAATCTGTCAAGACACTCAGAACTGACAATGGGTTGGAGTTCTGCAATGCCCCGTTTGACAACTTCTGCAAGGCGGAAGGTATAGTGAGGCATCACACTATACGGCACACACCACAGCAGAACGGAGTGGCGGAACGGATGAACCAAACACTGTTAGCGCGTGCTAGAAGTATGCGCTTATATGCTGATTTATCGAAGAAATTCTGGGCGGAAGCGGTTAATACTGCTTGCTATCTGGTGAACAGATCACCATCAACTGCAATCGACTTTAAGACTCCTCAAGAGGTATGGTCTGGAAAACCCTCTGATTATTCTGGTTTACGTATATTTGGTTGTCCGGCTTATGCTCATGTTAATGATGGTAAACTTGAGGCGAGGGCAATGAAGTGCATATTTCTAGGGTATGCACATGGAGTGAAAGGTTATCGTCTGTGGTGTACAGAAGAAGGGAGAACTCCAAAATTTATTAATAGCAGAGATGTGACCTTTAATGAATCTACTATGGTGAACCAAAGAGGAGGTGATACAAGTCATGTAGGGAAAGATCAGGGTGCCAACCAGAAGGTGGAGTTTGTCACACAAATTCCAGACAGAATGGTGATAAATGAAGAACAACATGTCGGTGATGATCAGCATAGACGTGATGAAACTCATGAACAGCCCAATGAGGATCAGTCTGGTGATGCTGAGGCCGATGGTGAGAACAATGAGGATGAATCTATAGCAAGGAGAAGAGAGAAAAGGAACACGAAGACTCCAGCTAGATATGCTACATGTGTCACTAATGGTGATATTGGTTCTGTTGCATACGCACTAGCTGTTGGTGAAAACATTGGTACTGATGAGCCTCGGTCCTACAAAGAGGCGGTGGCAAGTAAAGAAGGATCAAGCTGGTTGATGGCGATGAATGAAGAGATGCAATCTCTTGAGAAGAATGAAACGTGGGATCTTGTTCCATTACCAAAAGGAGTCAAACCGGTTGGATGCAAATGGGTCTTTAAGAAGAAAGAAGGAATTCCAGGGGTTGAACCCGCAAGGTTCAAGGCACGGTTAGTGGCGAAGGGATTTTCTCAAAAGGAAGGGATCGACTATCACGAGGTTTTCTCACCGGTCGTGAAGCACAAGTCAATTCGGGTTCTTTTGGCTATGGTGAGTGCATTTAATCTGGAGCTTGAGCAGCTCGATGTTGAAACTGCATTTCTTCATGGAAGCTTGGAGGAGAAGATATATATGTCACAGCCTGAGGGTTTTCCGGGTTCTAATAAGGATCATGTGTGTCTGTTGAAGAAGTCTCTTTATGGTTTGAAGCAGTCTCCTAGACAGTGGTACAAGAGATTTGATTCGTTTATGACTTCGCATGGCTACATTCGGAATCAGTTTGATAATTGTGTCTACTTGAAGCAGTTGTCCAATGGGTCCTTTGTTTATCTGTTGCTATATGTTGATGATATGCTCATTGCAGCCAAGGAGATGGCTGAAATTAATAACTTGAAGAAGCTTTTGGCAAGTGAGTTTGAAATGAAGGATTTGGGTGCAGCAAAGAAGATATTGGGGATGGAGATTCAGAGAGACAGGAAAGCGGGGTTGTTATATGTTTCTCAGCAGAAATATATTGAGAAAGTCTTGCAGTCTTTCGGTATGGATCAGTCAAAACCAGTTGGAACTCCTTTGGCAGCGCATTTTAAATTAAACAGAAGTACTATACCAACTACGGATGAGGAAAAAGACTATATGAGTAGAGTTCCGTACTCAAGTGCAGTTGGAAGCCTTATGTATGCTATGGTCTGTACTAGACCTGATTTAGCACATGCAGTTAGTGTGGTTAGTAGGTTTATGAGTAATCCTGGGAAAGCTCACTGGGAAGCGGTCAAGTGGATCTTGCGATACTTGAAGGGGACTAAGGATATTTGTCTGGTCTATGGTGGTAATACTCATAGTAACTTGGTGGGATATGCAGACTCAGACTATGGTGGCGACTTAGTGAAAAGGAGATCGCTCACGTGTTATATTTTCACTTTGTTTGGATGTGCAGTCAGTTGGAAGTCAACTTTACAGCCTACTGTTGCCTTGTCTACAACTGAAGCGGAATACATGTCAATGACTGAAGGTATAAAGGAGTGTATCTGGCTACATGGTTTGGTGGAGAGTCTGGGGTTGAAGGTGGAGAAGCCTGTCTTGAACTGTGATAGTGAAAGCGCTTTGTGTCTAGCGGGGAATTCGGTTTATCATGAAAAGACAAAGCATATTGATATCCGGTTAAATTTCATTCGTGACATAGTTGAAGAAGACAAGTTCTCAATCTTGAAGATCGATACCAAGGTGAATCCGGCAGATATGTTGACGAAGTCGTTACCCAAGGAGAAGTTCGAGCTATGCTTGAACTTGGTTGATGTTCGCAGGAGGTAAGTCCCTACGGGGCAAGCTGGCAGGAGACGAGAGGAAGTTTTTTGGTTTCTAGAGCGAGGTGGAGCTATGTTGAATTCGCAATTCAAGGTGGAGATTGTTAAATAGTGAATTGGGAATTAAAACCCGTATGAATTGTAAACACGCGCGCCGCGGCCCATTATGAGTCCGCGTCGCGTGGGCTGTGAACAGCTAGGGTTTCTTGTAATGCCTATAAATATAAAGGCTGGTCATTAGGGTTTTAGCTGGCCGTTGTGTTGTCAAGTCTGAAGTCAGTAGTCAGAAGAGGCCGATTTACTAGCGATCTAGGTACGCTCTGTAACACCTGTATTTAGCTCTGGAATAAAGAATACTCTCTCCTGCCCGTGGACGTAGGTCATCTTGGACCGAACCACGTAAATCTCTGTGTCGATACTTTGTGTTTATATTTCCGCATTTATATTCTCGTTATTATTCCTGGGCAATAGGCTATAGATTTAGGTCTATTTCCTAACATTCATAAACATCAAATGTTGATGTTTACTTTATATTTTGTTTTTGGAAATATTTACACAAAACTTCGGATACACAACTCTTCTTTAACCTTGGGGCCGTTGGATGAAATCTTTCTAGGTATGGGCATTTGGTCCTTGGAACCGAACCCAAGCCCAAGAACCGAGGGACTAGACCTAACCTAAGGAATCGAGAGTGTAATCCATCGGTACTCGGTATACGTATTTGCCTTCAATCAGTCTCGGGTATTCTCGATTTTGATTCAGCGGGTATGTCGGGTTTCGGGTATGGAACCCAATTGGAAGTTTAAAAGTCTGATTTTTTAATCTTCATTACATACGTGATCGACTTTCCCCCTTCCCCTCCTGCTCTCGTACTTCTGTCCCACGTAAAAACGCAAGTCGCCCCCAGCCCTTTTCAATCCTCGGTTTCTTTCTTGCCAAGATACTCCAAAATTTGTCAAGGGTTTCACAAGATTGGAAGTTAGAAACAAGTTTCATATTCAATTTCAAGAAATAATGCAAAATTGGTTTCCAAGTCAAGATGATTCTCAAGTAATTTTCATAATTTTTTGATTAATTTTCATTCTTTTACTTGAAATCAATAATAGTTTGCTTAGGTGTTGTTTGTTTTTGAAGAGGTAAAACGTCTGCAGTCTGCGGACCACATCTACAGAAGAAGATATGGATCAAACGTCTGCAGTCTGTAAAAGAAAGGCTGTTTGTTTTTAAAGTCTGCAGACTGTTAAAATAAATTAAAATTTTAAATAAATTGATTTTTTAAAACTTAAAATATTTTTCACGAATCAAGAATAACTTCAAATAAATACAATTAATAAAAACTATTTATACAATATATTAAACAAACCATTGCAAACACCGATAGTTATACAATATATTAAACAATAAATTACAAAATTTAATAATAGAAATCTACTTGCAATGGATTTGTTGGTCAAAACCCATTAGTCGATATTCGATAGTGCTTAATTATAAAATATTTCACTTTTGGATTTCATTACACTCTAGCCTTTTGCTAAGGTTCCTCCGTCGGGCATCAAAGTATTATCAGCTTTCGACTTGCCAAGCACTTGAAGCAGGAGCAGCGATTGAAGGAGCAGTAGCAGCGCTGCAGGAATTGACGGAGCAGCAGCAGCGTCGGCGACCGGCGGCAGGAAGAAGTGACGGCAACGGTGAAGCAGGGGCGGAGGAACAACATTGACGGAGAATCAGGGGCGACGGTAGGAAGAAGCCTGGGGAAGCAACGATGTGAAAGAGAGGAAGAGGGGAAAGAGTGAACTGATTGATATGAAAGAGGTAGGCGGGTTCCCCTTTTTGTTTTAGGTCTGCAAGATTGAGAAGCTGTTTCCCAAGTCTTCTGGCAGAAGAGCACGGGCAGATGTTTTTACATCTGCAGTCTTCAAGAAAACAAACAACCTTCTTTTAAAAAGTCTTCCCGCTGGCAGATAGAAGTGCTCTAAAAGATCTTCTAACAAAAAACAAACACAACCTTAGGTGTTGTTTGTTTTTGAAGAGGTAAAAGGTCTGCAGTCTGCGGACCACATCTGCAGACATCTGTAGCAGAAGAGGTGAACCAAATGTCTGCAGTCTGCAAAGAGAAGACTGTTTGTTTTTTAAAGTCTGCAAACTGTAAAATAAACTGAAATTTAAATAAACTGAATTTGTTAAACATAAGAGTTTTCAACAAATAAACATGAAAAAACAGCAACAAATTCAGCAATAAACAACAACAAAAACCTAAAAAATTTCAGCATTTGAACATCAATTCACCATTGCAAGACAAAAACAACAACACATTCAAAAATCAGGAATAATTTCAGCAACAATTCACTAATTTCAGCCCTAAACAATTTCAATCACGAAAAATTCACCAATTTCAACAAATTCAGAAATCAGGAACAATTCACCAATTTCAGCCACAAATTCAACAAAAACCACCAAGAAATTACTCAACAATTGAAGCATTTCAACAACAAAATCAGGAACAATAAGCAAGAAGCCAAAATCAGGAACAATAATCGATTTTCGTTTTGAGCAGCAAAACCGGGAAGAAGCAATAGTTTTGAGCAGAAAAATCGGGAAGAAGCAATAGTTTTTGAGCAGAAAAATCGAACAATAATCAATTTCAGAACTAACTATCAAAATCGGGAACAAGAACTATCAAAATCGGGAAGAAGCAACATTTTTTAGTAGAATAATCGAGAAGAAGAACCAATTTCGAGAAGCCATTATCAGTAACAACAACCAAGAAGCAAAATCGGGAAGCCATTATCAGTTTTCGGGAAAAAAACAACAAAATTAAGCATACCTGTGTGCAGGGACGGCAACCGGAGGGAGGAAGAAGGAAGCGCCGGAGGTGCGCCGGTGGGAGGAGGAAAGAAGCAGCGGCGGCAACCGGAGGGAGAGAAGAAGAAGTCGCGTAATCGATGGAAGAGAAGGAGAAGTAGCAGATGCAGGCTGCCTTTTTTTCCTTTAGGGCACAGAACACGCACACGCACAAGTTGTTTTTTTTAGAAGAGGTTAAAAGAGGGTATTTTGTTACTTCTAGGAAAAGAGGACGCACAGACCTTTTAAGGTCTGCGGGCTGCGAAAAAACAAACAGTCTGCGGTATCAAAATGTCTGCGCGCGTCTGCGAGGCTGAAGACAAAAGAGTTTAGAAGCTCTTTTTATAAAAAACAAACAGCCCCTTAGTGTTCATTGAAAAGTTTGGTTAATGTTCATTGGAAATCAAAAATAGTTTGATGTTCATTGGAAAGTTTGTATTGTACTAAGTTATAATGTTCATTGGAAATGTTTGCTTAATGTTCATTGGAAATCAATAATAGTTTGCTTAATGATCATTGAAAAGTTTTCTTAATGTTCCAAGTCAAGATGATTTTTGGTTTTTTGACAACGTACCTTTGTATAGTAACAGGTTTTTGGTAATGAACTTTTGACAATTATTGATTTGGTAATGAACTTTTGACAATGTACCTTTGTAAGTTTGTACTGTACTAGGTTTTAGTAATGAACTTTTGACAATGTAGAACTTTGAGTTTGTAATTATTAGTATGTTTTGGTAATTTGCAATTATTAATATTGGTTTTGATTAATGTAGTTGGTATGTGTTTATGTCTTGTAGACGAAAGATGACTTCATTCCAAATACCCAACAACCACCACAACCGTCACAAGCACCCGAAAAAGGAAAAGGGCAACAAACTCAACAAAAGACAAAACTTTTTCGATTTATTGGCAATATTTTACGAAACAGATGGTTGGCATTGGTGGTGTATCGACTAGGAATACCAAATGTAACTTTTGCTCAACCTTGATCAAGGTTGATACCATAAAAAATGGTACATCAAGTTTACAAATACATTATACTAATTGTAAAGATAACCCTATTGACAAGAAAGACAAAGACCAAACTACGTTACAATTTAAAAAAGAAGGGGTCAGGGAGGGTAGTGTAAGTGTTTGGAAACACGATGAGAAGATAATAAAAAATACATTGTTAAATTTATTTGTTTTTGGTGAATTGCCATTCTAATATGTTGAAAATGAGGCATTCATCAAATATACGAACGTACTTAACGGGAAAGTCGTGTTGCCCTCACGATTTACAATTTCCCAGTATGTTGCAAATTATTTCGTTGAAGAAATAAACAAGTTAGTGAAATTTTTATTTAGCCCTTTAAATGTAGTCTATTTGACAATCGACACGTGGACAAGCTCGTGTGAAAGGGTTAATTACATTGTTCTCACCGCCCATTTTATTTACGAAAATTGGATGATGCATAAACCTATAATAAACTTTAGGCAAATAGAAAGTCATTAGGTTGGGGATATAGGAAATGAAATAGTTGATTGTATCCAAGGGTGGGGTATAAAAAACATCATGACAATTTTCGTAGACAACGCCACCTCTAATGACAAGGCGGTATAATATCTTAGAGAAATGTTACCAAACATGTATGATAACGACAAGCATTTACACATTAGGTGTATGACTCATATCTTAAACTTAATTGTCAAAGATGTACTTAGTGTTTGCCAAAGTAGTGTGTTCTAGACCACAACCCTCGTTGTTGATCCGAAGGGTATTATAGTCCGCAACATTCCACCAAAGACTAAAGGCGAAATCTCATGCCGTAGCTAGAGCTCCTATTCGAACGAGGTTGGCCAATTGAGATAATACTTGGTCGCATCCAAGTCTTCTAATGATAGTTAAAGTACCATTTGCATCTTCTTTACAAATAGTTCCTTACGAGTGACAGAATAGATGTACTGTCACATGAGCTTGGGCTACCGTCAGATGAGTAAAGGAGTCAGCAATAAGATGGACTATTGTTGGATCAGTATTCAGACATTCAATATCTTTAACAGAAGAGATGATCAGTAAACTGAAGAGCTATTTATAGAGAAGCGTAGTTCAAACTCGAGATAGAAGAGTTATCTTCTGGCTGAAGAGGTGTCTTTAGCCAGACTCAGTTCAGTAGCATCGAACACCCCTAACTATTTTACTAGGTTATATAAGTAGATGTATAAATTGCAAAACAAAATAGACCCGTTACACACATATATAACTTTGTTTTAAAAATTAAGCCAACCTTTTCAGTTTTCATTTTACTCATTTAGTCGATTAAAATTAATCATTATCCACAAATTGATCACTTAATAATAATCAAAATTCGTACAACTATAGCAAGAAACATCTATGTTGATTGAATGTGGCGGTGCTAGCGGTGGAGGGAGCAAGGATAGACGGGTGTTTCGCCACCCACAAGTTGTCCAATGGAGATATTTTCCTTTACTTTTTATATGATCAAAACTAGTTTTCAGGACTTTCTAGTGGAAACCGTTAATATATATTTGAAACAATTTACCGTCACATCAAAGGAAAAGTTGAAAATTAGAAACAATATTATCATATAGTAATTTACACCATAACTGTTACCATGGAAGGTGGACTTGTGTTGATGAAAAGATATGTAAATGTATACCCTTAAATACTAAAACGTGTCAATTTAAAGAACGGGATTTTCTAACATATGTCCTAAGGATACACGTAAGAATCATTAATTATATGAAATATTCTTATTGTAACTAGCATTTAATATTAATTAGCTTAGGTTTTTTTTTATCTTTTTCTTATTTTTTGGCATTTAAAATGAAATGTAAATCAAGAAAAGAATAAAAACTAAGCTAATGAATATGAAATAGTAGTTCCAATAGGAGTATTTAACATAATTAATGATTCTTACATATGCAATTAGGAGATATGTTAGAAAATCTCATAACAAAATACTAAATACACAATTGTAATCAACGAACTTATAGGAAGTGTAAAACCAAATAAATCAAATATCTTTTCCAAAAAAAAAATAACATAATCGTTCACCACGAGGAATTTCGGCCATTTCATCCTGCTTATATTAACCATACAAAAATTCCACAGAAATCGATCTAAGGAAAAAAAAAGTAACTTAACTCGGCTACTTCTTCTCCGGCTCACGGTGATGAATATTAGTTCTTCACTTCTTCTCACCTTCTACGCCGGTGGCCAATTATGTTTTCTTCTTTTTCCTTGTGCCTTTGAGTGAGGAAGATAGAGGTTTTTCTTACTTTGATTCTCCTAACACCCTTTGCCGCCTCAATATCACGTTAATACCACACCCTTGAGGGTGTGGCTATTACACGAAAGGAGAATGAATAAAAAGAGGAAAAAAAAAAGATAAAGGGAACTCACATTGTCAGACATGGCCGTTGAGGCCACGCCCTTCCGTGCCAATAGGAGGTGGTGTTCACGACCAGGTGGCGTGTCCATATCAACACCATACATTATGCATTACGGGTATATTGAATAGCCTTACAGGTGACCAACGTAAACTATCTTTGTTTTTTGTATTGATTAAATTTATTTTCTGGATTTATTTCTATTTGTTTTTAATTGTTTATTTGCCATTTGTCAGAAAGTAAATGTCGTTTTATGATACGGGTGGCGGATCCAAAACAAAATCTTAGAGGTAACACACAATATTTTAGGGGTAGCACACTGGAAAATCTACACTACGATGAAATTTTTTCCAAAAATTTTATACTACGCCGGAAAAGTTGAGGGATAGCACGTGCCACCCCGAGAACCTCTAGGCCCGCCAATGAATTGATACCGTTTGGGGACTTATAGAAGCAATGTATATAACGTTTCTTCTTTTCAATCCTGCTTATTGTTATCGGAGAATAAAATTGTAAAAGATAACATACTAATGTAACTTTTGTATGATTTTGTTTCATCTTTTATACTTGTTGTTATTTGTGATTTGTTAGACACAGTTCTTATTTGGTAAAGCTTGTTTAGGATTAATACTATTATGTTTATATTTCTAATTTATTGGTAAGTGTACAATGTATACTATATAATTTGTAAGACACCTTAATAATGTATAATTTTATATCCAGTAACTTATTTAATTGTCATTTGGATTATAACTATTATTTAGGTGTTGATTATTATTAGTGTCTGTCATTATATACATAGATGATATGGATAATTGATTATTAGAAAAAGAATTGTTTTACAAACACGAATTTGGGGGAAATTTTAAAATAATACAAATGCCGATGATTAGATACATATTTTGAATTGATTCTATAAGAAATATTCTTTTCTATGTAACGATCCAAATTATTTTTTAATAAATATCAAATTACTTTTTGTTAATTTCTAAAATCATATCAAAGTATATTAAAGGTTTAATTGTAAGCAAAATGCTAAAGTCTCAACCCAAGTTACAAAAAGCATAGTGTCGTAAGTGAAAATCTGAACTAGGGAATGTGAACGTCGTCTATAGTCACGCCGAAATATTACTATTGTCCACCCATAAGTGTCCTAAAAATGTTAATAATCAACTGTAAGCAAAACTTACTGCGCACACTACAACTACACAGATTATCATATGTCATGCAAGCGTAATACACGTAAACATGAAATATGATATTACTTTGCTCCCCCTTCCGGAAACAGAATTCATAAAGTATGGTGCCCTTTTGCTCCCCCTTCCGGAAACAGAAGGCATAAAAATGTTTAACCGTCGCCAATAAACATGTAAAACAGGTAAAATTAACAAGTTGTATAAAAATTATGGGGTAAATTGAAAAAAAAAACTTATTTAGAGTAAAACAAAAAAAATTAAAAATTTATTGTGAAATTCGTTTTAATGTAAGCTGAAAATCTTATATCAAAGTGTGATAATACGTAAGAAAATAAGAAGAGAAAATTGAAGGAAATTATAGTATAAACCGGTTAAAAGAACATAAAAGGTTAAACCATTATAAAAATATCAATTTTAAAAAGTTTTCGTGGTGTTATTTTAGGGGTGAGCAAAAATCGAACAGCAAACTGAAAAGTCATAAAACTGAAACTGAACGAATAAATCGATGGTACGGTTTTTTATTTTTTTAAAACTGATAATTTACGATGTAGTACGGTTTTGCATTATATACCGCACCACACCATTAGTAAAACCGCATACCAAAACCGTACCGTAAAACCGTGTCATATGCCATATGATCTTTTAAATAATTAATTAATATATATTGCATATTTAAGTTTTTTATATTAAATAAAGTTGGATAAAAAAAGCTATGAAGTAGATTTTTCTTTCAATCTAAGTTTATAACATATTAACATACACGAAGATTTAGTTTCAAGACTTAGATTATGTATTTTCACAACGTAAATGTTATTTTAAATCTTCTTGAATATGATTTAACCATAGTTTTGATTTTTTTTTAGCACTTTAAGAACTAACTCGTCATGAAATCGTTTTGCATTTGTGTTCGATTTTTTGTAAGCCCAAAAAAATATGATATTAAATATATCGGTTTTGAGGTTTTAAAACCACCATAATGTAAAAACCACACCATAGCTATTGCAGTTTATAAACCGAACCGAACCATATAAAAATCGCTCTTAAAACCGCAAACCGCACCAAATGCAAAACCAAACGGTGCAGTTTTTTAACAATCTAAAAACCGATCTCTATGGTTTTTGATGCGATTTTAGCCTAAACCCGCACCACGCTCACCCCTAGATATTATCCCTTAATTTATTTCAGAAACTGTGAACCAATGAAGGGCTATTTCGTAATAAACAACAGAAACCGCTTTTCTTAATTGAATGACACGGCTGACCTCGATTCATTTGAATAATAATCACAAACCAATGAAGGGTAATTTCGTAAATACGTACTCTGCCATCATGCGTTTGCTGCATTTGGCGGGTGGGAATAGTTTTGACTGTTTATTCCCAAAAATGGGCCACGCACAGATTGAAAGAGATAAGTACTTGATGAAGGACGCATCAATTTGACAAGTTGGGCAGAAAAATCGATGCAATTTAGGCGGATTTGTTCGAGATCACCAAAAGGATTCCTCGCTTTCGTTGCAACGTTCTCCCTCAGTTCAGTAAGCACAAATTTCCATGATCAATTTCATATTTTAATTCAACATGTAGACTTTTATCATAAGCGAGAGAAATTTCTGTTGTCTGAATTAATTTCGTTCAATGTTTTCATTCGCCTGTAAGAAATTTGTAAGGTTTTTCTGTCCATATTCGTAAATGTTCTCATGATAAATAGATGAAGTATTAAATAGTTAAGTGCATATTTGAGATAATTTCACGCCATAGGTTAGGGTTAAGCCATAGTTAGTCCAGTTCTTTTGGTTCTTATAATTGATCCTCGGGATCATGCTTTGAGCAGTCGGACGAGAGAATAAAAGGGACAACTGTTAGATTTGCCCTATCTTGCTGTTGAAGTTATGACTTGCAGCAAATTTGCCACTGTAATTACAACCAACTGAAAACAAAATCTAACAAATAAACAAGTACCTGGAGACATGCTATTACTTTACACGGTCTGGTGAGAACACACCTACACTCGCAGGGCAGAACTCCCTCCACTAATTTTTAAAAGGCTTAGGGTGGGGGGAGTAGATCCCTCCCATCCCACTGAACCCACGCGCCACGTCAGCTTTTCTCTCTCCTCTCACTTCCATTTTCTCCATCTTTCATCAATCTTTCACCAATCTTTCACCCATGGAACCAGTACCCACTGAACCCACTGAACCCACAATGCCACATCATATATTTGATATTTAAATGTTTTAATTAAATGAATAAATTAATTTTAACACTTAATTTAATATTAGAAATAATAATAAAATTAGATAAATAATACCCAAAATAATTATATATATATATATATATATATATATATATATATATATATATATATATATATATATATATATATATATATATATATATATATATATATGTTACGTGTGTGTATATATATATGTTTGTGTGTGTATGTATATATATTTGCAGCGGTTTCAATGGCTTCACCAACCCAAACATGAACCCGCGACTGACGAACCCGATGAACCCGAAGGAGGCGGGCCAGCGGTACCGGAGGTACCGGCGGTACCGGCGGTACCGCAGCCTTCTTTTCTCGATCCCGCATGAACCCGCGTATTACTCCGTCTACCCTTATACTTACATGCGAGAAGAAGAGGATGCACAGACCTTTTTAGGAATGAAACCTGGAATAGGAAAACTAATTTTTCTCTATTTTCTCTCTCCTTTCATAACTCACGATGGCTGCTTACCTTGATCCTATAAAAACTAGAAAAGCCTATATGTTTGGTATGACGGAATGGAATGAACAAGGAATGAAATAGACAATGTAATGGAATGAGGAACATAATTGAATGAATCATTGCATTCCATTGTCATGTTTTGTTGGTTCCAAATAATAGAATGACACATTCAAACGTGTTGTTTTATTAGTATATATAAAACTAGGAATAATAAAATAGATAAATATAGAAAAAATAATTTTGATTATATTAAACTTTAATTAAAGAAATATATATCGTTAAATAAATTGCATAAAAGCATTTTTTTATTTAGTTCACAATACATGTTATATGCTATACAAACAGTTAAAAAAGAATTATATGTGATCTGAAAATTTTATAAAATGAAAAAAACTAGATACAATTGAAACCCTAGCTAGCAGCCTTTTTATATAGGCTACCCTAAACACTAATCGAACCAGACCCCGCTACACATATCAACGTAGGTCCATAAGGCGGGGGGGATCTGCCTCCCGCACCCTCCCGTGAGCACTTGTCGTGTACGGCTTTGGGCTTAACGACCCTCAACCTACTCCAAATACTTATCTCGTTGAAAATCAGGTGTTAGGTCTCTTCAGTTCATTCGGTTGGATCGAGTCGGGTATTCAATTCTCAAGTCACATTTAACAATGTAGAACATCTATCAAACACTAATATACATCCTATGTTGGTTTTTAAGTGCACATCACCAATACCAATAAAGCTCGAGAAACTGGTGTTTCCTATCTTCACATCATCATGGTCTTCGGGTTTATAAGTCGTGAATAAATTCTTGTGTGAAGTGACAATGACATGAAATGATGTTGTACGTTCCATTCACCGACTCGACATTCATGAGTTGGTGAATGGTAGGTGTGCTTCCTCTACGCAAGTAACAAGGGCAATGTGTGGTAACATGATGACCATGGTTTCACCATCTTCTTTGCTTCAACTTTGGTTCGCATGCGGTTGTGCTGTAGAAACTTTTGCCAATCCCTCTTTTTGTGGCCATACAAGGTTGATCCTGAGCAACCGCCATGGGACTCCTATTAGATAGGGGCCCTAAATTTTTTATGTATATTATACTAGACTAGACCCACTTGTAATTTGCTTTTAAAAAATTTCCGGGCCAGAATTAGGCAAAACCAAGGTCACGATTGGATCCAGAACAGAAGGGCTAAAAATGGTGGGATAGACCTTTCTGAGTTCAAAATACATTTTCAGAAAAATTATAACCCTATTCATAAATTTCCACTAGTACAGGGATCGATCAGCAATTTCTGAAAACTTTAATCTCCTGATGAAACTGTACAATGTGGCAACTGATGAGGAAGTAGGAACCATATTGAGACTTAAGAGCAGCTTAGTATGACGTGGCAGTTGTAATTTCCTAAAAATTGGGACCTTCCCGAATTGAAAATTCTGAAAAATATATATTTGGAATCCTCAAAACGAAAGATTTTCAGTGGTACTGCCCGAACACGACTTTGAGACAAATAATTCGATCCAAAATTAGAGAAAAATTAAAAACGGCCTGGAAACTAAACCAGGATCTAATTTATCCAAAATCTTTTCAACTTTTTGTATCAAGTGTGACGTTTCTTAAATCCTGCCAAATTGAAAAATGCATCAACATTCTAATGAACAAAATAGATTTTATGCAGCCTGATTGTTTCAGAGTTACACACTCTTATCCATCTTCTGTAATCTCCTGCATACACAAAGCACCACATGCATCAGAGGTTTCACGAATTACAAGTCCAAGTTCAGAAAATAAACACCCAAAATGTCCAGTCAACGAGTCAACATCATCTAATGTCCTCAAAGATGTGCACATAGTAAGCTTTTACACATATGCGTTTATCGTGGGACCCAATACTGAAGTTATTTATCTTTCATAAAATTTTCTAGTCGACAGAGTTGCTAGATGCATTTCTTGATCTTGCAAAAGACAACACAAGCAAGGATCTGGAGACATGTGGCGTGCTTGGGGCTTTTCTTGTAAGATCTTTCCTGTTTGACCCTTAAATGATGGTCAAAGTAATTGAGTATGTGTATCCATTTTGTTTCTAGAAAGAAGGGACATATTATGTAACAACTCTTATAATACCAAAACAAGATTCTACTTCCAGCACTGTAAGTCAAATGTTTTTTATATGTTTAATTTATTTATGTGAGGCTTTACATTGTTATGCTTATTGATAGTGTCAGGCTGTTAGTGAAGAGGAGATATTTGCCATTCAAAATGAACAATCCCTTTTCCCTGTTGGATGGATTCATGTATGAATACATTTTCTTTTTCTTTTTTTGATCGAACATTCTCTTGATAAGTTACATGCTATTTTTTTCTTTAATTTTCAGACACATCCTTCCCAAAGTTGTTTTATGTCATCTGTTGATCTGCATACGCAATATTCTTATCAGGTATATCTAACTGT
The DNA here is from genome assembly GCA_023525715.1 of Cichorium intybus. Lineage (NCBI taxonomy): Eukaryota > Viridiplantae > Streptophyta > Magnoliopsida > Asterales > Asteraceae > Cichorium > Cichorium intybus. The sequence continues at coordinate 3,113,149 of CM042011.1, read as the reverse complement.
TCTTAGTTTACAAATCTTTTTGGTGATTACAAATTAGGACCAAAATTGCAAAAACCAGCTATACTCAAGGACCAAAGATGTAAATTACTGTTTTATTGACTATCTCCAGGTGATGGTACCAGAGGCAGTTGCTATTGTCATGGCTCCCACAGATACATCAAGGTATGCCCCTAACTTAATATAAACATTACGGGAAATAAGGGTTTCCAGTTTCTTTTACAAGTTTGGTATGATTTATTTAAGGAGTTACGGGTATTTCCGATTATCGGAGCCTGATGGGATGAAAATTGTGAGGGAATGTAAAGAGACGGGATTTCATACTCACAGAGAACCTGTTGATGGAACTCCCATCTATGAAGACTGCTCCAACATATATCTTAACCCTAATCTCAGACTAGAAATATGTGATTTACGTCATTAATGTTATAAGTTATAACAAAAATAATAAAACCCATTCTGATGTCTAACGCAAGTATATTATTATCCCAGGCAAACAATTAATTATGTGATGTCGAGCTCTTAGAGCCCTATGCATGTATAAATGTTTTTTCTGTTGATTTTGAATCAACTTTGGTTTTTTGTTACATAGTTTTGATGGTTCTTTTTGAGGTATCCGAGTTTCAAATCTTCCATGGGTCTCATTAGAAAGACTTGATGAGACATCAAATCAAGTCGGGCGTAGGCTTTGAATCATTTAGCATGTTGGTATCCATAATTTTGTATAGAGTACATAGATGATAAATTTAATTTAGCTTAAAACTGTATATATGATAAGTATATCAATGAAGGAATGCATTAAGAAATAATAACAATAATAATAATGATGAAAAATTGTCAGCAAACATAACCTATAATAGACTTTTTACTGAAAAAATCTCTATTAAATTTGTAACTATTTAAAAAGCCACATTATTTCAACCCATACATTAACCTCTTATATCAAATTTTTGATTGAATAAGACTTACCACTATTTCAATCAATACGGAAAGAAAGTCATATATTAAATGCTTTTCACTATCAGAAAAACATAACATATTATTAGCATATTATTTAATAATGAGAGTTTTTAAACAGTCAAGAATTTATAATAGGCTTTGTGCTTTTTTGACAATTATGAGAAATACAAAAATTGGTGACATTGGTAGTGATAGTGCAAAGTAATGAAGTCGAACATGGGCCAAAAGGATAATCAAATATGGATTTTTCTTAACTAGAGCTGCACAAAATCGGTTTAAAAACAATCTTGATCGGATTTAAAAGGCTTCTCTTCAAAGTTCAAACCGGTTTCCGTAAAACCGGAGACTGTTTTCGAGAAAAAAAAGTCTAACCCGTGTAACCTGTTTTGGATGGGATTAAATTGGTTTCGGTTAAATCCCGGTTTTCTTTATATTAATACCAAAAACTAGTTTTCGACAATTATGTAACTCCAATTAAATATATATTTTCTGTTACATTTAATTACAGATACAAAAGAAATTATGAAATTGTAGCTTTTTAATCCGAAATTGAAGAAAGAAATAACGATTAACGGATAGAGATTATGAGAATTTGAAGATAGGCGAGATTGTAAGAATGTAGAGCTTTTTGAGCGTTATAGTAAAAAAAATACAACCAACATTTATTTATACCAAGTCTAGAGGAGCAATATAGTTTATTTCAGCTGAAAAGGGCTATACATTTAAATATGTCAAAAAAACAGATTTTTTTTTTAAAACCAAAATGGATAAAACCGCGTTTCTTCAAACTGAATAAATATCCAGTAAAATTTCTGGACTGTCCATGTGAGCCTTATAAATATCCAGTAAAATTTTTGGTGTGCACCATGCCACCATGTGAGATTGTGAGCCTTATAAAGAATGTCGCCATGTAAGCCTTATAAAGAAAAGGGAAATGGGCCGAAGCCCTATTTGTTATTTCCATTTTGTCACTTCCTATTTGTTACTCCCGTTTTGTCACTTGCTATTTGTGGTAAACCATAGCATTTTCTGGACTCACTACGAGGGACTAAATCCTGAAATACTGAATTTTAAATTATAGACATTGGGCGTGTTCGGCAAAATTAGCTAGTAGCTGTTAGTGGTTAGCTGTAAGCGGTTAGCCGTTAGCTGGAAGCTGGTAGCGATTAGCAGTTAGCTGGTAGCTGTGATTTTTATCACTGCAAAAGTGTTCGTCAAAAGCAGCTGTTAGCTTTTAGAAGTGTAAAATAATATAAAAATAAAAAGTCAAACGCTAAACGCTCTCAAAAGCTACATGAAATAGCTTTTGGATTATGAGCGTTTTGTTAAAAGTAAAAACTAAAAACTCTTGTTGTCGAACGAGGTTTTTTCATTTTTTCGAGCATTTTCCTAAAAGCTAAACGCTAAACGCTCCCAAAAGCTCTCAAACGCTGCGTGCCGAACACGTCCCTTATCTATAGATCATGCACCTCAACCGTGTAATATCATCATTTAGTGTTGGTTTTAAAATTCTTAAAAATTATGATTTTATGAATTTATAAATTTATAAATCAGTGTCTGAGATATAATAGCTATTATAATTGGGGTTCTCCTATAGCTACCCTCCCATTAAATTTTATACCCCCTTGACAAACATCAAATCAATTTAGGTTTTAATTAAATTAATTTTTTAATCTATAAACCCCCCTGATTTGACTAATTGTTTTGTTTTACCCATTTTTCGTCTTTTATTGTCTTTTCCTTTATTATTATTATTATTATTATTATTATTATTATTATTATTATTTAAATAAGTTACACCTTAAACATTTTAAAAACAAATAAAGAATATGTTATTTAATAGGTTGACTTTCTTAAATAAAGAACGACGTGTTCGGGTAAAATGGATGTCATATTCACGCAACTAACCACGATCTATTAATTTTTTACAGATCGTTACTCTACAACAATGAATTGTTGAAGCATGATAAATAATAATAACGTCTGATTAAAAATAGTGATTAAATACAATTTTATCATTTAGTTTTTCATATAATACGTAATTTACTGTTTAGTACTTTCAAATACTAAATAAAGATTAGAAAATAACTGAATAAGTATGACACATATTATTATTATTATTATTATTATTATTATACAATTGTTCGAATTTGACATACCCGTTTTGATATAATTTGACATAATTTTATAAATTTATAAATGTCGTTCGCTGTGTCGTAATTACTTAATAAAAAATTATTGTTTTATTGTTACTAAAACGTCAAAATTATAAAAGCTAAATTTACTATTTTTGTTTTTCTAATAATAATAATAATAATAATAATAATAATCATAATAATAATAATAATGCAAATCAAACGTTATTTGTAAAAGTAAAATAAAAAAAATACAACAAATAGACAAAATAGGCAAAAAGACAAAAATAAAAAGCAAAAAAAAACAAAATTTCAAATCAGGGGTTACAAACAGATCATAAAGAGGTATGTATAGATCCACCCATATAATTGTTCCAAAAAATTTGAACGATATATTATTATTTAGCCATGAGTTTCCAATATTTTCTATTTATAAGCATATACTTTTAAATAAGTATTTGATGTGGTTTTGGTTAATGTTCGGAATATTTCTAAAATTTGTCGACGAATTATTTTGATTATAAGAAAATAAGAGAACTCTCTTAATGAATTGTAATTTTAATATTTCTTAATTTTGAGAAATCGGGACGTCTTAATATATTAATTTTATGTTTAAGCTTTTATGATAATTTATATGCCCGATAGAATTTATAATAAGTTATAAGATGTACTTTAGCAAAAAAATAAAAATAAAAATAAAAATAAAACAACTACCTTGCCAATTTTGGCAATCATGATTGGGACAGAAGAGATGAAACACAACATGAGATAACAAATTAGCACACATTATGGATATAACGTTCATAGTAGATAAACCAGTTTTACTATTTAAGCTAGTAGATATGTTAATGTATGTGTATATGTGACACCCGTGTCCCGGGAGGGATTATAAATCAAAAGTAAGAGCGTTTTGACCTTTAGTGTGACCAAATAACGATGTTAAGGTCATTATAAGATAAGAAAAATATAACGATCAAAGCCTAGGAGTCAAAACGGAGCAAAAAACGGAAAAACGAGGCCCTTTTAATTGTCGGCACGTCGCGACGCGACGGGCAAGCTGGTCGCGACGCGACGGCTGTCAGTTCTGTCGGTCGAGTGCGCGATGAAGTAAGTGCTTACGTCAGATATCGAGTCGCGATCTAAGGTTGGATCGCGTCGCGACGAAGGTCCAGAGGCCTATAAATACGAGGCATAAGCCTCATTTTTGAGGCAGAACACACACCAAACACATATACGATATAGGAGAGTGTTCTGGTAAGGAGTATACGTTGAGAGATGATAGTGAGAAGTAAGGAGCCAGCGGTAGCTAGCGTCAGGGTGCTCGGGAGTTATCAGAAGTCTAGAGCGAGAAACGAGCCACAACTCCGGAAAAGCACCAAACTCAGGTGAGCAATTGCTACCGTATCTCCCTAGTAGTTTATACGTGTTAAACTATAGTAGAAAGAAATTATTGAAAGAAATGCAGAGTAGTACAGTTATGATTTATGTGTTAGTAGTTGTATGAAAAGTAGATATGTTACGGACTCGTCCAACGAGTCTGGCCTATGAGAAATAGTGTGTCACGGGGTGATACTAAGCTGTATGATTAACCAGTAGTATAGTGTCCATGCGGAAGGACGACATATGACATACAAAGAAGATTATGTAGATGCTGTGTGCCAACTTCATAGGTTGCACCAGTGTTAGTCTAATAAGTTAGAGGGGATATAGACATCCTATAAAGCAAGCATAGGAAATTGTGTAGACAGTACCAAATAATGAATTTGGTTAAGAACAATAGTACCGACAGATAACCCGGTGCGGAACCGGTAAACATTTATAACATAGCAGCAACGAATGAGTCGTCGTATAATAGGCGGCATAATAATAGAGCGCGTCACGGTATATGATACCGTAAGTGAGTGATACGGTAATGCTATAAGTTACCAGACAGTAGAAAGTATAGAAAAACAAACAGTATGGTAGCATATAATCTACCAGACAGTAGAAGAAATTACAGAAAGAAATAGTAAGTGAGTAACGTTAGACGGTATGGTAACAATATAAGTTACCAGATAGTAAGAGAAAGTGTAGTAAGAGTGTACGAGGAATGAGTCCCGTTGGGTAATACGGTAGTTTCACAGTATGACGTACGAGTAAGGAAATGATCGTATGACGGTCAAGTGTAGTAAAATAAATCTGTGAAACGAGTGTGGCTATTTAGGCCATACTGTGATTCGATTACTCACTAAGCTTTATAGCTTACCCTTTTATTTATGTGGTTTTTGCAGGTATAGGTAACGCTCGGCTTGGATCATGGAACGATCCCTGGTGATATTATCTTGTAAAACACAGGCTTTGGAGAGCCGGGTCGTTACAGTATAAGTATAAGTTATAATCATAATAGACAGTCGACATTGTTCATTTTGTCAACTTGATCCCATGAGAGTTATAGTTAGGGAGCATACTGTAAGACATGAACAATATGTAGTCAAGAATGATGACTTTTAAGAGTTATGAGGATGTAGACATCCCACTTGATGAAACCCTAATTCGTCTCTATTTAATTGATAACTAGTGGGAGCCCGTGCTCCGCACGGGTTCGGGATTGCTGGAGCACGGGTCCGGATAAATGCAAGAAAAAACAGCGTAATCTGCTAAATAATAGCAATATCATAATTGGGTTGATTTTTAAAAATGGATACACTTTTAAAAACACAAAAAGAAACATGAAAGTGCAATGCTGTAACAGAAAGAAACAAAAGTAGGATGCTAAAAAAATTAAAGTACATTGCCATTTATGGAAATTAGCAGGACAGATCCAAGCATCCATACCCCAAACGTCTTGGCGCCAGCTCGAAGGATTAGGAAAGAAGCGTACAAATGCTAAAGTGATGAAAAGGTCAAACTCAAAATAAAAAGACATTTTAACCCTTTCTTACCCTATGATCCATAGTCCACGAGTCACAAATATAATAACCGGCTTTGGGCTATCTATGTTTTTTGGCAACTATAAATCGAACCTGTAATTTTTGGACGATAATATGATTAGGGTAAACGGAAAATTTTTTGAGGTTTTTGTAAAGTTTTTGGTCCATGTTTGACTACTTTTGGTCCCTGAGTATAGCCGGTTTTTTCAAATTTCATCCCAATAAGTTTTCTTTCTTGCAATTTTGGTCCATATTTAAGGTTTTTGTAAAGTTTTTGGTCCATGTTCCGAGTAAATACTGGGAAAAATGTTGGACACATTTTAATTACCTCTAAATGCTTCAAGCGTCTTTCTAGACTTTCAACTTCTTTACAAAATACATCATTCTCATCTTCATGCAAATTCAACTCCTTTAAAACATCTTTTATTTCTAGTTCCAATCGCGATTTATCCTTCTCTAACAACTGAGTCCACATGTGAAGAAAGTCAGAAAGGTCAAAGGTTTTAGAAACAGTGAGTCAACTTCTAGAAATATACCAGAAAGAGAGAAATGTACCTCACACCTTGCAATTAAAGTCTTTTCAGTTTCTTTAAAGCTATTTTGACACTCTTTGAGATTATTCTCCAATCTTAATGTATTGTCTGCTTTTGATTTTTGTTGTCTGTCAATCTCCTTTGTAAGTATATCAATTTGATTCTCAAGTTTGTAACACAAACTCTCGTAATCAAACTCTTCTTTTAACTTTACCAAGTTTACTACTTTCATGGCCTGCGACCATTTAATATAAGTGTCCCAAAATCAACAATCATCATTATGGAATTTGATAAATAGAAAAATGTAATTGTAATACTATTTGGAAATCAAACTTACCCGTTATCCAAACATTATGGTGCTTGCAGTTTCTTTATGATATCTAGAAGATGGACCAATTGTTACTATTAGAGATGTTCTTGCAGACCCTGTTTGGTTTGATAATTTCATTAGCAAGAAACAAATACAAAAAATCAAAAACTCACAATTCGGGTGTTTTGGTAGAAGCTCCATGAGAGAGAAAAAGTCCTGCAGCTTCATTACAACCATTTTTAGCAGCCATGTGCAATAGAGTTTCTCCATACTGCAAAGATATAAAATACAGTAAAACAGTAAGTTTTATTCATTTTGTGGGTTCATAAATGAATATGATAAATAAACTATATGAATGTTCACAATTGTTAATGAGTGAATAAACTTTTTGTAAAAAAAAAATTTGACAGGGAGATGCTCAAGAATGGGATGAGGTTAAATTAGTAATTAACCTTTTTGAATATCAATATGCACATAATAGATTCTGGATACTGACAAAGAGATATTAGGAAGAAAGGGTTTAATCGAAATGGTAATTTTTTATGATTTTGCTAGAACATTGAATTCAATGTGATTTAAGGTTTTAAAGATCGATTCATAAATCAGATACTATAATTATATTAATAAATCTTTTTTACGAAAGAAACAAATCAAGTTATAGAAATAAAACTTAGTGTGGACAATAAAAAAGATAATATATGTGACACCCCATTTCTGCTGTTTTCAAATACTATGGTTTTTCGTATAAATACATGAATACAAAAAAATACGGTTTATCAAAAACCGATAATTTACATTTTTAAAACTGTGGGTGTTACAAATCCATACCAAATTTAACCATAGTAAGCAATAAGAGGATTAAACCTTGCGTCCAAGTTAAGAGCTAACTCAAGCTCCACTCCAGCTAAACTTCATTCCATTTATAGCAACTTATTTTAACCTGGAATACATGGCAAAAACATAGAATACGTAAGACAAAAATTGTCTCGTGAGTTACATGAGTTTTAGACTCAAACCTTTAACTTCTTTTCCAATCTTTATATAAAACTTATGACATAAAACATCTTTCAAAGTTTTAAAATATTATCATACCATAGCTCTTTATTCCTTTCAAAATCATTACATATCATACCTTGCATAATTATCTTCTTTCAAAACTTTATAATAGCAACATAATATAACTCTTTACTTTTTGAAAATCACTTCATAATATGCTTTGCAAAAATAACATCTTTCTTACTTTCTTTGACTGGTTTTATAAGCTTGCTGGATTTTTATACTTAGGGCTTTAATCACAATAAGTGATACCCCAAGTCTTATGGCTAGAAAGAACGGATCAATCCTCACCATAGAAGTGCTGAGGCGATCTACTTCGCGATGGGGATTTTTCCCAGTAGACCCCTTACCTAACCCGGGTAGGTTGGAACATAGTTCCCTTACTAACGCTGCTTGCTACAATTGCCAGTCATACAAAACATTTTCTGCTTACTTTAACAATTACTTACTTACATAGTAGCTAATTGCCAAACTTCACCAATTCTTGTCTTTATGGCTGAATGTCAAATTCATAACTTTTGTTTCACATAAATCATATGTTTAAAACATGTATTTATAACATTTTAGGCTTAATGCCAAATCATACTTTTCAAACATCTTATGGCTATATGTCCATTCATACTTGAAAACATATACAATTTGTAACCAGAATATACTTCTTAAACACATTATGGCTATATGCCTATCTATACTTTCAAACATGTACAACTTGTATTTCAAAATACACTTTCACATAATTGGTACATAGACAAACATACTTTCACTTATTATAATTTGTAGTTCAAAACTTAGCTTCAAATATAGCTTTATACTTTCACAACAATTTAGAAACAATACTCTTGCATATAATTTCACATATAGAAATTTTATAGAAAAATCTTGAAAATACTTACTTGCCATGTACCCCAGAATGGGTAAAAATATTGCATGTACTCACCTCATGTATTGCTAGCGGATCGACTACACGTTCCTTGTATTTATACTCTTTTGATCCAATAATCATTTGACATGAACCTATAATTAACATGTTATATATTAATAGTCGTGCAAACTGACTCTATAACTCATTAGAGTCCTTCTCATACTCATAGGGGTCAAAACAAGTGTATATCTTTTAAATATTTAACTTTAGATGAGTCGTATTCAATACGTACACTGCAATAGTACCCTCGAGGGGTCGTATTCCATATTAAAAATTTATTCCACCACTTTTAAACCATTTTGGACATGTACTTAAAGTTTGAGATCATTTGGACATGTCTAGCAAGTTTCGGAGTCCAAAACCCCCTGTTTGAAACACACGACCCGTGCAAAACTCATGCCTAAAAGAGCACGACCCGTGTTTGCTTTAAATAACAACATATTTTGAGGTGCAGGGGGAGCACGAGTCGTGCATAATGAGCACGACCCGTGCTCTTTCTGGGCAGATTCTTCTTGCTTCGGTTTTGCACTGTAGCAGTCCGATTTTTACACCATAACTCCCTGTTTTGACTTGTTAAGAACTTGATACTTGACTTAATACTTATGGAATCATTTCATGACCAAAACCTAGAGTTTATAACAAGTTTTAATCCATGAAATCATTCCAAATCCTAAAGTGTAGAAATTAGGGTTCTTGAACCAAGAATCCCCAATTCCACGAAATCAACAAAACTCTTGGATTATTTGGTATGTTCTTAACACATCATCATATGCAGAACCTAATAACCATGATAATCACTTGGAATCATGACTGAAAATGAAATTTCAGTTCATCCCTTGAAGAACCAACTCAAGAATTGAAGCTAGAAACTTGATTACTAACCTTTGAAACTTCAATTCTTGCTTCAATCTTGTGGATTTGCAGAAATTTGATCTTCAAGCTCTCTCCCGTAACCTCTAGAACTCTCCTCTGAAATTATGAGGATTAATGAGATATTTTCTCATTTTTATATTTTCCATATTTACAGTTTTAGTCCCTGGACTTTCATTCCTTGGACTTTTGACACCAACATTGGGTTTGGCCACATAAAAACCATCATTCTTACATTTTTAGTCCCAAAAGACTAAAATATGATTTCATAATAAATCTTATTCATGGGCAAATGACCAAATTACCCTTTTATGGTAAAATGACCAAATTATCTTCTCGAACAACTTTTAAAATCTTTGCTCTTTGCTTTAAACGTTATCTCGAATATAAATTCAAGATTTTTGGGTCGTTACAATATACGTGTTCTTTGTTTATAAAGTGGTATTTGATTATTTTGAGCTTTCTATCTTTTCTATGGAGAGTGGCAGACAATTTTTCTATGTCATTACAAACATATTGTTTTTTAACTCAAAAGATGGACTGAATGGATCCTAAAGCACCTGCAAATGAAAGAAACGTATCCAACTATCCATCCATCCGATATGTGTTAACATATTTCCAAACCAGTTCTATCTTTGATCAACTCTATTAAACTCTTCTATGTCAACTCTATTAAGCTCTTCTATGTTAAACCGCTGGAAATATATGAGGGGAAAATAACAAACAGTTGGTGTACATCTTATGGTTGTTCCAAAACATCCATTGAAGAAACAACAATAAATATTTAAAATATAAGAAAGCATCTACATAGGAGAACCATACAGTAATAAAAAAACCAGAAAAGTGACATTACTCACCTGAAACTTCTTCTTGTTGGCGAAGATCGGATACTGCATATTGATTGCTGACCACTGCGTGATTGAAAAGAGTAGAATTGGTAAAAGGAAGCCAACTTTGTCGCATATAATTCGCATGAAGGTGTTCCAATAAGTGGAACAAAGGTTGTCAGATAAAAAGCAGAGCGAAGTTGGAGTTGCACTCGAGGTATTGTATTTAGATGATTAAATAGGAGTGAACTGAAACTTGGTATCGGTTGGAAAACGGAAAACAAAGTTTATAAAACATACGGAAGAGAAAAAAATGAAGAGCAGGTGATATAAAAGGGGTGAAAGAGGACCTCCAGTTGATGGATTGGATCTGAATGTCGTGGGAATGGGCGGCGAATTTGCGAGCAAGTTCTTCGGCTTCGACGCAGTAGATTTACGCCTCTTCAAAGCTTCACGTGCAAGATGCTCATCTCCTTCGTTCATAGGCTTCGATTGTCGGTTGCCACAGGCCTGCGGCTTCGATTCCTCCGCCCGATAGCCGACAACCCTCGGCGCGGTTGATTTCTTGCAAGACAAAATAGGAGCGTATCGAGGGTTAGGGATGGTGGTCTATAAAGGGCAGCGATGGTGCCTCCGGATGAAGTGATTCTGTTGGAGGAACCTGTGAGAAGGGAATCGAAGAGGGTTGACAACGGCGGAGCAGGTCTTACATCAGAGAGGAGCGAAAAGATTGTTCGGTATGTGTAGATAAGGTGGGATCGGAGAAATCGAAGTGGAGAAATCTGTCAGTCGGTGGATCTCTTGAGAGTGAAGAGGAAGGAAGCGGTGGTCGATGGTTTTGCAATGTAGAAGACGCAAAAGCCACGAAGATCCGACGAACGGAAAGATCCGACCCAAGATCCGCGTGACACACATAAAAAAAACCACAGGATATAACAAACCCAAATATTACGCAATTTGATTTATAGAGTAATGATCCATATTTGACCTCACGATGAGCAAATTCCTATGGGTACTTAAAGTTATGTCCATGGACATCCTTTGGGTTGAACTTTTTTGTAAGAGTACATTATATTTATCTAGATGGACACTATTAAAGTTTTTGGATGGACAACATTAAAAGCTTTAGATTAAATTAAATCAGTTAACAATTGTTTCATGTGGTGAATAAAAAAGAAAATTCATTTTTTGGATATCAAAATATTTTTTGATTGTTTCCATTAACAAATTATAAAATAGCATAATATCGAAGGTGAACAAAACCAAAACAAAAAAAAAAATCATAAAATTAATAAAAAAGCAAATGTCGATATGTCTTTGGTGTTTTTTGGACCCTGCCGCCCTCTACTATTCCTAGCTACTTCTCTACTCTTGGTTCACGCGCGTATAGATTTTGCTGGGAGCTTGAACTTTGCTTCTAGCTCAGTTGTTTTGTCCCTCTCCGCACACTCCATCCTTTACTGTCGCCCTCTACACTATGCATATATGATATATCCCTCTCTGTTGCCATATTCTTTTTAAAATATGAAAACTCGTCATGAAAAGCATATATCCTCCTAACTTTTTCTCTTACTTATCCTCCTAATCATGTTAAATAGTGACAATTATTTTAAAATATTATTATTTTTATTAAATATGACATTTTAGCATGGTTAGGAGGATAAGTAGGAGGAAAAGTTAGGACGACATCTTGCGAATATTGATTGTTGATTTTTTGTTATTTCTATAAAAATTGCCAATAACAAAGTCTATGACTTCCTCGTACACTTCTCAAATTCCTTATGTCGAAACCATTCTACCGAATATGTTTGAAATAACGTGGACGTACGACTTCATTTGCTCGTAAAAGAAATCTGTCACGTAATTATACAGAAAGCCATTGGTTACCCCTAAATTTGATTATGGCTTCTAAAAAATGCAGTAACGAAATCAAACAGATGCTTTTAATAGTCGCAGTAATAATATATTACAGACGGTAATTAGTAATTACGAATAACCTCATCAGCTTAGAAGGGGTGTACATTCTTGCTTAAACCACCGTTCACATTGGTGAAAAAACCCATTACTCCCGGCCGGTAGGGTAGGTACGACCGCCGTCGTTCTTCTTCCGTTTGCCCTCCTCTTTGCTTCAAGTATACCTCATGTGCCGATGCCGTTGCCTTCTTCGCCTTCGATACCTTTTTAACAACTTTTTCTTTTCCGGCGGCGTTGACTTTGGCGTTTGGTCGGCCGATGGCGTCCGATTTTGAGTCTGATGTTGTTGGCCGGTCTGGGCCGTCGAGGAACACAAATGCGTCACGGCCGTCGCTGTTACTTCGATTCATTTTGTCTCTGAATCTCCAGAGCTTCGAGAATCCGGTGGAGTAGCTCTTCATATTGATTTCCGTGCCGTTATCCGACTCTTTCGTCAAAGAGCAGAACGTTCCCGCTGTCACTCCGTCGGCCTCTTCATCCCCTGACGCCATAGACGACGGAGATAGTCGAGGCGATTCAATAAAAACCTTATCCACCTGAACAGAAATTGGCAACCGGCGTCTTCCTTCATCGTACTCACTACCTAATAATAAAGTCTGATCAAACAGAGGAAATACCGGCCGGATCTGGCCGCCTTCAACGTCCTCGGTAATCGGTGAATCGTTATCGCCTATACACATAAACGTAAAATCACCTTCCTCCTCCTCCTCATCATCTTCTTCTTCTTCTTCTTCATCTTCATCTTTTTCTTGACTCTCGTCATCGATTTCCTCCGACTCCGGCATCAACTGTGGCGAATGAGAACCATCATTAGCATTAATTTGAAGATGCTCGAAACCGAAGCTAACCTCAGCTTCCGATTCACTCACATGATCATCAGAATCTGGATGTTGATCGTCATAACCGGAAGAAGAAGATAAATTTATGGGCTTATTCATCTCCATATCGTAGTTAATCCAGAGATGTCGTCCTTTTGAATGTAATAAAGTTTTGTTGCTTAATTGATTTGGTGGTTTGAGCTTAGTCGGCTAGGTATGAATGTATGATTGTCTGCATAGATGGTGACGGCTAATATAGGTGACCTGGGGTGTGGTATGGGTACGACCGTAGGGGTTAGGGCCACGAGTCAAAAAAAGACAGAAAAAAAAAAAAGTTTGAATTTTCGGTTTGATCGGTGGTTTAATTTGGTTCAACCAGTATTTTAGTTTAAAAATTATTAATCGAAATCAATGTTTTAAAACCCGGTTTTTGAGTTGACCCGGTACGGTGACCGGGTCACGGGTCAACCGGTCCAACTGGTTCAACCGTCGGGTCAACCGGTTTTTATATTTTCCATATATTTTATATTTTTCAGCATAATTATATATTTATAAAACATAAACAATGTGATTTATTCTTTTTGATTCCAAAAATAATAATATGTCTAGTTTGTATAAGAAAAATTTACCAAATTTGATGAACTAATAGTAGACTAATTTTAAAAGTTTGAGTCTTGACCTCTTTAACCAAGTTTTTAAAATCCAAATTCTATTTTGTTTCCAACCACCGGGTCAACCCGGTTCCGGATCACCGGTTCAACCGGTTTTTTGAGAAAACCGGCCGCTTCAATTCGAGTCGGAAATTAACAAAAAACCGGTCATAATTGACCCGCTCTCTTCACCGGTTCACGGTCCAACCGGTTCAACCGGCCGGGTCAACCCGGTTTTTAAAACATTGATCGAAATCGAGGTGTTGAATTTACTTGGGTTGGTTTTATCTAGGAAAAAGAAATATTAACGTAATCAATTATTTGATTTGTTCACGTTTAGTTATTTTTTTTTGTGTTTTATTTGCCGTTAAATTATTTATTTTGTTCATGATACATCGTTATGACCTGTAATAGCAGGTTACAGCTTAATTGATATCTACGTGACAAATAAGTGGCATCTACATGACTTTTGAAGGTAAGAAAAATAACTTATAATGATAACAAACTATTTGCTTTGTTCACGTTTGGTCGCTTTCCTATTTTATTTGCGCCTTATTTGTTATTAAATTATTTATATTGTACAACCTAAATCATTATGACCGACAATAACAAGTAGTATCGATTTAATCACTCAATGTTGTAATACAAGTATTATGTGGGTTGATTACGTGTATCATGTCATTACCCCTGAAATTTGTATCCTACCATATTATAGAGACACACAACTATGAAGTATATAATGCCTACAATACATATCTTTCCATTGAAAATGGTCACTTAATCACCTTATAGCAAACTATAGAATACCGATGAATCTATAAAATATGAATGACCAATTGATAAATCAAACGAGCCATTAAGCATGCTACACGACCGAGTCCAAAATTAAAAAACTCCAAGTGTTTTTTAAAGGGAAAAACAGTTATAAAGGTAACGATGCACGTAATCAACCAACGTAATACTTGTATTACGACATTAAATAATTAAACCGACACTACTTGTTATTGTCGGTCATAAAGATTTAAGTTGAACAATATAAATAGTTTAATGACAAATAAAGCACGAATAAAAATTGAAAATGACCAAACATGAACAAAACAAATAGCTGGTTACCCTTATAAGTCATTTTTCCTATCTTCAAAAGCCACGTAGATGCCAATTAGGCTGTAACTTGCTATTCCAGTTCGTAAGGATGTATTATGAACAAAATAAATAGTTTAATGGCAAATAAAGCACGAAGAAATATGACTAAATGTGAACAAATCAAATAGTTTGTTACCCTAATAAGTCATTTTCCCGTTTTATTTTGTTTGATTTAGTTCAATTTGAATAACATATGTTAACTTTTTTTTTTTTGGGTTTGGTAAATTTTGTTTAATATGCAATTTAATAAAGTTATTACACCTACTCGATCATGATTTTTATTGAATATGTTAATCACTCTTGTTCCTAAATTACAAAGCAACCCTTTATGTAAGAGTAATGTGCCATCATACTATTTGATGTTATAAATATAATGTAAAGGAAACCAAAGAGTCTACTAGCCAATGCACGGTACGGGTATTTTATAGCGATTATTGATTAATTTTCGTAGGTCTGGCTAAAGCCGAGACATCTGAAATTGTAAAAAACTTCATAATTTTATGTGGTTCAGTCCAAAGAGATTTGACATACGTCCACAGACAAAAACCAAATATATTTTTTAATATTCAACTGTTACAAGTGATACATTGGAAAATTTAGCTACAACACCTAAACTAAAAACCTTAGCAACTACAGGGTAGGGCTCAAATACAAGTAAATCTGAAACAATAAAACAGGTCTATACCATGACCCCCCTCCTTTTTCGCACCCCTACGGGATAAGTACTGTTTGTCATGTGCGACTTAGGGCCTAACGACCCTCAGGCTAATCCAAACACTAATCCCTTCAATTTCATCATTCGAGTTTCTTCACTTCATTTTTAGTCAGGTTATAAATCTATTCTGACCGCCAAATTCCAAGCCACACTCTAAAATACATGCAAGCATATGAGCCATGATTTTGCATGATTATTTTAAAATATATTTGAAACATAATCACATAAAGATCCACCTAGAAATATCATTATTGAATGGTTTGTCTAAGAGGAGAAAACAAAATATAGTTGATGTAGTAAGGTTAATGATGTATCAAAACAGAGGTTTTAATATTTTGGGGTTATGCATTGAAAATATCAACGTAGACTATACATTTGGTACCAACCAAGAATACTGAAAATACACCACATCAAATGTGGAAGTAGAAGAGGCCCTCATTTTATTATCTTAGAATATAGAGATATGAATATTGCATCATCAATCGACAAACAAAATAGGGTCCACGTCTGACAAATGTATATTTTTTGGATATTCCAATGATATAAAGGCTCATTAATTTTGTAATCCAACTAACAACAAAGTATATGTTTCTAGTGGAGGTGCCTTATTAAAGAAAGAGTTTCCTACTAAAAAGGACAACATGATCAAAGTAAACCTTGAAGAAGGTTAAGGGACAAAAAATAAGCCTTCTAGTGATCTAACATCATAGCAATATAAGATGCCTTAGAAAGAAAGTCATAAATCTAACGGAGGTCATCAAGAACCTAAAGGATATATATTTCTCATTATTAATGATGTAGGGGTAATTTTTGCTCAAGATTACCCAACCAACTTCTAGGAAGCCATGGCAAACTATGATTACAATGAATGGCTTTAGATAATATAAACAAAGATCAAATCCATCTAGATAACCAAGTATGATACTTGGTAGATTTCCCATTAATAACAAGTCAAGTATATATACACGATTCTTTAAATGATAGATTGACATAGATAGGAAAGTACACACCTATAAGGTACATCTAATGACAAAAGGTTACATACAAAATCATGGTATCGACTATGTTGAAACCTTTCTCCTCTAGTTATGCTTAAGTCTATTAGGATCTTGTTGTCCATTTTCATATACTTTCATTGTGATATATGAAAATGGATGTTAAATATGCCTTCCTCAATGGAAACTTCATAAAGGTCATGAATATGACACAACCTGATGGTTTTATCAACCCCAAAACATTTGGATAAGGTGTACAATATTAAGAAATATATTTATGGACTGAAACAAGCAACTTAGAATTGGAATCTCTATTTTTCTGAAAGAATAAGATATTTAGGTTTTATAACCCTTTGTTTACAAGAAGGTTGGTAGGAATGCATTTGTTCTTTTGGTCTTGTATGCTGATAGCGTACTACTCATTTGAAACAACATCTCATCATTGCAAAGTGTCAAGTCTTGGAAGAAGTATTTCCAAATAAAGGACCTTGTATAATACAACTTCACAGTAGAAAAGCTCATAACGCTTTGTAAACGACTTGATTGAGGACATATGACAAATTTTGACATTGATTATTAACTATGCGGTTTCATCTTCCATATCTGTAATTTATATTTCAATTTACGATTGTAACTTGGTTTATCTATTCTATTAAGTGTGATTAACGAATGTAAATATTTTTTATCTATTTTTTCTTTCAATTTATATTATGAATAAAGAATTTATTTTTTCGAAAAAAATATCATTTTTATATTTCAAATAATTTTTAATTGCATAAAAGTTAATCATAAATTATATGTATTTAAAAAAATTGGTTTGACCTAAATTGCTAATGAATGTTGAAAATTGGGTTTAGTTGAGTTTTATACAAAAAATAATAATAATAATAATAATTTTTAATACATAATTGGATTGAGTACCATCATTGACGAGGGCAATCTAATAATTTTATATCAATCCTATGCCCATTTATAATACATCTTGTGCGTTTTAACCTACTTAAATATATATTGTCTTTCAATTGCAACAACTATTAACATATTAAGTATATCTATTTTTAAATTTATATACTGTGTTAATCATAAAACTTGAACCCATAAAGGCAAATTTTCAACATAGTTGTGTGTACTAGAGATAGCGCTTTGGTATATATTGTCTTTAAATTAGATATATCCATATAAGTTCTAAATTTTCAGTTAGTTTGTTTAATAACTAAAATCAAGATATTGCAATACACTAAATATTTATAATTTTAATTTTATATAATTTATAACAGGAGAGACTAGTTTAGGTTTTGAAATGATCTTTTGACATAAACATGATTACTAATAATTAATTCTTTTACTCTAAGAAAACAAAATAAGGAGCTAACTCATGAATCTTAAAACCTACTACAACTTATTCCTGATTTCTTTTATATATATATATATATATATATATATATATATATATATATATATATATATATATATATATATATATATATATATATATATATATATATATATATATATATATATATATATAAAGGCCTTTTCATTTCATTTAGAAAAAGATAAAGTTGTTAAATAATTAACATGTTTTACATAGTATTGTATTTTAAGAGATAAGTTCAGTTGTTAATACATGCATGTTATAAAATATATTTTAAATTTTGTTTTGAGTTTTTGTGCACTTCTCCAATGAAGTATCTTTTGATTATGTGTTAATATATTTTAAAACTACTTTGAGTAGTTTATAATTTTCATACGATTTTTTATTCCATTGAAAGTCAAAATATATGTACTTGTTAACTAATGGCATTTTGTTCCTTTAGTTTATTGGCTACATGAAAAGCACGTTCATCGGCACATTGTCATTATTTATGGCAATATATAAAGAACGATACTGGACTAGTTAGACCATCGCCCATTAAAAAAATAACCCGTGTTACATTAAAATTTCGATTTCAATTTGTTATGCATGTCATCTTAGAAGAGCCAATTCCATTGTATTTGATCTGTATTAACAATTATTTTTATGAGCTTTAAAATTACATGTTTTTCTGTTTCATCGAAAAGATGTAACAATATAAGAGAAAGGGAAGTGATTTGTACACAACAATTTTTATCCATATACAACAATATACTATTTTTTTTATGCATATAGTACAAGTCTTTTAAAATACAAATTGTTGTGTATGAATAAAAGTTGTTGTGTATCAATCACTTATTTGTGAAAGAAAAGCGGATTTCCATCGTTATCATAAAAAATGATTCTAAAAGCATTTTTCAATCTCATGTCACGTCGAGTCTATCCGTTAGTCATTTGTAATCATAGCATACAGAACTAAACAAAAAGCAAAAACAAAAATTGTTGTATAAGGATAAAAATTGTTCGTGTATAAATCACTTCCCAAACAAAAACTATGGATCGTTGGTTGAATCGTCTGACTCGACTAATTATAGGAATATCCATAGAATTGATTAGATATGAAACTTGTTTTTAGGATTCTATATTCAGAATCTTAACAACACAATACAGTTATTTATTTACTTTTTAGTTTTCATTTTACATTAAGGGGCACGTTAGTCAATTTCGCCGTCATGGACATCACTCATGTAGATTGTTAATGGCATTTTAATGAAAAAAAAAAAAAATCATATTTTGGTGGCTTGTCTTGCTATGTCCCTTGTTTTCATTATTTAATAAATACAATATCAAATTTGTCTTGTGATAAAACTTTAGTTGAATATTCAAAATTTTCATTGTGTAGTATTTATCATTGTTATTATTTTAGTGTTCATCGGTAGATAAAATTTATTTGAAGCCGGAGGATGGAAAAAGTATGTTACTAATATCAAGTTTCATTTTGCAGAACTTGACTAGTCTATTGCAAGATGCTGTAAATTCACGTTTTAAATTTGAAAAATATCAAGTATAGGCCTTAATACCACTTTGATTCATTTACTTATGGATTAGCCTATATAAGTTATGTTTGAATTCAGAGGCGGATCCATGAATTATTACTAGGGGGTGCATCCAAAAAAAAAATTTCCCGGATAGAAACCCTAGCTTGAACAACTTTTGGTAAACTTTTCTGATTTTGCTGCAATCTGTCCCTATTTTGTAAAAAATCATAACTAATTCTAGAAAAGTCGTATGAGGTTGAGGTTGGTGCCAAAAGTTCCGTATTGTAGTTTAGTATCTTTGGTTAGTTGAGCCCGAAAGTTGAATATGAACATAAGTAGTATGAAAAGATCCATTTCTCACTGTTCATTTTGGGTGAGTCTGTTTTGTGGTCATAACTTGTAAAAATCATATCAAATCAAGGAAAAATCATTAGCAGACGAATTATATATCCACGCGAAGCTAAGAGTATGAACTATATGATAGAGTCACCCTAAAGTTGACCCGGTGCAAGGGAACACCCTGGAACCCCCTTGAACCCCCTGTTTGAATTAGTCTTTTTATTTGGGTTCCATAATTAACAAATTTTCTACAAACAGAGATACTACTGTTAATGTATCCCACATTGGTGCGACTCGGGCCTATAAGTTGTATATATGTTGGAGTCTTCTCTCTCTCCACAATAGCTCTTTTGGAGAGACAATCTTGGACTCCATGTATATATTTACATGGTATCAGAGCCGGTGTCTCGCACCCCTGTAACCTCATCGAGCCTACGTCTCTGAGGGGGAGTGTTAATGTATCTCACATTGGTGCGACACGGTCTTATAAGTTTGTATATATATGTTGGAGTCTCATCTCTCTCCACAAGGGCTCTTTTGGAAAGACAATCTTGGGCTCCACGTATATATTTACAACTACTCGGCACTAACATGAATATTGAAAAACGTTGGGATTTTAGTCAGTAAAGGTCAACTCACTCAGAAATTAACACAAACGGATGTTTACAAGATTGTCGAAATCCAAAATCGGGGTGAGCTAGGACAAACCAACAAAGTTATAATGTAACACCCTTCTTAATTTATTTGATCATATCATCTTTAGAATCATTTTTTAGAAATTCATCTTTTGTGGAAACGCGGTCTTAAAGTCTTAGCTTTTAGTTAAAATATAATTCCAAAATTTAAAATTGGGGGTGTACGACACAATATTGAAACATCAATTCAAGTAAGCCACTACATTAGTGGTATCCCTCTAAAATAACCAAGCTTTCCTGTAATGTCTTACTTCATTACTCTCATATAAATACATGTCAAAAACGTAGGTTAGACATTGAAAATATATAGTAAGTAATACTGGGATTCAACATCTTTAAGGTTTAAGGAATTGACACATTTAGTGGACCAATGTAACACCCGACTTTTAAAACAAAACACCCCTGAAAATTTTTTCATTTAAAACCAAGGTTTCAAAACTTAAAACCATAACAAAGGGGTATATTTTAATAAAAACGGGTACAAGTGTATCAAGGAGAGTATAAAATACCATGTCTCCATTAAAGCCGGGCTGCTACTGACAGCATCTATGAGTCCCTCTTCAAAGTCACGGACTCTAACTTGTCCCCTTTCAGTATCATGCTAACCTGCAGGGACAGTAACAAATATCGTGAGCTATAAAGCTCAGTGAGTAATCAAATCTGCAAATAACATATATCAAAATACAATCATATAACTGTCTGGATTTCGAATCCAAACTCCTAGCCTTACTGGCTGACCATATATACTCTAGGATTTCACATCCTATTTTGTAGCCCTACAGGCTGAGTCATAGTGACCTGTAATTAACAAGCCACGTTAGTTATTTGCATCTATAATCATGTCTAATCATTCCTGTCCCATTTTTCTTAGTCACAATGGACTGCATCATATATCATGGCTATATAAGCCGCACCCTGTGTCATAGCTATACAAGCTGCACCAAAACATTATCAGTATATAATTCATAGCCCGCAGGCCGCACTAGCTGGGTTTAATAACCCGATATCATAGCCAAAAGGCCGCACCATGTACCTGTAACAAAATCATAGCCAAAAAGGCCGCACCAAATATCATAGCCCGAATGCCGCATCGGAGACATAGCCCGAAGGCCGCACCGGAGTCATAGCCCGAAGGCCACATCGGAGACATAGCCCGAAGGCCGCACCGGAGTCATAGCCCGAAGGCCACATCGGAGACATAGCCCGAAGGCCGCACCGGAGTCATAGCCCGAAGGCCGCACCCATTGGATATAGAATCCAGAAATCATAGCCATATAGGGCGCACCCATTGGATATAGAATCCAGAAATAGTTATGGCTCACGGGTTAGCCCGCTGTTGCCTTGGCTCACGGGTTAGCCCGCTGTTGCCTAGACTCACGGCTCCGTTCTTGTCATCGCAATGACTCACGGCTTATCCGGTCTTGTCTCTTCAATGTATATTTGCACCATCAATTTCGTCCCATAATCAGTTTCAACCTGTAACAACTCAATCATCATATATCACATATGGTATTAGTGAGATTACTCACCTGGATACTAGCTGCGTTTCAATTTCGGTTGTTTCTTGCCTTTGCGTGCACCACAACCATTTTGTCCCATACCTATATACTCATTTATATACCAAATGATAATAGGTTAATAACCATTCCAGTTGACTCTAATACACTAGAGTTCAATACAATATCATTACAATCAATGCCTAGTTAATAGACTTTCCGTTTACTAACTTTTTATGAATTTTACTATTCACCAAGGCATTCGGATCGATCTACAGTGCCCCCGAGGGGTCGGAAACTCAATATAAAAATTTTCCCAAACTTTTCAGACCATAACGAGCCTATGGTCCAAATTTGAGCTAAAACGGACAAGCCAAGCAAAAGTTAGCATTTTGAAGTCCCTGCCTGAGGGGCGCACCCCGCCCAAACATGGGCGCACTGCGCCTGGGCGCACCCCGCCAGGGGCTTGGGCGCACCGCGCTTGTCGCCTGCACAGGTCTCCTGTCCAGCCGCGATTTGTGCACTGTAGCACGCAGTTTTGGCCCATTAAGTCCTTAATTCAGTCCTTAATCGTTTGGGGTTTGTTTCTAGGCTAAAACCTTATACTTTAACAAGGTTTTCAACCATTCAAAACAACTAAATCAATCAATATGAAGAATTAGGGTTCTTAGTTCCAAAACCCCAAAACTTCAAATTCATCAAAAATAACAACCTACTTCCATTTTCTTGAATTAAGTTCTTATTAGCATGACTTGATGGAAGTATTACATCAATTTAAACACATAAACATAACTGAAATTTACAAATTTCAGTTTCTATAAAACCCATTTAGAACTTCTTCAAGAACTAGACAAAAAGGGCAATCTACTTACCTTAATTGCTTGGAAATCACCCATTCCAACAATTGTTCCTAGTTCTTGCTTCAATTTCATGATCTCCTGCAGAAATCGTATCTCCAAACCCTCTCCCGTTGCTGCACAATGTTCAGTCAAAGAGAGAGTCAACTCTCTTCTATTTATACTTCAAATTTTTACATTTTTGGTCCTTAAGTTCATTTTCTTGAACTTTGGCCACAAAATCAAGTTTTATTACAATAAAACTTTCACTCTTTATACATTTGCCACAACCAACAATATTTTTCATATTTGGTCCTTCACATGGTCAAATGACCAAAATACCCTTTTGCGGTAAAACGACCCAAATTCAGTTTTTATAACATTTTAAGTCCAAAACTCAAAATATTATTTCAAACCAAATACTTTTCTGTCCAAAAGACCAATTTACCCTTCCAAGGTAAAATGACCATTTTGCCCTTTTTATTATAATTATATAATAAAACATGTCTTGGCGTTACAAATTCTCCCCTCCTTCAAAAGATTTCGTCCCCGAAATCATACTATCAAGCGAGGGTATTTCTTTCTCGTTACAATTCCGGTTTCTCATATCATATGGAAACCTTTATGGTATTGCCTAAGCACTTAACCATACTAGTCTTCTTATCTCGTGGTTATATCACCACTCGTATATCATTCCTCCGGTTGTCCCGGGCACCTTAATCACTTATCTTCCTCATTTCAACATGAGGGATTCGTTAGAATTTATCAATCTATGTTCTCAGAACCATGAGACCCATAGAAAACATTACAATTATCTTGAAGTTCATCACAAAACTTCGTTCAGTACGCCAAAATTCTTACTCTGTGGAACATATGGAAAGGTCCAATAAATGAGGAATTAACCTTCTTTTTGTCCCAAACAGATTTTTAGTCTTTCCAAGGGATCTTTTGATTACCCCGACATTCCTCATCTGGAATTGCAACGGTTTTACTCTATGGTTCATGTACTACCGTTACTGCTTCTTAGCCATTTTCCAAATTTTCTCGTATATATCAAGTCTTCTTTTTAGCTTGTACCACAGTCTGAGATCTAGCCAACGGCTGTTCCACATCTTCAATCCTATAAATCGAAGGATAACACGGTATTCTATACTATGCATAATACGAGTCATCTAAATGCTGGTACTAAAACTATTATTATCTACGGGTTCTACCAAAAATAGGCGATCTTCTCATCTTCCACTAGGGTCTGCTGTGCAATTTTCAAGCACATCTTCTAGAGTCTGCATCATTTTCTCGCCTCGTCTATCATTTCTGCAATCCCTATACAGTACTTACTAGTACTTTTGAACTATCAATTCTAGGAATTAATGCTAAATTCATCAAATAATTCTAGTGTCTCAATCCGATATAGTCGCCACCTGTAGTGCACGTCAACAATTTTCTTTTTCTATGTAGTTTTTCACTACTTTCCGCTCTTAATTTCTTCCTTAGTCAGTATAAATCTACACTGATTTCATCGATCAACCTGCAATTACCCATATGGTGTCATACCCATGCGGTATTTGCAAAGACTTTATTACAAAGTCTATGATATTTTTGTCCCATTTCTTCTTTGGGACCTACAACGGTTAAATTTTCCGTATGTTTCTAATGATTTGACTGTAGTTACACACAAGTCAAACATTTTTCACATGTCTTTCAATGTCTTTCTTTAGTCTCGGCCACCAATACATAGGTTATATTACCCTACACAGTTTGGTATATGCCCCGGACATTTTGCATATCTACCCAAATATACATCTTTTAAGGGTAAATTTTTCATATCTCGTTTTGTGTAATACCTAAATTTTAAGTTATAGTATAATTATGTTAAATATATATCTATACGAGATTAGATGAGTTAAAATGCGAGTTACGATGTTTAAAAGTTAATTAAAGAAAAGTAGGATGTTAAAAGAGATAAAAGAAATAAAGGAAAATGAAAAAGTATCAAACCGGGTCGTGTTATATAACCCGGGTCGTGTTCGAATGAAACCCGGGTCGGGTTAATTAAATCGGACCGAGTTACGTCAAAAACCAAGCGAGAAATAGCGGGTAAAAACCCGGGGCGGGTTGATCAGCCCGGGTCGGGTTGCGGGTAAAAACCCGGGGCGGGTTTGACAGCCCGGGGCGGGTTCGGTGCGGGTATAAATCCGTTTTTGCCCTCATTTAACCCATTTCACGAACCACAAACTCTTAAAAACGATTTTCAGACCTAGGGGCATAAAAATTGGTCACTTTGGTCGAGAGTTTTGCTTAAGGAAGGTTGGAGAAGTTGGATTAACACCTAAATTGTGTTCTTGAGCCCTTGATTTTGAGGTTAGTGATTTATGGTTTTAGGGTTTTAAACCCTAAGTTCTTGAATCCGAATTTTTGCTTAGAATTAGCTCATGTGTTACTAGTAGGTAGTTAATATGTGTTGTATTGAGCTTCTATTTCGATTATTGCGAAGTTTTAACGGTTGGTTTGGTAAAAACCGCAAATCTTGGAAGTTTTGAAGTCATTGTTTGTGATGTTCATAGTTGCGATCATTATTAGCTATTGATTCTTGATCTAATGAGTTAGATGTGATTAAATTGTTTTGAGAATGTTGAAGTATGATATATGATGTTGTTTTGAGCAGATACACAGAGGAGGGAAAGAGATACACGGGGCACAGGTGGACCATTGACTGAACAGACAGCAGGTGAGTAGTTATAATTCTTTATAACTGATTTGATTATAACTAAGTTAAGATTATTGCACGTCTTAAATGGTTGAGATAACCAATTTACATGAGTTAAACAGGGTTGACAATCCCTTGTTTGATATGGTACTTGATATGATTGAGTATGTTAAATGACTGAGATAGTCATTTAACTTGAGATTTGTAATTTGATTGTGGAGATCTTGGTAATTGTTAAAATGATTTCTGAAATTGACAATTTTACTCACTGAGCTAATTTAGCTCATGAAAATAGTTGTATGTTGTATTATAGGTGACAGGGGTAAGAAGATTGCTGAAGGATGATTGCATGGATTTGGGACATGACTTTTGGCTGTTGTAAATCAGAATACACTTTTGTATAGTTTTGTAAACGGTCTTTTGTAAACTAGTTTTTGGGACATGTTGTTTAAAGTACTTGTTCAAATGATTTCTACTTGTACTTTTGTTGCTTAATCTTGATTATACCATGATCACTGTGTTTATTTTTGAGTGATTATGATGTAATCCAGAGATAAGAAACTGGGTGTTACAAGTTGGTATCAGAGCAAGGGTTTGAGTGAATTAGACTTTAAAGAGTAAACTCTAAACTCAAACTATTAAAGAGAAGTCCCATTTTGTCCCTATGCAATCACCCTTAAATAACACACATTATGAGTATGTGTGTTATTTCGAGAATTTTGATGAGATATGTGATACGAAAAGAGAAATGAGATAAACGAGATCATAACGAGTTAAATTTCTTTTCAGCCTCATTATGAGTTCTGGAAAGGAGAAAGAGGGAGGTGATCACCGAGATGAGCATTCGGGATCACAAGATCAAAGACTGGGGCGCCAGTCTGAAGGCGAGAGACCGCCTGAGTTAACATCATCTTTACAAGAGTTAATTGCTGCGGAGGTAGCAAAGGCAGTTAAAAGCTTATTGCCTACCTTAGTGAGACCTCAGACGGAGGAGACAAATAGAGATGATCGAGACCGACCTCCTATCACACCTGTGGTTGGGAGGGGACAGAGAGAGCCGGTTACTTTACATGCTAAAGTTGGAGGGTCAAGCGAACCAAAAGGTTGCAGTTATGAGACGTTTCGCAAATGTAAACCAAATGATTTCTTCGGTACTGATGATCCTGTAGTTGCACGAAATTGGCTGACACATATCGAGAAAGTTTTTCGTACGAGCAAGTGTGCGGAAAAAGATAAAGTTGAGTATGCCACAAATTGTTTACATAAAGATGCTCAATTCTGGTGGGAGAACATAAACCTTGATATAGAGAAAGGATTGGAACCAGAACCGACGTGGGAGGAGTTTAAAATGAAGTTTATGAAGGAGTATTGTTCAAATACTGCGATGAAAAGTTTAGAAGAAGATTTTCTAAGATTGCAGCAGGGAACGCGGTCAGTACAGGAGTATACAACAGAGTTCAACGAAAAAGCCAGATTTGCTGCTCATCAGGTGGATACTGAAGAAAGGAAGATTGATAGGTATCTGTGGGGACTGAGGACCCAGATACGAGAGTTTTTACAGAGTTCCAGTTTTATGACTTATCAGCAGATCGTTGAGGCAGCTAAATCTCGAGAAAAAGAACTGCGGAGACAAGATAGTGAAAGAAAGGGGGACCAAGGAAGCGGAGGCCAGAAGAGGAAATGGGAAGGAAAACCTGAGGGTAGTTTCCAAAAGCAGCCAGTTCCGAGTTATCAATATCGAGGTGATCCAAGAAAGACTGAGAACAAGTGGTGTGATAAATGTCATCGAAAACATGCTGGAAATTGTGATACGAGCACCCCGTCTCTTATGTGTTATCAATGCGGGAAGACAGGGCATATGGCTCGAGATTGTTTGGAGAAAAATCGTGTGTGTTTCAATTGTGGGGAAAGTGGTCATATTCGCCCGGATTGCCCAAAGCCGAGAACTGATCCACGTCGCGAGACTCTGAGGACGGGACGAGGAGATAATCGGGGCGATAGACGAGATAGAGCCGGTGGGAATGTTAGAACTCGAGCTTTCCAGATGACAGTGGAGGAGGCTAGAGAGCGACCAGATGTGATTACAGGTATTTTTAACCTGAATTCTCTTCGAGCTCGTATGGTGTTTGACTATGGTGCATCGATTTCTTTTATATCTGTACCTTTCGCGTCTCGAATTAATGTACCGATGTCTAAAATGAGTGAGAGTCTGATAGTTGATATTGCTGACGGGAGAGATGTTATAGTAAACACTCAGTATACAAATTGTCGGCTTGAAATCAATGGGATTTCTTTCCTTATTGATTTGAAGCCGATGAATACTCGTGCGTTTGATGTAATAGTTGGAATGGACTGGTTAGATAATAATAGGGCAAATATGGATTGTCACGGAAAGATTATTTCCGTGAGAACTTCGAGCGGGTCACAGACGTTAATACGAGGTGAACGCCGTTTTCAACATATCCCGGTTGTATCTTTTGCGAGAGCGCAAAGGTATACCGAAAGAGGTGCTCTTTTGTTTATGGCACATGTTGCCCCAATTGAAACCGAACATCCCACTGTGAAGGATGTTGAGATAGTAAGAGATTTTGTTGATGTTTTTCCTGACGATCTTCCGGGCTTACCGCCAAATCGTCAATTGGAGTTTGTTATCGATTTAGTTCCTGGAGCGAAACCAATAGCTCGAGCACCCTATCGATTGGCGCCGTCCGAGATGGAGGAATTAAAGAAACAACTACAAGAACTTTTGGATCGCGGTTTTATTCGTCCGAGTTCATCTCCGTGGGGTGCACCGATACTGTTTGTTCGAAAGAAGGATGGTTCTATGCGTATGTGCATAGACTATCGTGAGTTAAACAAAATTACTGTGAAGAATCGTTATCCCTTACCGAGAATAGACGATTTGTTTGATCAATTGGAGGGAGCAGAGTATTTTTCGAAGATTGATTTGAGATCGGGATATCATCAGCTAAGAGTAAGAGAATCTGACGTCCCGAAGACAGCATTTCGCACCCGGTACGGTCATTGCGAGTTTTTAGTAATGCCGTTCGGTTTGACAAATGCCCCGGCGGCTTTTATGGATCTGATGAATCGAGCTTGTCATCCATTTTTAGACAAGTTCGTGATAGTGTTTATTGACGATATCCTAATTTATTCCAAGAGCCGGGAGGAGCATAAACAACATTTACAGTTGATTTTAAATCTTCTTCGTAAAGAAAAATTGTATGCAAAATTTTCGAAGTGCGAGTTTTGGATGCAAGAAATCCAGTTTCTTGGTCATGTGATAAATAGAG
The DNA here is from genome assembly GCA_023525715.1 of Cichorium intybus. NCBI lineage: Eukaryota > Viridiplantae > Streptophyta > Magnoliopsida > Asterales > Asteraceae > Cichorium > Cichorium intybus. The sequence continues at coordinate 3,084,077 of CM042011.1, read as the reverse complement.
AAGGGGTTAAAGTGGACCCTGCCAAGATAGAAGCAGTAATGAGTTGGGCACCACCCAAAAATCCGACTGAGGTTCGGAGCTTTTTGGGACTAGCTGGCTATTACCGACGATTTATTGAGAAATTTTCGAGTATTGCCTTGCCCTTAACAAAGCTGACCAGAAAGACAGAGAAGTTTATCTGGGCTGAAGCACAACAAGAAGCTTTTGAGAAACTGAGACAGGCGTTATGCGAAGCTCCGGTGTTAGCTTTACCTCAAGGTGTGGAAGACTTTGTCCTTTTTACCGATGCTTCACTGATCGGTCTTGGATGTGTATTAATGCAAAGGGGACGAGTAATTGCGTATTCGTCTCGACAGCTGAAGCCTCATGAGCAAACTTATCCAGTACACGATTTGGAGTTAGCCGCCATTGTTTTTGCACTAAAAATCTGGCGACATTACCTTTATGGTGTAAAGTTCCAGATATATTCAGATCATAAGAGTTTAAAATATCTGTTTGATCAAAAAGAGCTGAATATGAGACAACAAAGATGGATGAATCTTTTGAAAGATTATGAGTGTGAAATACTTTACCATCCTGGTAAAGCAAATGTAGTGGCAGATGCGTTAAGCCGAAAAGAACCACCTATTCGAGTTGTTTCAGCTCGGATGGGAGTGGTGAGTAAATTGCCAGAAATGATTCAACGTGCCCAGAGAGAAGCCAATGACATGAAGAGTGAGAGAATGGTTGGCTATGTAGATAAACTAGTTGAAAATGCACAAGGAGTGAAGACTTTTCAAGGACGAGTGTGGGTTCCAAAATACGGAGAAACGAGACAGCTGTTACTTGAAGATGCACATTGTACACGATATTCAATCCATCCAGGTAGTACGAAGATGTATAGAAGTTTAAAGCCGTTCTACTGGTGGCCGGGAATGAAACGTGACGTTGGGAGATATGTGGAGAAGTGTCTGACTTGTTTACAAGTCAAGGAAAATCATCAGAAACCATACGGGTTAGTTCAACCACTACCTGTACCGAAGAAAAAGTGGGATGAGATTTCTATGGACTTTATTACCAAGTTACCCCGAACGCCACGAGGGTTTGATTCTATATGGGTAATTGTTGATAGATTGACTAAATCAGCACAGTTCATTCCCATACGAGAAGATTATCAAGCGTCCAAATTAGCAGATATCTATCTTAAGGAGGTGATGAAACGACACGGAGTACCAATCTCAATAGTCTCCGATCGCGATAGTCGTTTTACTTCTCATTTTTGGCAAAGTTTTCAAAAACATTTGGGAACTAAAGTCTTAATGAGTACGGCTTATCATCCGCAGACTGATGGTCAGACCGAGAGAACTATTCAGACGCTAGAAGATATGCTTAGAGCTTCGGTGATTGATTTTGGAGGTAGTTGGGACGATCATCTACCTTTGGCTGAATTTACATATAACAACTCATATCATTCTAGTATTCAAATGGCACCCTTTGAAGCGTTATATGGGTCAATGTGTAGAACACCATCATGTTGGTCAGAAGCGGGAGAAAAGCCACTAGCGGGTCCCGAGATTATAACAGAAACTGAGGCAAAAATAAAAAGCATTCGCGAGCATATGAGAGTTGCTCAACAGCGTCAAAAACAATATGCAGATAAACGAAGAAAACCATTGGAGTTTCAAATTGGAGATATGGTAATGTTAAAAGTGTCTCCCTGGAAGGGAATTATTCGCTTTGGTAAACGTGGCAAGCTAAGTCCACGGTTTATCGGACCTTTTCGTGTAATTCAACGAGTAGGAGCAGTGGCTTATAAACTCGAGCTTCCTGACGAGCTGCGGGGAATTCATAATGTATTTCATATTTCACATCTTCGTAAAACCTTGCATGATGAGTCGATACGAGTTTCTTTGAAAGAAGTTCAGTTAGATCGTAAACTTCAATATCAAGAGCAACCGGAGAAAATTTTAGACAAAAAGATCAAGAAGTTGCGAAATAAAGAGATCGCAGTAGTTAAAGTACAATGGCGACATCATAGAGGCACAGATGTTACTTGGGAAGGCGAAGAAGAGATGCGATTAAAGTATCCCTTTCTATTTCAAGAGATTCCGAGGACGGAATCTTCTGAAGGGGGTAAGAACTTGTAATACCTAAATTTTAAGTTATAGTATAATTATGTTAAATATATATCTATACGAGATTAGATGAGTTAAAATGCGAGTTACGATGTTTAAAAGTTAATTAAAGAAAAGTAGGATGTTAAAAGAGATAAAAGAAATAAAGGAAAATGAAAAAGTATCAAACCGGGTCGTGTTATATAACCCGGGTCGTGTTCGAATGAAACCCGGGTCGGGTTAATTAAATCGGACCGAGTTACGTCAAAAACCAAGCGAGAAATAGCGGGTAAAAACCCGGGGTGGGTTGATCAGCCCGGGTCGGGTTGCGGGTAAAAACCCGGGGCGGGTTTGACAGCCCGGGGCGGGTTCGGTGCGGGTATAAATCCGTTTTTGCCCTCATTTAACCCATTTCACGAACCACAAACTCTTAAAAACGATTTTCAGACCTAGGGGCATAAAAATTGGTCACTTTGGTCGAGAGTTTTGCTTAAGGAAGGTTGGAGAAGTTGGATTAACACCTAAATCGTGTTCTTGAGCCCTTGATTTTGAGGTTAGTGATTTATGGTTTTAGGGTTTTAAACCCTAAGTTCTTGAATCCGGATTTTTGCTTAGAATTAGCTCATGTGTTACTAGTAGGTAGTTAATATGTGTTGTATTGAGCTTCTATTTCGATTATTGCGAAGTTTTAACGGTTGGTTTGGTAAAAACCGCAAATCTTGGAAGTTTTGAAGTCATTGTTTGTGATGTTCATAGTTGCGATCATTATTAGCTATTGATTCTTGATCTAATGAGTTAGATGTGATTAAATTGTTTTGAGAATGTTGAAGTATGATATATGATGTTGTTTTGAGCAGATACACAGAGGAGGGAAAGAGATACACGGGGCACAGGTGGACCATTGACTGAACAGACAGCAGGTGAGTAGTTATAATTCTTTATAACTGATTTGATTATAACTAAGTTAAGATTATTGCACGTCTTAAATGGTTGAGATAACCAATTTACATGAGTTAAACAGGGTTGACAATCCCTTGTTTGATATGGTACTTGATATGATTGAGTATGTTAAATGACTGAGATAGTCATTTAACTTGAGATTTGTAATTTGATTGTGGAGATCTTGGTAATTGTTAAAATGATTTCTGAAATTGACAATTTTACTCACTGAGCTAATTTAGCTCATGAAAATAGTTGTATGTTGTATTATAGGTGACAGGGGTAAGAAGATTGCTGAAGGATGATTGCATGGATTTGGGACATGACTTTTGGCTGTTGTAAATCAGAATACACTTTTGTATAGTTTTGTAAACGGTCTTTTGTAAACTAGTTTTTGGGACATGTTGTTTAAAGTACTTGTTCAAATGATTTCTACTTGTACTTTTGTTGCTTAATCTTGATTATACCATGATCACTGTGTTTATTTTTGAGTGATTATGATGTAATCCAGAGATAAAGAAACTGGGTGTTACATTTTGCTTTGAAACTCACGTACACAACCACCAAGGGTTTCCAATCATTGTGAGTTTCTAATTAGCTTCTTTCAATAGCTAATCATTCATTTACTTATCACGTTTTTTAGACTTGCACACTTCTTTCTGTGCTACCCGAATCAACTCAGGTAATCAATTCGCCACACTCATGCATGTGGTTGTATCTTTCAAAAGATACTCTTTCTAATTCAAGGCATTTATAATCACATCAGTCTTTCAGAGATGGCACAAGATTTCATAACCGAAATCTTTAAGTAACCCATCTGTCTTTGCTATCTCATGTTTAGCTTCTTTTGATCAACTAAGTACTTCAAACTTATATGATCCATATAAACAGTAAGCTTTACACCACATCAGTAGTGTCTCCAAAGCTTCAATGTCAAAGTCATAATTGCTACTGTAATATCATGTATCCAAAGTCAACTCTGGATGCATTTCTATAATCCAGTTTATCTTCTCCGCTTAGCAATAATGCTAATACCGGAGCTTCACATAAGGTTTATTTCAACCTTTGAAAAGATATTTGTGGTCTTTCTACCACCCAAACTTTTTCACTTTTCTTGGTCAACTTTAGTCAGCTAACCGGCAATCAAGGAGCAGTTTTCTACAACTCTCCTATAGTAACCCGCCAATCCAAGGAACTACAATTTCAGTCAGATTCCTCAGGCGGTTCCAGTTTTATCACATCATCAATTCTACTGGATTTATTTTATCATCTTTGGCACTATTATCATGCCCAAAGAATTGAAACTTCTTTTAGCCAAATTTTTCATACTTGGAAAATTTTACATATCACTTAACTCAGTGAAATAACTCCAGTATCTGGTATAAATGTACCTCATATTCGGTCTGATTTCGAGAATATCAGATTCTCAGTAGTCAATGTACATACACATTAACTTATCTTTCTTGTTTTCAAGCAAGATAGGGCTCCATATAATGACACATTCGGTCTTATGAGACCCCAATTCAAAACAATCTCTTTCAATTGTTTTACCACTCTGCCATCTCTACAGAGGCTAATCAATATAGAGCCTAACAACAGGAACGGCTCCCAAGACCTGCTTAATCATAAGTTCTCCTCGCCAATCTGGCAGAAATCCTGGAAGTTCTTTTCAAAAGAAACATCCGAGAATTTATCTAAAGTAGTACACTACTATCACTGCTTTATTTAGCTTGGCCCATACCACGTATGCCAACTACAAAATCATTCCTTTACTAACTCTTTTCCGGGTTTAAGCAAAGGAAAATAACCGGTATTCTCAACAACGGTCATTTACCATGGATGTTCATCCGCTCATTTCTGTTCTAAGAACCATAATGTTCTTATTTCTACAATTCATGTTAGCATAATTCATTGCTAACCAATTCATAAGCACAATTGCTTCAGATTCGCTGGTAGTTATCGGCTTCAGATTTTTAGGGAAGAATAGTCCCGTAAATCCTAGGCAAACTACCTTCCAGGTGTTCAATATCTAGAACATTCTTGCTATCTACCATAGCTATTTCCACAATTTCATCTAAAATCGTTGATGAAATATTCCAACAAGACATCAAGTCATCGATCCCAAGCATAGCTTCATGGATCAAATATAACATACACAAGTTATATTCAGAACAATTAGATCGGATATCATATTGGTCTCCTCACGAGTTTCTTCCATAATCTGCTGGAATGATCAAGGCACCACTGGTCCTTTTTAACCATCCATTTCTTCTTTCTTTCCTGGGTTCACCACCCGTTACTCCACATTTAGCATGTGAGTATGTCATAAGGAAGTGATCTATAGTTCCTCGCTGGAACCACTTCCGTCCCATACAACAAGCTCGAGCAATCTGCTCCTATCATCTGCAATTTCAGCATGTCAACGGTAGAGTCTCAACTCTACAATTTTCCTTAGTGCCTTTCCTGCACTGATCACAATACATAGTGGCTCTGTTTTGGTCCTTTCCCTATAAGGTTGGACCCAATTTGTGACAACTTCTTCTGAGAAGTCCACTTTTATTTTCTGCTTTTCTTGTAGTCTCAACTACTGTTCTTTCACCTTGAATATCAGCCAAGGTGAGCAACCAATTTCTTTATCTGACCACATCAGCTACTACTGCTTATCATGTGTATTTTTCTGCTTTCCGTCCCCTTTTTCTCCACGTATTACGGAGCTTTGACAAAGGGTTGATCCATTTCCTAGAGCTTCGCGCCCTAAATGTCTTCCATGAAGATTCACGGTTCATACTTCTTATACGTCAGAAGTTAGCAACAATTAGGTTATATATGTATAATAACAATTTATATACACCTAACTATACCTCGTGTCTACTGTATTAAGGTTTAAGTCCAGGAATCTACTCTATAGACACCTAGTTCACTTAAACCACGGCTCTGATACCAACTTGTAACACCCGGCTTTTAAAACAAAACACCCCTGAAAATTTTTTCATTTAAAACCAAGGTTTCAAAACTTAAAACCATAACAAAGGGGTATATTTTAATAAAAACGGGTACAAGTGTATCAAGGAGAGTATAAAATACCATGTCTCCATTAAAGCCGGGCTGCTACTGACAGCATCTATGAGTCCCTCTTCAAAGTCACGGACTCTATCTTGTCCCCTATCAGTATCATGCTAACCTGCAGGGACAGTAACAAATATCGTGAGCTATAAAGCTCAGTGAGTAATCAAATCTGCAAATAACATGTATCAAAATACAATCATATAACTGTCTGGATTTCGAATCCAAACTCCTAGCCTTACTGGCTGACCATATATACTCTAGGATTTCACATCCTATTTTGTAGCCCTACAGGCTGAGTCATAGTGACCTGTAATTAACAAGCCACGTTAGTTATTTGCATCTATAATCATGTCTAATCATTCCTGTCCCATTTTTCTTAGTCACAATGGACTGCATCATATATCATGGCTATATAAGCCGCACCCTGTGTCATAGCTATACAAGCTGCACCAAAACATTATCAGTATATAATTCATAGCCCGCAGGCCGCACTAGCTGGGTTTAATAACCCGATATCATAGCCAAAAGGCCGCACCATGTACCTGTAACAAAATCATAGCCAAAAAGGCCTCACCAAATATCATAGCCCGAAGGCCGCATCGGAGACATAGCCCGAAGGCCGCACCGGAGTCATAGCCCGAAGGCCACATCGGAGACATAGCCCGAAGGCCGCACCGGAGTCATAGCCCGAAGGCCACATCGGAGACATAACCCGAAGGCCGCACCGGAGTCATAGCCCGAAGGCCGCACCCATTGGATATAGAATCCAGAAATCATAGCCATATAGGGCGCACCCATTGGATATAGAATCCAGAAATAGTTATGGCTCACGGGTTAGCCCGCTGTTGCCTTGGCTCACGGGTTAGCCCGCTGTTGCCTAGACTCACGGCTCCGTTCTTGTCATCGCAATGACTCACGGCTTATCCGGTCTTGTCTCTTCAATGTATATTTGCACCATCAATTTCGTCCCATAATCAGTTTCAACCTGTAACAACTCAATCATCATATATCACATATGGTATTAGTGAGATTACTCACCTGGATACTAGCTGCGTTTCAATTTCGGTTGTTTCTTGCCTTTGCGTGCACCACAACCATTTTGTCCCATACCTATATACTCATTTATATACCAAATGATAATAGGTTAATAACCATTCCAGTTGACTCTAATACACTAGAGTTCAATACAATATCATTACAATCAATGCCTAGTTAATAGACTTTCCGTTTACTAACTTTTTATGAATTTTACTATTCACCGAGGCATTCGGATCGATCTACAGTGCCCCCGAGGGGTCGGAAACTCAATATAAAAATTTTCCCAAACTTTTCAGACCATAACGAGCCTATGGTCCAAATTTGAGCTAAAACGGACAAGCCAAGCAAAAGTTAGCATTTTGAAGTCCCTGCCTGAGGGGCGCACCCTGCCCAAACATGGGCGCACTGCGCCTGGGCGCACCCCGCCAGGGGCTTGGGCGCACCGCGCCTGTCGCCTGCACAGGTCTCCTGTCCAGCCGCGATTTGTGCACTGTAGCACGCAGTTTTGGCCCATTAAGTCCTTAATTCAGTCCTTAATCGTTTGGGGTTTGTTTCTAGGCTAAAACCTTATACTTTAACAAGGTTTTCAACCATTCAAAACAACTAAATCAATCAATATGAAGAATTAGGGTTCTTAGTTCCAAAACCCCAAAACTTCAAATTCATCAAAAATAACAACCTACTTCCATTTTCTTGAATTAAGTTCTTATTAGCATGACTTGATGGAAGTATTACATCAATTTAAACACATAAACATAACTGAAATTTACAAATTTCAGTTTCTATAAAACCCATTTAGAACTTCTTCAAGAACTAGACAAAAAGGGCAATCTACTCACCTTAATTGCTTGGAAATCACCCATTCCAACAATTGTTCCTAGTTCTTGCTTCAATTTCATGATCTCCTGCAGAAATCGTATCTCCAAACCCTCTCCCGTTGCTGGACAATGTTCAGTCAAAGAGAGAGTCAACTCTCTTCTACTTATACTTCAAATTTTTACATTTTTGGTCCTTAAGTTCATTTTCTTGAACTTTGGCCACAAAATCAAGTTTTATTACAATAAAACTTTCACTCTTTATACATTTTCCACAACCAATAATATTTTTCATATTTGGTCCTTCACATGGTCAAATGACCAAAATACCCTTTTGCGGTAAAACGACCCAAATTCAGTTTTTATAACATTTTAAGTCCAAAACTCAAAATATTATTTCAAACCAAATACTTTTCTGTCCAAAAGACCAATTTACCCTTCCAAGGTAAAATGACCATTTTGCCCTTTTTATTATAATTATATAATAAAACATGTCTTGGCGTTACAACCAATGACAATCCATAATAATCAAATTAAATATTTACAAAACTCTTAAGACAATAAACATTAATTATCGTCAATATAAGTCATTTAATTTATCATTTAACATCATTAGTCATTCATCATCATACATTATTAGTCATTCATAATTATATGTCTTTTGTCATTCATCTTCATAAGTCTTTAAAAATCATCACCATTTAACATTTAAAAGTTAACAATAACATCAATTATAATATAACCTAAATATGTATGCAAGCTTCTAAACCCTTCTCGAGTCATATTGTGTCTAAATTCTTCAACTCACTGAAGCCTATGTATAGTTAGCATAAAGCCACTATGCATTACTCATTATTTTCGTCATTTCAAGGTACAAGTATGTTGTAATCACTGTGAAGATTATAACACGTGTAATATTCTGTTAGTTAGTTAGCTTAATATCTCTAGAATAGCATTCTACTTTTGAGTATAAATAGTTAGTTGTATTCACTTTTACTGTAACGAATTTCAATAACAGATTTTACATTTCTCTCATTCGTATTCTTAGAATGGTATCAGAGCAACAAAATCGATCCTGATTTCTACCCTAATTCGTTCAATTTTTGATCTTAATCATGAGTTCAAATCCGATTAGTGATTCAAATACAAATTCTCTTCTAATTCGACACATAATTCTTCTTCCGACTCTAAGGGAAATGATCCGCATATGATTTTGGTATCCAATTTACTCACTGGTAACGAAAACTACATGCAGTGGAAATTTTCGATACAATTAGCCCTTGGAGCTAAGAAGAAGATAGGATTTATCGATGGTACATCGAATCGACCTGATTCACAAGGTTCCGAGCTTGATGAGTGGAAGAGTACCGATTGCATGGTCAGATCATGGCTTCTCAATGCGATTTCAAAAGAGATTGCTGGAGCCTTCATTTTTGCAACAATTGCTAAAGAACTATGGCAAGAATTGGAAGAACACTTTGGAGAAAGCAATGGTCCTCTTATATACCAGTTACAAAGACAGATTTCATCAATTAGCCAAGGTGATTCATCTCTTTCCAAGTATTATACAAAATTGAAACAACTTTGGGACCAATTGAACTGTGTAGTTCAATTGCCGCCATGTTCTTGTGGTTCGTCAAAGGCGATTTCAGATTTTACTTCTTCTGCAAGATTAATGCAATTCCTAATGGGATTAAACGATTCATATGATGGTTTACGCAATCAGATACTCGTTCTAGATCCTTTACCTACTGTATATAAAGCTTATTCTATGGCATTGAGTGTTGAAAAACAGAGAGAGATTCAGGTTAATTTCACTAATCCAACTGATGTCTCAGCAATGTTGGCAAAATCGTCAAACTATAACTCCAATACAAAGAAATCATTCCAATATAAACCAAGAAATGACTCAAAAGGAAAGAATAATAATGATCGTTACTGTGATCATTGTAAAATTGCTGGCCATACCAAAGACATCTGTTTCAAAATTCATGGCTATCCTGACTGGTATAAGGATCTCAAGGACAAAAAGAAAGCAAGTATGAACTCTGCACACATGGCTAATTCTTCTTACCCACAGCAAAATGAAAGTCCTCTTCATGACGGTACAGAAGGACGACAGTCTAATGATCAATATATGGAAGATTTGCTACAACAATTTACTCAATTCATGAAATCAAATCAAAAAGCTGATGGTCATTTTGCAAATATGTCACACTTTGGGGATTTTGCAGGTATGAATTTATCACTCTTGAATTCGTTAAGAACTGGTAAGTTTGGAAAAGACATATGGATCCTTGATACAGGAGCCACTGCTCACATGTGTTCAAATTTATCCTCAATACAACACTTATCCCCTGTTTCCAAATATACTCCTATATTTTTACCTGATAGCTCAATAAGATCGGTCACTCATACCGGTTCAATTGCCCTTAATTCCAGATTGACTCTAAAGAATGTTTTACATGTTCCTGAATTCACATGTAATTTACTTTCTGTCAAGGCACTTGCTGAATCTGGATCTATTTTTTTCAAATTCTACTCAACACATTGTATTTTGCAGGACCTTGAGACTGAAAAACTCTTGGCCTTTGGAAGGATCATTGGAAATCTCTTCGTCCTGGATAATCAAAGTCTTATATCTGTTTCTTCTGTTTCGCATCATTATCCTTGTAAAACTTTACATCTGTGTAATGTTGTTCAATGTTCAAATAAGGAAAACTATTCCATTTGGCATAAAAGACTTGGTCACTCTTCTGATTCTACTATGACTCGTTTGGATTTTATTCCTCCAAAGACTAATACTGATACACTACCTTGTACTTCGTGTCATAAAGCAAAACAAAAACGATTACCCTTCTACAATAGTGACTCTTTCACAACACAGTGCTTTGACCTCATTCACGTTGACTTATGGGGTCCTTATAAGTCAAAAACCATTACAGGAACTTCATATTTTTTAACTATTGTAGAAGATTATTCTAGATCCACATGGACCTTTCTTTTACATGACAAAACCCAAGTTCATCCTACTCTTACAAATTTCTTTGCTTATGTCTCTAATCAGTTTCAAACAACTGTTAAAACTATTAGAACTGATAATGGTTCTGAATTCGTCAATCTTAATTGTCAAAAATTATTTTCTTCCTTAGGAATTATACACCAGAAAACAGTTCCTTATTCACCCCAACAGAATGGAAGGGTTGAAAGGAAACATCAACACCTTCTACAAGTTGCTAGAGCTATCATGAACCAATCTAATTTGCCCATTTCTTTTTGGGGTCATGCTATTTTGATGGCTACTTACATCATCAATATCTTACCCACTCAAACTCTTTCTTGGAAAACTCCTTATTCCAAACTCTATAATAAATCTCCTACATACGAAAATCTGAAAGTATTTGGCTGCTTGTGTTTTGCTACAAATACAATCCCTCATAAAACAAAGTTCGAATCTAGAGCCACTAAGTGTTGTTTTCTTGGATACAATACTGGACAAAAAGCTTACAAATTATATGACCTTTATGACAAAAAGGTCATAATGTCTAGAGATGTAATCTTCTATGAGCATATTTTTCCTTATAAAGGAGTTCAAGCAAACTCTAGTGATAATGACATAGTGATACCAAAAATTATAAACGAAGGTCCTATTGAAGTTAATGATGCAGAGTTTATACCTTCACAAGAATATGATCCTGATAACATAGACCTTATAAATGAAAATGAAAATTTTCATGATCCGGGGCAAAACGGTCAAAATGAAAATGTCAATGATGCAAACCACAGAGCAGGGACAAGAACAAGAAAAAATTCGGCATGTCACAAAGACTATATTATGCATTGCACTGATGATACATCAAAGAAATTTACATCTCCTCACTATCCACCAACATATCCTTATTTTCATTCCGCAATGTTAACCCAAACCCATAAAAGTTTTCTTAATTCAATCTCTCAAATTTCTGAACCAACCAACTATGAACAAGCTAGTAAAGACAGTGAATGGGTCAAGGCTATGAACAAAGAGTTGGAAGCTTTGGAAAGTAATGACACATGGACCATTATGCCCTTACCGCAAAATAAAAGACCAATAGGATCAAAGTGGGTATATAAAGTGAAACTACATCCAGATGGTACTGTTGAAAGGTACAAAGCAAGGCTTGTGGCGAAGGGATATAATCAGATATATGTCATTGATTATTTAGATAGTTTTTCACCTGTTGCAAAGGTAGTTACAGTAAGAATATTACTAGCATTATCTACATCAAAAGGATGGTTATTACATCAATTGGATATAAACAATGCATTCCTACACGGTTTTCTTGAAGAAGAGGTCTACTTACTACCACCACAAGGCTATGAAAAGGCGAAACCAGGAGAAGTATGCAAATTAAATAAGTCCTTATACGGACTCAAGCAGGCCAGTAGACAATGGCACATAGAATTCTGTAATAAATTGTTACAATTTGGGTTCAAACAATCTCCACATGATCATTGTCTTTTCACAAAAGGAGAGGGAACGAAATTTATAGCATTAGTGGTGTATGTTGATGATGTTTTGATCACAGGTCAAAACAAGGATCTTATTACAGAAGTTAAGGAGTACTTACATAAAGTTTTCACCATAAAGGACCTAGGTGATGCAAGCTATTTTCTGGCTATAGAATTATTAAGAACAGACAAGGGATTATATGTGAATCAAAGAAAATACGTACTCGATATACTTTCAGAAATGGGATTGACAGGGGCAAAACCGGCATCAACCCCAGTTATCAAGAATATGCAATTATGCAAGGATGAAGGGCAATTGTTAGAAGATCCAGAGAAATACAGAAAGTTAGTTGGTAAACTACTTTATCTCAATTTTACAAGACCTGATATTAGTTATGCAGTTCAGCAATTAAGTCAATATTTACATATGCCAACTGAAATACATTGGAAAGCTGCAGTACAAGTCTTAAAATACCTAAAGGGATCTCCATCGAAAGGTCTATTCTTTGATAAAGATTCTTCAAATGTAGAAATAACGGCGTACAGTGATTCAGATTGGGCAACATGTAAGGATACAAGAAGATCGTTAAGTGGTTATTGCATATTCATTGGATCATCCTTGGTGTCATGGAAAACGAAGAAACAGAAAACAGTATCAAGGTCATCGTGTGAAGCTGAATATAGAAGCCTTGCTGCAACTGTATGTGAACTGCTTTGGATCAGCTACATCATTCGATATTTTAAAATAAATATAAAGATACCTGTTTCACTATGGTGTGATAACAAGGCAGCCATACACATTACACAAAATCCAATATTTCATGAAAGAACTAAGCATCTGGATATTGATTGTCATCTCGTAAGGGATCAATATAAGTTGGGTTTTGTGATTCCTAAACATGTATCCACAAAACAACAAGTTGCAGATATGTTCACGAAAGGATTATATGGTCCACAATTTCAAACTTTGCTATCCAAGTTGAACCTTCGAGATGTTCATCAAGGAGGTCCAACTTGAAGGGAGAATGTGAAGATTATAACACGTGTAATATTCTGTTAGTTAGTTAGCTTAATATCTCTAGAATAGCATTCTACTTTTGAGTATAAATAGTTAGTTGTATTCACTTTTACTGTAACGAATTTCAATAACAGATTTTACATTTCTCTCATTCGTATTCTTAGAAAAGTATCATACATGAGGTAGCTAGCCTACATACCCAAGTGAGGCATGTTTAGAATACTATCATTGAGACAATGGTCTTTCTTCTTTCGTCACTGGTTTCATTGTTTGCGTGAGATTTTCATGCACATTCAAGCCTTTCCCATCATAGATGAATGTACATATTCATGAGAAAAATAATTTGCAAATAATACACTCTTTTAGTCTTAATCAAAATACTCTTCAAAATATCATTTTCATGAACGCACGTAGGGTTATATATATTATTATCTAGTTCAAAACATGACAAACAGTTTAATCATATATAAAATATATTTTAATTTATCTTTTCTAGTATCCATCTACCCAAATAAGTAATAAGCTGAGTGACCAAGTGGGTTTTCTTTAACCCTAACAGAGAGGTGGGCTTTTGGGCTCAGAATAATGGAATATAAATATAACTCAATAATCCACTACTCCTAAAATGTACTTCAGTTAAATCCTAAACTCAAACCCAAACCCTTTTAACATGAACTAATCTAATATTTACACGTTAATGGTTGCACTTGTAGTGCTGATATCTACAATTATACAACAAAAGCCTTTCGAACTAGCTCTACCTCACACAACATATAAGGGAGTCGCTAAACTAGACATAAAAACAAGAATTAAACACAATTATCGAATTCATAAGAGAATAACTTATGTGGTCAGATAACAAATCATGACCAAAAGTAAGAACCTAAAAGCATACATACCACGATAACCAACCCGACATATAACAACTTTATTGATTGAAATACCGAAAAATCTTAATAATATTCATATTTTTGTTAGTGAAAATTAAGATCGTATGCTTTCACGCCATTAGTCCCAAAAATTCCAAAATGTTTCTCAAACTCATTGCCATCTTTTTCATTCTCATCAAACAAATCAAACAAGAAAACTTCCACACCAATCTCAGGCCTTTTGGGTGTACCAACGTTATTCAAACCCCTTTTCACAACATTCCCATTGTAAGCCAATGCATTCTCACCGCTTGCTGCTTCGCCGCCGGCCGTCGGCCATCCTGTCTCCGTCACCACTACTGGAATCTCACCATACCCTTCTCTCTCCATCGCGTATATAAATGCATCAACCGTCTGATCAAACAAATTATCGTAAACCAGATCCTGGTCATGCAAACTACTTCCAGATCTGAATAAAGCAGAGTCTAACGATACAAATTGTGGGTTGTTTATGTAACTAAAGTAAGGGTAGACGTTCACCATCAATGGCGAGGAAGTGTCGCGGAGGAATTGAAGGAGTCGGGTCAAATCGGGTAAGATATTCGGGTCGAAATATGAAGATGATGGTGGGTAAGAATTTGAGAGAATCGAAGCTGCTTGTGCCGATGAGATTTTTATTTTTTCCGATAGGCCGATAGATGTTAAAGCTTCATAAATGTTGAAAATGGCGGGAATCACGTGGGGTGTGTAAAAAGGGTCTTTTAGAAATACTTCGTTTCCGACGACAATGTACCGGATTTGATCGGCTGGGACGTGGGCGAAGATATTGGATTGAAGCCAGTCGTTAGCGGCGGTAGCGGTGCTGGTAGCGATGGAAGGGAGTTCTTCATTGGGGACTCCGATAGTGAGTTGAATCCCGGTGCCGGAGAACGGCCGTAGTGACTCCGGGTCAGGGTTGAATAGTCGAATGCTTGAAATTCCGTTGGTTTTGATGAGATTCACGGCGTCGGAGGGCGTTGGAAGGTTGTTGGCGACACGGCCGTAGCAAATCCCGATAGGTACAGCAACTGCAAAGAAACCACGGGAATAAGCAAATTTTATTTCATGTTGTAATGAGTTGTACATTGTGCATGTATAAGTTGGATGAAATTTCTAAAAGGATGAAACATGACGAGGCTGTCGTGTACACAAATTTCCTCTTTTATTTTGGGTTTGTTTTTGGATTGTTTATTTAAATTAGCTTGTTTTTTGGGTTATCTTATTCTGTATTAGTATGGAGGTTTAAAGAATTCTTTATATTAACTTATCTAAAATATCAAAACGTAACAGGTGTATATATTATTCTTTTAGTATTTATAATCTTTTCTTATATACGTGATGAGAAATAAATTATCAAAAATTCTTAATTTAAGTGAATAAGTGTTTTTATTATATCACGTATACAAACTCTTAAACTAATTTATTATCGGTGTCAAACCTCACAAAATCAATAATCACTTCAAATAAACAATACAAACACCTCGTTAGTCAATATATAATCCTAAGACTAAAGGGAGTGGATACCCTTTACTAGGGGTGTTATTCGGTCGGTTTTTTCGGTTTTCGGTTTTTTCGGTTTTTTAGCATCTTAAAACTAACCATAACCAAACCAAATAAGGATCGGTTTAATTGGTTTTGGTTTATTCGGTTACGGTTTAATCGGATTGGTTTACCGGTTAAACCAAATAAACATTCGTAAGAAAAAGTAGACATAAACTTAAGAAAAACTCACTGAACTTTTACCAAATGAAAACAAAAACATTATACGTAAGTACATAACATATGAGGAAAAATGGGACGGTAAAAAAAGACGATCTCAAATAGTCAAATGGGTTTGTCGAATTTGGATTTTGGACAATTGGATTATTGGACTAATTGGGCTTTATACGTATATAGTTTATTGTAACTTATTAACGAGTTATACAATTTTCTGTTAACAAATATATATGAATTAAGATATAAAATATTAATTTATAAAAATATATATTAATTAATAATTTATTCGGTTTTCGGTTTAACCAAAACAATTAAATTTTAACCAAAACCAAACCGAATAAGGTATCCTTATTCGGTTAACCAAACCAAATTAACCGAAAACCAAAAACAACCCAAACCAAACAACCCAAACATCATTCGGTTCAGTTCGGTTATTCGATTTCGGTTTTTTCTCACACCCAAAGGGCCTTTACCTCCATTCACTTTTCTAGTGGCACATAAAACCATACATTCTTTCACTCTCTTAAATCTAAAAAATTGGTATTCTTCACTTTCCCCTCATTTTTGTTACAATAATTACATAACAAATCTCTCACTCACACACATTATATATATATATATATATATATATATATATATATATATATATATATATATATATATATATATATATATATATATATATATATATATATATATATATATATATATAATTAAACAATTCCAAAAGCATTATATACACATCTTATTTCTCAATTTCAAAAAGAAAGAGAAAAAAAAAACGTAAAGAAACACACGTTTGATACAAACCACGGAAAGTGCAGATATTTGTAATTCACTGTGTGTAGGTGTGTGTTGTATATGCTGTGTCGACTACTTACATATGGGGTGTAGTGTGCAGTGCTCTCCCCAACTGGGATGGTATACCCACACCCACCACCGTGGACAGGTCACAACCCGCATAGTGCGGGACATCCCCACCGGTAAATCTAATATTCTACATTCCTATATGATGTATATATGATATGACAAGTTTGCCCATCATAGTGATTTACAATGTTATTCTAGTATCCTTAATACTCATCAAGTCAAAGTAAACGGTGAAAATTGATCTCATAGACATTTTGCATCAACCAATCATCTATAACAAAAAAAAATAAAAAAATATCCAGATCTTACAATTTATCATTTTTTCTTAATATAAAAAAAATTGTAATACCCCACGACAAGAAAATAGATGTTTTAAATCTATGTTTTAGATATGAATTTGGATGTTTTTATTGCTAAAAGAAACATACGTGGACTATATTATATAAGTAATGCATGACAAAAAAAAAAAAAAAATGAAGATAATTACCTGACATATGAAAGAGAAGCCCGAATGTGTGTAAATAGATGAAAAGTTGGTGTATTCTTCTTGTGTCATTTGTCATCTCTAGGTTAGGTGTGTCATGTTGGTTAATACTGGTTGTATATATAGGTATGTATATCATATTATAAAAATGGGGTCATGTTGATCAAATTGATTAATAACATAATAAATAGAAATGTTTTTATATTTAGGAGTAAACACATAGAATAGAACAACACAGTGTTTAGGTTAATTTTATTTTAAGTAATAAAATTTCATCAAAACTTATGATCTACCTCAATTTCGTTCGTGAGGTTAATTTTATTTTAAGTAACAAAATTTCATCAAAAATTATGATCTACCTCAATTTCGTTCGTGTTATGACCAAACTTTTAACTGTTTTTGTTCAAAGAAAGATATAGCAATTTGTTTAACCATCGAAATTTTTATAGTTTATTCTGATGAAATGAAATACGATTATATATATAAAAAAAAAGATAGTTTGTCTGAAATAAGAAATAATTTAAGTTACGTTGGTATAAATGCATCTAACCGTTCTTTATGCCCAAATCAATGTTTTCAAAACGACAATAAGCATTATATAGTTGATCACCATATATGAATGGGAACTCTTAAAACTCTATAACGAGGTTTGGTTGGTTATAGTTGGTAAGATGTAAAAAGGCAATGCACCTCTGGTTCTAATTAAATGGTGGTGGTTGTCTTTGTGTGTTATGGTCTTTTTCATGGATTATTTTGTCTATTTGAGTAATACCCAGATGTTTTAACAAAATGTTCTTCATTTTTCTGTAGATTTCAATTTCTTCTGGGTTGATAGCCAATAAGTTTGAAATTTGAAGTTGGTTTTTTCATTCTATTGATTTCTTTTTCTTGGTGCAGGTTTGATATTAATGACTAATGATTTCAAGAATCCTTGTCTTCACAAAGGTTCACGCTTAGTAAATTGCTTCTGATGAGAAAAATAGAGAAAGGTGCCCTATATCAAACTACTCCAATTGCATCATTCTTGTTTTAGTTACAAACATATAAGAAGATTTACATTTTCACTTAATTATTGTGCTTAAACAAACAGTTAAGATTGGATGATTGTGTATCTTTACTTGTAGATGAAAACACCTCTAAATAATAAATGATAGGAGCAGATGAATTCCAATTCAACTTGTTAGTATCCAATTCCTGAAATTTCAACTTGTTACCACCCAAATAGCATCGAGTAAATAAGACACAGCTACTTGGTCTTGTTAAAACTACATATTTTGAACAAATATGGGGAAATAGCTAGTTGGTCGTCAAGGGGCTCTGTCAAATGGTTTTGTATCATTATAGCATGTGTCCCAAACCGCTTCCATTGCATCTTTAGCAGCTGCTTCTGAACAGTAAGGATTGTTGGCCAATGACTTCATTACCCGTCTTCTCACACACTCCTTTATATATCAAATCAAATAAGAAATTTGTAAAAATTAAATAAGCAGATAATGTTATGTTATTTTTGACAGACTTACTTGCTCATGGCCTCTTATTTTTACAAAGCCTCGCAAGAGTTCCCTTTTGTAGTGGCAGTCACCACTGAGATGACCAGCTCGGATCTGTTTATAAGATAAAATTAACGGATTGATTGAGAAATTAAGAATATAAGAAGGTGGATGAGGATCTTAGACCTCACTACAGGCATGATGAGCACAATTACTCCAATCCAAGTTTGCAGCTCGACAGTCGTCGTATGCGTGAATTAGTTCATGGATAACCACTTGATTTACCTCATCTTGAATGTTCATGTAATTGCTACACACCACTATCTACAAAATGCAAAATCCACTCGATACAGATTTCAATTGAAGACGTTTAGAGTATCAAATGGATATACAAAAATAACTATTACCCCTTCTCCACGAACATAACCACCACTCATCCGCTGGTCGCAATTGACAGCCTTGATAAAAGTGGGCGCAATATTGCATCCACTTTTCTGCAAATGCTCCCGTAAAAACTTCACCGACGGAGCTGATATTTCCGATTCAAATTACGACTATGATGCAAAATTATAAATCCTAAGAATCTGAAAAAGGATATACGGAATTACTTCTAAGGCTTCTTTGGATCATAGTCTCGCACTCCTTCACGGTCATGCCGCCCTCAGCGGCAGGCGAGAAGCTGTTGCCGGAGGCGGGTACAGAATCGGATCCCGTTGCCATTATGTTGGTGCGGCGATTACGGTGACCGCGGACTTGGCCCTTACCGTTTATGGAAATCGAAGATTGCAGCTTCAAAACAGTCGCAGATGGGAGCTTCAATTCTCAGTCCTTGTTGATTAAAAAAATCGAAGATGGAGGCTTGACCTTCAAGATCGCATATGACAGCTTCAAAAAAATCACGGGTTAGGTTGGGGGTATTGTTGTCTTTCCAGTTTCCATATCAAAGGCTCATGGTTTTTGACCTTTTTGCCCTCATATTGTAACAATTCAAACAACAACAAAGTTACTGATGTATTATTTAGAAAGTTAACTTTTAACAAATATTACACAAAAATACTCTAGACACATCCACACATATACATACATACAGACAACCTAGATACACACACACAACTACTAAAACAAAGTCACATACAGACACGCCTTATACATACACATGTACACATACCTAGACACACAAATACACGTAAATACAACTATATCGGTTTTGATCGAATATTTTCATAGCCACACACACATAATAATAGCGTACTTATGATTTTTCACCTTAATATCAATTTACATAGTTTTTTTTACCAGAAATAGCCAAGTAGTTACAACTTTTCATCTAGAATAGCAATAAACTCATAATTTTTTTGCCAATAAAAGCAATGTACTTTGAGCACAATGGTTTAATAGAGAAAAAATTAAAAATATAAAAAAATTAAAAATAAGAATTGATAGTGCGAACCAGTCAAGAATCCAAAGATAATTACTCTGGAATAGCTTAGATTATAAAATTGAAAGAACCCAAGACCTGTCAAACTTTTTCCATTCAAAGGAAATCTTACAATTCATATAAATTAAATTAAACTTAAGAATTCCTATACTTTCAGATTCTTATTTAATATCCTAAATCGTATAAATTAAACTAAACATTGAATTCTAACACAAATATTCAGTAATACCACTAAAAGAAAGCTACCAAAACTTTGAAGATCCGGCAATTCCACGCTTACAAGCTGCAGATGATCATCATCATTGCTTTCCCCACAGGTATCAAAGTTACAAATTAGTGCATCGATAGAGGTAGAAAGGAGTCGTATTCCACACCCAAAAAAGTCGAATTCTCTTCTTCATCTCTCTCTGCGATTTCCAAGCAAGCAATTCGCTCTGCATTTATCGGTTCTTTCATAGTTGTTGGAACAAACGATAATCTGCATTAAATCATTGGTTTGAAACTCAAGCTTACAATAATCGATTAATGTAAAAACCTTTAAGATAAAGGATAAGAGTTCTTCCGTGCAGTTTTACAAGTAAAAAGTTTGGAATCTTTATAATTTTTTGTCTCGTATTTTAATTCGTCAGCAAGAGAATGGTCTCATTTCATCTTTTTTATAATCAAATCTGATGATGAAAGATCAATATGATTTTTGAATGAAATTCGATAAACTAAATAATAATAATTAATTTTATTATTTACAACGAATATATATTTAAGGATTTATTAGTTTGTCATGAAAGTCCTTAACTTTTTCGTAAATGTTCGGTTTTGTCCTTTCATGGATTTTATGTCCACTAAAGCCCAAAATTTGCAAACGTTTTTCCATCTTTGTCTCTGAAACCTATGATAACAGGTTTCCAGGTTACCTTGAAAGTATTTTCGCATAGAAGTCCTTGAGTTTTTCAAAAATGTTCCGTTTTGTCCTCTAATACCGCCACCACCCACCACCACTGCAGTTCGAAGTGGTGGTGGTGGTGGGTGGTGGCGGTGGTGGAGGGCAAAACCAAACATTTTCGAAAAACTTAATGATTTTTATATGAAATTAATTTAATGGTAAAAATGTAAAAATTTGCACACATAAAGACTTTGATATGAAAATAATTTGAAGGTAACCTGGAAACTTGCTACCACAAGTTTCAGAGACAAATATAGAAAAACGTTTGCAAATTTTGGGCTTTACTGGACATAAAATTCAAAGAATGACAAAACCGAACATTTACGACAAACTTAAGGACTTTTATGACAAAAGCCCTATATTTAATTTTCAATATTATTTGCCAATCTCTTTATTTTGTTTATTAATGATACAATGTTAATTCACAATATTAATTTCATATACTTGTGTGTTAAGTATGGAATAAAACAATTCTTTATTGCAATGTCGCAACCTTTGATGCTGCGGTCGCTTTCATAATCTACATTGTGAAAAAATTCCGATGTGGTAGTACAATAAAATTTCCCATTGTGTTAAGATATAGTATCATGACGTTGTACACTGTAATAAAAATCACGTAAGCGTCCACAGAATAGATATAAGTGTGCGAGATACAAGAACAAAATACGATATCTTCGGAGCAAAAAATTAAGAGTGACAATTTGTCCAAAAATAGTTCCCAAATATTATTTTTCTTTTGTTAAAAGCAAAGAATGATTCCAAGATGATCATCTTTGCTTCAAATATACCCCCAATCTTCTTTTACCTTTTTTGCTTTTACAAAACACATTAGACATTATTAGAATACTATAACTTTTTTATTTTGTATGTATTAATAAAAAACAATCAAACGTATACTCATATCGTGATAATAGCATAAGTTTATGTCATAAAATGACATGAAAGAATGTTTGTTTATCCAACTCTTTCATAAAGCAAAAGTCACTCCTTTTGGATTCAAAAACCCTTCTACACCCCTCTTCACCGAAACGCACCCTTCACTTTACAAATCAACACATCCAATGTGTACTTAAACAACTTCTTCTTGCTCATTCTTTGCATCTTCTCCACACTTTAACCTCCAAACCAGAAAGAAAAAAAAAAATGTCACAAGAAATGCCTATCGTGTACCCAGTTTCTGACACTATTCCAACTTCAAACCACTCGTCAAACGGATCGTATGGGACAGTCTTCATTGTCTTAGCAGTGATCATAATCCTCTCTGCATTCGCTTGCTTTCTTGGACGACTATTTAACAAGCGTCAAAATGTGGCAACACCATCTACGCACAGCCTTCCAACAAAAGAGAAACATGCAAAGCGTAATGCTAAAGATGGGGACATTGAGTTTGGGTACGATAAGAAGTTTGCTAGCGCTAAAGTTGCAGCCACTGGTGAGCCAACCATGGACCGGACTGGGTCTTCTGGTGAACCAAAGATGGTGCGGCCTAACTCATTTCATGAACCAAACATGAACCGACCTAACTCTTTTCAAGAACCAAACAAGATGAGGCCTAACTCGTTTGGTGAACCAGCCATGGGAAGACCTGCACACTCATTTCAAGATCCATACAAGGTGGGGTCTGACTCGTTTCATGAACCAGCAATTGGTCGACCTGACTCATTTGACCAACCAGCCATGAGGCGACCTGACTCATTCCAAGAACCAACCATGGAACGACCAAACTCGTTTAATAAGGGTGAATCTCAAGGTGATCAAATGAGGTTTGATGCTGTTCGAGATAACAAACTGAACTTCATACCGCGTACTCGAGCACAACGTTACTGAATGTGGAAATGGATTTCTTCAAAGTTCGGTTATCTCTTTAATCGACAATAAAGAAAAGAATCAAAATAATGATGTTATGGTCGAAGCATGCCATTCAAAAATAAGTTGTTTATGTTGATTAAGGGTTTTTTGGTTAATGTCGAGGTATAGATTAATTGTAATGTGACTAGTGGAACATAGTGTTTGAAGTATAGGTGTATATTTGTTTCTTTAAGTGTGTAAAGAAATAGTATAAGATTGTCAAGAAGTATATAACTTCACAATCGGATCACTTTGTGATTTGTAAGTTTGGTTAATATGTCGATTTTGATATATTTAACTCGTTCTACCTATTAAACGCGTTTCATTTTCTAGGAAGCTCTTAAAATTTAGCTGTTTGATCGGATTAAGATAAAACACCATATTGTAAAGTAAATAAATCGGAATGATCACATCTTTATTACTTAGAACTAGAAGTGAAACTTGTGAGTTGTGACTTGTTTCATATATTTATAAGTTTCTGTCAACAAAGTGACGATAAAATTTTATTTGGTTATCGCAAATCTATATAAACATGAATGATAATGCTTTTGTAACAAGTTATATATATTATAAATTTAACTAATCGACATTTTTTTCCATTTACTATAAAATATTTAAACTTGTCCAACTGATATAAAAGTTAGCCCTATGTCACAAAATATATCACATCATATATCGCGATTAATGTAAACCTATAACTCGTATGATACAACCCAGAAACATAGGAAACAAAATCGAATCATATAACTATAATAACCTTACACGTTTCAGTTTTGCTATTCAGAAAGAGCTAACGGTGCAGCTTGTTGCCCGTTTAAACTCGATCGCGTTGTAAACCTATTATCTTATTGTACTACTTTTGAATAAGGTGTTGGTAATTTGTATTGCCTATATGTATTTAAATGTAATAGATTAATTTGTCGACCAAATACAATATTGATGAACATTAAACAAGTAAGGGAGGTACAAAGTGCACACTTGTTTGAGTTTGATTAATATTCAAAGTACACTGTCATTTAGGGACGAAGCCCCTGAATGAACGGGGGTCCGGGGGCAGCCCCCTAGTAGCAGGTCCAAAGGGCGGCCGTCCCTGGCGGGGTCTAAGGGGCAGAGCCTGGCTGGGGTCGAAATGCCTTTGTAATTTACGTTATCCGAATACTCGTCCGAGTACTCCCCGCCTAGCCAAGTAATCGCTACTTGCTAGTCCACCGACTTGGAAGCGCCTAGCGTCTTTTGCAACACTGGATACAAGTATGGAATAAAAACAAAGATATCAACGGATAGCAAAAACAAAAAGGTGAGGATGAAACTTTCATGTAAAAATATAATAAAATGCATGTCATTTGCACATACGAAGATGAATAACTTTCTGGGTTTTGCATTTTTTTAAATACCAAGTACCAATAAAATCTATTAAAAAACAATCACGTCACTAAACTTTAGTGGTTGTATCATTTTGATAAAGAAAACCGAATTGGAATGGATTTTTATTGACTGTTTTTTATGTATATTGAATCTTTGACTATTTGACAATCTCTCGAAGCGTTCACCTTGATCAACGGATGATATTGCAAGACGTGGAAAGCATTGTGTACGTGGGATACACATATTGGACGGTGCCCCAACTACTTCGGCACGGTGGCTTTTTGGAGCTTTGCAACTCGGAACCGGAAGCGAAAGATAGGTCTCTAATCAAAATTGAGACGCGGATAACATCTTTAATTTTTAGCCTCTCAAACAGCTTTGGATCTTTCAATTTGAAGTCGATTGAATGTTGGACGGATTCGGTTTTACTCATCAGTAAGTGAAAATGCCTTTGTTTTGGATTATTTTCTGCTGAATTAGTACTTAGTAAACTCAAAAACCTAGTTTTTGCTTAATGCATGGTTAATTGTTTGATATAGCAAGTTTAGTGAGTTTTTGCTTGTATTCCGAGGTTGCGTTGATAGAATGATTATGTGTTTATGATGTCGGATTCGGATGCTTTTGATTTGAATTCGTTTCATAAGTTGTTTCTAGTTGACTAATCCATCTGCAATTCTCAATCAGCAAAGCAGTTAAACTCCATTGACCGATTTAAGTTCAATGGCTGAAAAGGAAGGGAGTAATACACGGAAAAATGTCCAAATGCCTGAGATAAACGGACGTCCACGCATTAATCTTCCCGCACTCCGTGGTTTCTTATCACAGTTCCCTGGAAAACTTCAGAAACATCTTAAGGTGAGTTGATTCTTCTGAAAACCTGTAATCACATAATTATCTTATCTGCCTATAACATTAAGCATATATGATGCAGTCAAGGTTCAAGAGGCCAACCGAAAAGGATGCAGCAAACAGGGAGATGTTCAAATTCAAGGATGCAAAAATCAATCTAGAAAAGCAACTGCAAGCTTGGAGAAAAAATCCTGTATGGGATGTTAATCAACCCCCTGCTATTGAGGTAAGAGTTACCTAATCATTCGCACAAGTGATTATACTTATCTGTTTACTTGATTCAAATGGAATTTAGATTTTCTAACAAAAGTACCTAACACAAAGCCTATTTACTAACTTATAGATTTAAATTTTGCAGGTCAGTGTACCTAAAGACTCTTTATGCCAACTAAACGTGGAAGTAAATGTAGGCTTACCCCCAGATGCAATATACAACATTGTAATTGATCCAGACAATAAGAGAGTCTTCAAGAACATTCAAGAAGTTTTATCCAGAAAAGTTTTGCTTGATGAAGGTTCAAGGCAAGTTGTTGAACTTGAACAAGCTGCTATATGGAGGTTTCTGTTTTGGTCAGGAACCATTTCTGTTCATGTAATGGTAGATCAAAACCGCGAAGATTACTCTGTAAGTAACAACTTATTTTGAAACTATACACAATAAATGTCATTTTTCTAAAACTTTTTTTATGATTCTCAGATGAAATTCAAGCAAGTAAAGCCAGGATTTATGAAAAGATTTGAAGGTTGTTGGAGAGTTGAACCAATACTGCTTGATGAAAAACTATGTTATCCCTGTAAGCCGAAAACTTTATCAGAATACATGTCATGTACACAAGGAAATGGAAGGATTGCATCAAAGGTGACTTTACAGCAACTTATAGAACCTGCAATTGTACCTCCACCACCAATTTCATGGTACCTTAGAGGAATCACTACAAGAACTACAGAAATGCTCATAAGTGATTTAGTTGATGAAGCTGCACGAATTAAAGGGGTTTCAAATTCAGTCAGTAATTGTATTACAACAGAGACAGATGTTCATCATAGAGTATCTGATGAACATCAAGTTGATGAAACTTTTGATATTAAAGAAAGATGGGCCTTACGAAGAAGAAGAAGAACACGCGGGTCAATGTAAAGAAAGTTTTTGAGGTCAGTAGTTTTGTGGGTATCGTTAATTATGACCTTTTTTTTTTTTTTTTTTTTTTTTTTTTTTTTTTTTTTGATTTACCATTTGCATATGCTACTTGATGTTAATGTTTAAGTTTCAGTTATCTCATCTATTTCTATACTTAACTTCTTTTGGTATATATGTTTCGGTTTATGAATTAATGTATTTGTCGTTGATTATGTAATTGATGATTTTGTGCAAAAAACTCGTTTTGTTTTTGTTGTTCTAGATTTTGTAATATTTAATGTATAAAATATGATTACATACACAAAAACAATACTTGAATACCTGAATAGTTAGATAAATGGGTTGACTAAGTTACTTTTTTTTCCCAACTTGTTTATATAAATGGGTTAATTTGGGCTATATCCCATTTAATTTCAAATTTTACATGAAAGAAAAAAGGTTTAGGGTTTAGTTAAATAAGTTATAACACGCATAATTTGTGGAAGTTAAAAGAACGTCGATATTGAGTTATTTAAGCTTGAACTGAACTCGGAGAAATTTATCTGAGTTTCTATATATAAAATATAAGCTGGAAACATATAATGAGTCTAGCTTAAGTTTACAATGTCACGACTCAAATTATTATGGAGATTTTTAAAGCCTATATAAGTAGTGAATAATGTTGAAATCGAATCTAACTCGTTTCATTGAACGTATTTTTAAACTAAAAGAAAATCAAACAGGCCATGTTGGATCAGTTTAGTTTTGACTTTTCGTTTTTTATCTCAATTAGATTAAATGAGTAACTATAGCTAGGTAACGATTAAACTTAGCTTACAAATAAACGAGTTAAATGAGTCGAACACATTGACAGTCGTATAAAGTACATGTAAAAGTTTACAATCGGAGATGTTTTACGCAAAAATTATATTATATTTTGATACCATAGTATTTTTTTTTTTTAATCTTATTTAGTACATTAAATCGGTAGGTCAACCAAACCGGCACCTCTTTTACGATATTTTTTTCTCTCCAAAAGAAAACCGACTCAAAAACACAACCACAAGGATTCGAATTATTAGGCAACAAGTTGACCTCAGGTTTAATGGTACTTTAATTCGGTTCCCATTTGGTGTCGATTTTCAATTGACGATAATTGTTGCAGAATTTTATTATGTTTTGTCAATTCATTCATAAGAAAGGTTTTTGGTTTATTCATGGACGACATATTTTATTTTACTTTAAAATCATTTATATTCACACGTTGATTGTGACGTCGTGAAGTTTAGGGTGACAAAATTCCTCAGTGAAATTCTCTTTCTTTTGCTTGAGCTACACATCAAAAGAAAGTATATATGAGGGTTAATTCTTTTTATCTTTTGATTCTTATTTGTAAATACATATACTGAGTAAAGAATGAGGTTGTGCAAGATTTAGTTTTGGCTATGATTTCTTCAATTTCTTATATCGATTTCATATATGGTTTTTATTACTAATATTTAATGATGTTTTGAATCTTTAACTTGTCTCGATTGATGTTTTGAGGGTTGATGTTTAATATCCATAAAATCATTGAAGAATTTGAAATTAATACATATCACGTGTTTGATGATAAGTCTCAAAAACAGTTTGGTGCAACTTTTGTATCTTGATCTATTGGTTTACACCAAACTCTAATTCAATCCAATTTTTTGCTTTTTCAAGTTTCAATTACAGGGTTCTACTAAATTAGCAATTTCTTCAAGATCTGCTAAGTGCTTACATAGAAAGAAATCATCAAGAGAAAATTTTGGTCTGCAAGTATTGGTTGGAAGGAAGATGCACGAGAAAGCCTTGCAGATTTAAGCACCCGGACCAAGGAATCAAAAAATCAAAATATGCTTGGGAGAATCCGAATACCTTTAAGTCAGAGAATTCACCGCCTCAAACAAAAATTTTGAAGAACAAAGAAAACTCGAACCAAAATCAGATTGTTCTAAAGATCCAAAAGAATATATTGACAAATAAAGTCAACCAAGGTCAAACTAAAAGTATCTCCGAGATAAACAGCAAGAAGTTGCATCCGGGATTCTATGGTAATGGACTCTCAATGTTGACCCGTTTAGAAGGCCATACAAAGGTAAACGCACGCCAAGTGTTTGTTGTTATTCTTTCTTCCATTCTATGAATCTATTTATTAAACAAAATTTTGTATCAGGCTATAACCGGGATTACTTTGCCATCTGGATCCAACAAGCTTTTTTGTGGAAGTAAAGACAAATCTTTACGTGTTTGGGATTGTAATAGCGGACAGGTTTGTTTGATTTTCTTGAATCTTATAAAAACACACTTACCATGATATTTATTTATGCTATCTTTTTATGTTGACCAGTGTAGAGTTGTGGTTGACTTTGATGACGAATGTGGGCTTTGGTTAATGAAGGTCCATGGATCTTTGTTAGTCTGCGAGATATGATCAAGGCTTAGAACCTCAACACACAACATGAAGTTATTATTCGAGGAAGTGGCGGACAAGTCAACGCAATTACTGTGTTTGAAGACAGTCTTTTTGCCGGAATGGAGGTAAATGGAACGGAATCAGGAAAGGAATGGAATTGCTCATTCCGTTTTGTTAATTTTCAGTTTTTGTGCAGGATGGTAGCATTTGGTCATGGTTTGATGTCAGAGTAAGTAATTTTCTCTCCACATCGCTTCTGTATACTCCTGTAATTGATAAAATAAGGATAATTGTCCATCGCAAATCGCACATTCTACTCTATACAAAGGTTAGAAATCCCAACGGAACCACATAATAGCGAATCTGAAAACAGAATCTTAAGCAAACGAAAGAAATCTCAACCTAGTTACTTAATAAATGGGACAAAATGAGAGAGCATGCAGAAGGGCAGCGTGGGTGATGAGTTTAAAATATATTTTTCTAATATTTTTAGAGTCGTGACGTTCTACATACACTTTTTTTGTCTCTTCATAATATGTTATAGATGATCATTGATTAGGTTATATACATTAAATAATAATAATAATAATAATAATAATAATAATAATAATAATAATAATAATAATAAAATTTAGGAAAAGTTACATATTTGGTCCTTGTGGTATGTGAATAGTTATGGAGCCTGTCCCTAGAACTATTTTTATGCCAAACCCCCCTGTTGTTTCCAAATATTTCACCCATGGTCCCCGCTTTGGACGTCGTTTGTTTTTCCCCGTTAAGTGCCCTCATGTATACTACAAAAGAGGGTAGTTTCGTCTTTTCATGCCCTTTTCATTTTCCCCTATTATAAGAATATTTACTTTATCTAAGGGTCGCTAATTTCATCTAGTTCATCTATCAACCCCCGATTATTTTTTTTGGGTAAAGATGGCGGCACCTCTGGCAAATTTTATTAATAAAAAAAATAAATACAATATAAGGCTGGGGACTCCCCACCTAAAAACCAGAAAATCCATCGGGACAGGCCCCAACGGACAACAAGGCTAAATTAGGAACCAAACCAAGAAATGGAACCAGAAGCAAACAAGAACATAAAGGAAAGCAACCTGCAAAACAAACAAACCATACAAGTAGAGAAAAATAACGAAGTGTAGAGGAAGAAAGTCAAGGGAGGGTCTATATCGTTTTAGCCAAATCAACATTAGTGCAAGGTTTCATAGATAGACTCAGCAGTCTACAGCTGATATCATCCTTAACACTATTCACGACAGCATGATGAGATCTTTTAGTTTTTTTAAAAATACGAAAATTTCTTTCCTGCCAAATGTGGTAAACAGCTCCAGCAAGAACAAGTCTTCTGATGATGGACCAAATGGTCTTGCTCTTAGAAATCGGGTTGATTTGATTAATGATATCAGACCAGTTATCAGTGGAGAAGGAAAGATTCATGACATGATGGAGGTCATGCCAAACCAAAGAAGTGAAAGAACAAACCATAAACATGCAATGATCATCAATGAATAAACATAATTCTAAGATTGTGTTTACAAAATATGAAAAAAATTATTTATCTGAAAAAGGGTCAAAATATGGTATTACCTGATCATAATAATCACTAGTGTGAGACACTTGGTTTTTTGAATCTATTCTATCTATACTAACAAAGAAAACCATTGAACGCCACAAGACATTTTTCCACGACCGCCAAATAGAGCCTCGATCTTTTTTCCCGCCTAAACTACTCTTCTCGCCTCCGTTGCATTCCTAATTTTTCTCCCCATAAAATCAGCAACCAATTGGTATATCCATCCGTCGCCTCCTTCATCTCGATTCCATTTCAATTTATCAAGCCCTAATCATCCAACTTTACTAGTTTTTCTATCACGATTCACGAACACGCTCTAAGGCATGCTCTTACTGGTGTGAGCTTCGACCTTCAAGACCACCATCTTCGCCATTTGCGTGAACGAATAGAAACTGTTATGGTTTTCTAGGGTTCAAATGACCATCTCATTGTTGTGCGATTTTACCAAGGATTGAATCTTGCTCCCAACAACATTGATTAAAGTAGGCGACCCTTACTGCGCGTTATTAAGCTCGACTGCATCCCCCTGCTAAGCTCTTCTACCAAGAAAATATCGAGTTCATACTTGAATTATGGCTGAACTTGGGTTTTCAAACCCCACAGTAGTGTCCTTCACGCACACAACACTAATTCTCGATTTCAAAATTTGAATTCCTTAAATCTTGGCACTAATTTCCGATTTTCTCTATATCTCTCCATTCCTACTTCTTGCCCACGTTCGCCATTAATACATACTCATTCAACTACTCTCCACCACCATTTACCACCGCCATCGCCGTCACCACCGTAGCAGTTGCCCTATATTCAGTTCTACCATGGACACCTTAACGATTGACAACCATTCAGTAAGTTTCTCAAAATTCATTGCCATCTCTGGTGCCTTTCCTTCTTCATTTGAAACCCTAATTTCAATTCCTTTTATTCCCAACCTGTATTTCAAGTTCAGCTATGGTCTCATTTCAATTGCCTTCATGTTAGGTAATTTTGAATTTGTATTTGTGTGAATGTTATTCCTGATGATTCCAGGTTTATATGTATTTTATTTAAAGATTTCGAGATGTTGATTATATCTTTATGCATATGAATTGTGCAAAAAACATTGTTTAACAACTTTGTGTTTCTTTTGGAAAAAATATAACAACGTTGTGTTTCTTTTGGAAAAATATAACTTGTTATTTGGTTTACATGATTCTGTACAAAATTAGAACAGATTTATGCAAACTCACAATTTTGTCAATAATAGCATTCGTCTAGATTAAACATATGTGGACCAAACAAAAGTCAATAAAATGAACAATAAAAATGGGTGATTAATATCACATTTTAATAACAAAAAGTCGTATTGTGTCTGCTTTCTTTGTTTTTTAAGTATTGGGAATGGTGGAATTCTGGAAAGGCTTAGGCTGAAAGAAAATCAAAAGCCTATATAATAAAAATTAAATAATTTTTGAATTTTTATTTATATAATTTTTGTTTATCCTAATATCTACCCTTGAAACCAAATCTGTCATTGAATTTACTCCATTCACATCAGACTTTCCAGGCCTGGGAAAGAAACAATTGTGTCTAATCATCAATTCAATTGTGTAAGTTGATACACACAGGAAGGAAATTTTCTTCATCTAATAAATAAAGGGGTAAACCTAAAAAAATAGCAATGTACTTTTATTGACTTGGAAAAGTTTCATTTCTTTTACAATGAAGCTCATTTATAGGACAAATTTTCTGGAAAACTATATCGGTTTTAGCAACGGTCTTTGCAAAAAGCTCATTAATAGCATCATATTTTGAAAAAATGACTTCAAATATTTTTAGATGATTTGTAAAATTTTCATTTCTTTTACATTATAGCTCATTTATATGGTCTTTTTTCTAGGAAAAAATATCAATTTTAGCATTGAACTTTACGAAAAAATTCATTAATAACATCGTACTTTGAAAAATAAAATTTTTCGGAATCTTTATACATGATTTGGAAAATTTTCATTTATTTTACAATGAAAAGCTCATTTATAAGACATTTTTTTGACAAAATCATCGATTTTAGCATGGAACTTTGCAAAAAAGTACACTAATAGCATTGTAATTTGAAAAATGACTTTTTCGAAATCTTTTTAGATGATTTTGGAAAGTTTCATTGTTTTACATTGAAGCTCACTTCTAGAGCATTTTTTTGGAAAAAAATATTGATTTTAGCATTGAACTTTGAAAAAAAGTTCACTAATAGCATCATACTCTGAAAATAAAACGGTTTTATTATATAAGTTTTTTATTTGTCAACAGTGTAACACACGGGTTTGTAGGGATGAGCAAAAACCGAACCGCGTGGTAAAAAAACCGCAAAAACCGAAACCAATTAACCGCAACCGAAACAATAATCGGCAGTGAGGTTTTCAATTTTGAATAAACCGTACAATTGTGGTGTGGTGCGGTTATATGACATATACTGTACCGAAATAACCGCAATCGCACCGCATTCAATAACCGTAAACATAACCGTATCGCTAACCGCATAATTAAATAATTATATAGTTTTTATATTAATTAATATGTGGTTGTAACTTGTAAGTTTGAGGCAAATATTTAATATGTGGTTGCTTTATTTTAATCTTTAATTGGTTAAATCGCAAAACAAGTACAAAATGTCAAAATCCATATGGTTAAAGAAATCGCACCAAATATATGCGGTTAATAATCGCAACTTCAACGGCAAAAACCGCAACCGCATGAAATAACCGCATAACCGCACCATTTGGTTATTGAAAATTTAATAACTGCATTTGCGGTTAGCAGTACGGATTTGACCAATAATCATGCCTAACCGTACCACGCTCACCCCTACGGGTTCGTAACCTAGTGATTGTATATAACCAAAAAACCTCTAGCGATGGGCCAAAGAAAATGTCCAAAACATTACATTGGAATTTTCAACCAAGAGGTCAAAATCTATGCTTAATTTTCGGTTCATATTCTTCATCCAATCAAAAGTAGCTTGAAGATCACATTAGCGTCTATGCAAGTATTAATGTCTTTATCTTCATGTAGAAAGTTTACTGTAATTTGAGTTTGTCGCCATTATTCTTACAAAAGCATACCAAGTTATTGAAGAAGCCTTACGGAAACCTTTTTAACCTAAATAAATGATGTGGTCCCATGTATTACCATATCAACCATATAACAACAGATAAATCGAATGTTAACCTGCTAAATGGTCACACTTGACGACGTAATTTAGGTAAAACTCAATTTGGTATCGTCGACTTCAATTGCTTAAGAGACGCAAAAATCGGATCGACCTCAATTGCTTAAGAGACGCAGATACAAAGGAGAAAGGAGACGATTGAGATGCGATGTCTATGCAGCGGAGAAGACGATGAGCAGACGCAAATTCCACACAGTTGGGGAGTAAGAAGAGGCTAAATTGAGAGCGATGAAAGCGGTAGTGTTGAAGAGCGGTGACGGAGAACATAGTGGTGGTGTAAAAAACGTAACTTCGAGAACTGGATCCGTAAGACGACCCGGATCCGGGTAAAAACCCGCGTGACAACCAAAAAAAAATGTACCCATGTCACAAAACCAAATATTACGCGATTTAAGTAAGAGAAGAATGGTGAATTTTATGCCAAAAAAACTAAAGTTGCGGCCAAAAAACAAAAAACCCTGTAGTGGCTTTTATGCTAGAATATTCAGTAATGAGCTGTGAATACAATTTAATCCCTATGATATACTGTATTACGAGTTTGGTCCCTGAGAGAAAATAAAAACATAATAACAAATTCACAATAAAAGTGTTGGACCAAACATGTAAGAATAGCATAACAATTGGACCATAATAGTACTTTACTCTAAAATAATGGATCACGACATTAGAGCCTATCGAAGCAGGTCTTCCGTATTTAGCTATAAAACGACTTCAAAGTCCACCAAAGTGGTCTCTCTCTCTCTCTCTCTCTCTGCAAAGTCGGCCACT
The DNA here is from genome assembly GCA_023525715.1 of Cichorium intybus. NCBI lineage: Eukaryota > Viridiplantae > Streptophyta > Magnoliopsida > Asterales > Asteraceae > Cichorium > Cichorium intybus. The sequence goes on along the minus strand of CM042011.1, from coordinate 3,049,600 downwards.
GGAGAGAGAGTTTGTTGATTGTCAGTGATTGAGGTAATTCCCTCTTTATCTTATTGATCGATAATTCTTGTTTCGCGTCTAAATTTGGATCTGATTTTATTGTTTATGTATATTTTAAGATTTAATTTGGTTTAAAATCAGCACTGGAGTGAGTGTTTGATGCGATTATTGATTCTTCATGAACTCTGTATATTCGAGTTGAATTACGAAGTTTTGTAGCGTCTGGTTTCATGTTCATCGATTGACTTTGTGTTTCACGATTTATTTTGAGAACTTTCGAAAACTAGGTGAGGTTAATATTAGATTACAACTCTGATTCACCTTCCAAAACACATAAGCAGTTCCGTTTCGGTTTTACTTTTTAGGTATTTCAATAGAATTTCGAATCATCTAGGGATTATAATAATCGTGAATTCATTATGGTGTCGGGAGATGATCGCGTTGCTTTTATCATGAATTCGCTTTTGCATGATTGCTTTTTGATCAAATTAAATTGAACGAACCGGATAAGCATTTCCACAATCAACTTTTTTTTTTCCTTTTTAGGGCTACTGCTTTTAATCATGTTTGCTGAAGAATTTTTACTTCCTTTTTGCAAAATTCGCGTGACTAAACGTGTATATACAGGGTATTACGCCATTGAAGATCTGAAGCTGTGATTGTGAGGAAGAATGGGTTCAGAAGGGCCAAAAAGTGTTATCATTCATGTGACTGGCTTTAAGAAGTTCAATGTTTTTGCTACCAATCCTACTGAAACATTAGTTTCAAATCTACAAAGTTATACAGAAAAGACAGGTTTGCCTCCTGGTGTTTCTTTAGGTAGCTGTACCATACTTGAGACTGCAGGAGATGGTGCATTGTCCACACTTCACAAAGTTCTAGAATCAAGCGTTTCAAGTCAGAACAATTTTAGCTCCAAAGAAGTTGTGTGGGTCAGATTAATATCCATCCCTCCACCTTTTTCCTTAAACTTTCAAATCAAAACTTTTCAATATATTTATGCAATTTATTTTGTAGCTTCATATGGGGTTGAATGGAGGGGCATCAAATTTTGCCATTGAAAAACAAGCAGTAAATGAAGCTACTTTCTCTTGTCCAGATGAACTTGGTTGGCAACCAAAGGTTCTTTCTCCTTTATTATCATTGAATTTTTTTTTTTTAATTTTAATATCAAAATTCAATTATTTGTTATGCCTAAAATTGTCATTTTACAGCGGGTGCCAATTGTCCAAGAGGATGGAGAAATAACTCGAACAAGAGAGGTAATTATTATAATCATCATTTTAATATGAGAAATTTCAGAATGTTGCTAATGTTTGTATTGATTTATTGTTGTTGAAGACTGGTTGTTCAATTGATGCGATGTTAGAGTTTTTGAAGAAAATGAAGGGCTATGATGCAACGATCTCTGTTGATGCAGGGAGGTTTGTGTGTAACTATGTATACTATCATTCCCTCCGTTTTGCAGAAGAGAAAGGTCACAAATCCCTATTTGTACATGTCCCTCCTTTTTCAAGAATCAATGAAGAAACACAAATGCAGTTTATGGTCGACCTTTTGGAGGCCATTGCTTTAAGTTGTTGATATTATTCGTACTTTATGTCTATTAAAAAAAAAAACCCAATCTTTCTTTCCTGTGCTTGTATGATCGTGTAAATTGGTACATGTCTTTTTAACATGATTTCAATACATTAGAGATTGTTGTTGTTGGTTGAAAATAACCTAAAATAAATCAAGTTTATCCACTCCCATATACTCAAGTTTTACACATGAAATTTGCACCAACTTTTTTGTATTTGAGAAAAGTTTTTTTTTCTTTTTTTTTTAAATAATGGGTTCAATTGAGTGGTAAGATGAATCCATAATATTTAATCCTATAGTGGTTTTTGAGTGGTTAGATGAGAGCATACGAAATCTTACATCCCATAATGGTAATAAGTTTTTGTAAAACAAATTTAAATAGGAAAAAGCTTCACAAAATCCCTATTAATTTAGAATAGGAAAAAGCTTTACGAAAGCCCTATTATTGGAGGGATTAGAATATTAGATCTTCTTCACAATGTCGTGGTTGATGTCTATTATTAGAGGTGGCAAATTGACAGAGTGGATTGGTGAGGCGTTGTTGACCGATTAATATATATTTCCTTTTCTAATTCTATAAATAGTTGATGTATTAAATATGATACATGAGTTATAAATATAATGTCCGAACCAGAGTTTTTGACCAAAGTAGTGTTTTTGAAAAAAAATATTTACCAAATAGGTGTTGTTTTCAAATTATTTACCAAATAGGTGTTGTTTTTAACTTTTGACAAAATTTATATTTTTCTAATTATATGATTTTGGTGTTTTTAATATATTTATTTTGAGTTTTTTTTTCTAAACATTTTTTAGTATTGCTCTCTAAATCAACACAAAATAACCACAACTTTTGAGATTTTCAAAACCGAAAATTTCAGTTTGGGTTCGGTTTCACCCCCAACATTCGATTCCCTCCTCCGCCCTGCCAAATCCCCGAGGGGTTCGGGTAGAAAAGATATTCGTTGTGTTCCGAGAACCCGATGGATGCCTATTTTGTAAATAAGTTTATAAATCTAATGTTTATAAATCTAAAAACATAAACAATAATCACAACTATTAACAAGTTACATTGTTCCATTCTTATAGTTATAGAAGACAAAAAACAATAATTACAATAAATAAAAGTTTCAATTGTTCCATTCTCATAGACTACAATCTACAAAATAAATTAGTATGCATCCCATTACTGAACGTAAACTAAAAACAAATCATAAAATCACTTGTTCTTCTTGAAAGACGATCTGCTTTTCTTGGCTTCCTTCATCAAGGAGCAATTTGCTTCATCAAGGAGCAAAACCTCCTACAAAAACAGGAAGTCATGTCTGTAAACGAACATGTGTAAATAAGAAGGAATTTTTGCCAAAAGACAACAAATGACAATAATATAACATCCAATAACTGAACAACAATCTAATGTATAAGTGTTAATTTAACATATGCAAATATACAAATACTAAGAATAAAAGTCGTAAGCATGAACTTAAAAGCAGAAAAAATTACAAATCATATAAGCTACGCAAATGAATCTCGCAATCGAACACCACTATAAAAGTAGAAACATATTACAGTTAAAAATGTAGATTTACTGATGAATTTAATAGAGAAAACTCAGATTCGATTACATGCTTACAACCAAAACCTAAAAAACAACTTACAGATTCTTGAGATGGAACTTCCATAAAAACAACTTACATTTTTTTAGAAACAGAGAGCATAAGCCAAATCAGAAGCCAAAGTAATCTGAATGAAATCAGAAATTTATAATGAAATCAGACAGGAAGGGGGAGAATCTAAATGAAATCAGAAACGGGAACTGAAGAATCATAATGAAATTAGACAACATAATGTTCAAGTAATCAAATGTTTAAGTAATCTGAAATCGTTGGAAATCTAAAATCCAATGTTCTAAGTAATCCGAAATCAAAAGTTCAATCTTAATCCGTATGGGAAAATTCAAATTCGAAATCAAATGTCCTAAGTAATCATAATCTGAAATGTTCTAAGTAATCATAATCCGAAATCAAAAACAGGAACTGAAGAATAAAAGTTGAAAAAGAAAACCTGAAATCGAAGAAGTTGAAATCGTAATCAGTAATCTGAAATCGTTGCTGAGTCGGTCTCTGGCCTGAAATCGTTGTCGCCGGCATCAGCGTGGCTTGATCAGAGTCATCGGCGTCGGTTTGGCCGGAGACGACGACTGAATCAACGGACTGGCAGGAAGAAGCAAGTGGTCGTGGTCGAGCTGATTTCGGAAAGGTTAGGGAGATCTTACGGTTAATGTTTAAAGTTAATGTAAAATCACCCTATTTAGTAAATATTTTCAAAACCACACCACTTTGGTAAATATTTTTTTTCAAAAACACTACTTTGGTCAAAAACTCTTCCGAACCAACCTACTCATTTTCTAAACTAAAAGTTCTAGTTTATGACAGGCGAAATTCATATAATGAATTTGTCTTGGGTTCACCATCTCTTTGGAGCATATGTTAAATTTTACAGATACTGGCTATGGTTGGTTCGATTCTTAATTTAAGATTTTGTTTTTCACAATTGGCTTCTTAGGTTTGGTTCGGAACCAGAGGCAGACCAATTTATTTCCCTAGTTAGAACCACAAGTTTATATATTGTTTTAGAGTTTAAAATGAATAAACAATAAAAATGTGTTACACTAATTTATCACTTGAAAACAAATCTTAATATATATATTTTGGTTGAAAATCATGATCCGTATGGAAAAAAAAAAAAAAAAGTGGGGTTTATGATGGAAGTTGTACGGAAAAAAGGAAGGATGATCAATTGATCATCATCTTTGTTTTCAATGCTTAGGACCCTCGATAATTACGTTTTGGTCTTAAATGTCAAAAGCTTGTTTCACCATAAACATGTTAAACCGGATAGAAGATAGTAGCTTATGTCCTAATGCAACCTGCGCAACAATGATATCGGTTTTGAAAGATGACAAAAAAACTCGATGTGTACATACCATAAGCTATTGATATAATGCGATAATAAATATGTGCGATATTAATTAAAGAGTAAATTACAATTTTGGTCCCTGTGGTTGCCATGAAATTACAGTTTTGGTAATCCTTTCCAAATTTCACGCTGATGGTCTCTGTGATAGCCAAAATCTTGCACTTTTGGTCCATTGGCCAGGTAAAAAGACTAAAATGCCCTTTTATTTTCTTTTTTACTTTACTTTTAATTTATTAATTATTAAGCTAATTAAAAATAAAGAAAAAAGAAACAAAATCTCTCATTTTCTCTCTCACTCTCTCATCGATGAACCAGTAAGGCTACAGGGAGTAGTCCTCGCCAAGCCTCTTGGCGAGTCGCCAACACCGTCGCTGCTCATCTCGCCGTCATCCTCGCCAGCCACCATCACCAACTCGTTGGCGAGATGCCAACGTCTCCAACGGTCGTTTTCCTTTTTTTTTAATTCAAAATTATCTCATTGGCGATTGGCCACCACTGCCTACAAAATGGCCAACGGCTGCCAACCATGGTCTGGCCCACAAAAACTCATTGGCCATTCGTTGGCCATTGGCCACCACTCCGTTTAGCCTAAGATGCCCAGCCAAAAACCAATACTCATCATAGTCCCAAATCTTCGTAATCATCATCGTCCCAAGTTAGAGTCAAACTTCAGTGTTCTACCGTCAACGGCATTTTTATCCGGTGGACTGGACTCGATTTGGCGGGTTGCTTATACGGCCGGTGAACCAGGCTCACTGGAGATGGGCGGAGAAGAAGGTTGCTCGGTTAAGAGAGTCGAGTGTCTGACGGAGGACAGTGGCGGAGACGCCGGAGAACAAAGCAGCAACTCCTTCAATCCGGAAAATCTTCACACCCACTGATATGGGTCCAGCCAGTGGCGGCCTTGGGATAGTCATTGACGAGCCATTAGTGTCGTTAAGAGCGAAAACAGGGGCGGATTCGCCCTATAACTGCATACGGACTTTGATTAGATCAAGAGGGTGAGTAGAACATCCTGCGATGATGGAGGCGATACCACCTTCAACAAATCCTTTGACACCCATTTGAGCAAAAATCAAAGCTACGAATGTAAAAAAAACTTTAATAATAGAATTGAACAATCAAAAGGACCAATTAGGATTCAAATCACTGGAAACAAGGATATGAGAATGGAGCCAAAGGCTATGGAAGAAGAGTGAGGAACCACGGGCCTGTGAGACATAAAATTGAAGAATTTTACAGTGAAAAGAAGGAAATGATTTGAATAGTGCAGTCGTCGTCAACTCCTTTTTTCCACATTGTCTTCTTCCTCCACATGAATGGAACAAATAGAACCAAAAATGCTCCACTTTGCGGCAATGGCGTCCACCCTTTGCTTCACTCTGATCACCTTTCTCTCTCTTGCTTCCTCACAGTACAATCTTGAGAGCATCTCCGCCGTTTGGGGGATGGGGGTGTTTTGTTTTTTTTCTTTTTTTAATTGATTTAATAAATAATACATTAAAAGAAAAATAAAAAGGAAACTAAAAGGGCATTTTAGTTTTTTTACCTGGCCAATGGACCAAAAATACAAGATTTTGGCAACCACAGGGACCATCAGCATGAAATGTGAAAATGATGACTAAAACTGTAATTTCATGGCAACCACCGGGACCAAAATTGTAATTTACTCTTAATTAAACTATCTGGTATGAACAAGGTAACTAATAAAATTGATTACATATATCTTATTCTATAGAAAATAGCTACTTTGTACTATTCCGGAGTAATAATTATGTGAGATTTGATGTAACGGTTTTCCAGAATCTGAGAATCTTATATTTTGGACTGTAATCGTACATTCTAGACGGAAAGATATTTCGGAGTCAGGTTCTGTAATGAAGACAAAAGTACTTCTAAATAGGTCATTGAACATCTTTTTTAGAGCTTTATGCTCTTGAACATTTTGTTTAGAAGTGCATGCATCTAAATCCAGATTATTGAAAATAAATTCATATAAATCTTCGCTTTCTGGACTACTATTTCTGGACTAATCCTGCGTGTTTCTATCATTTGTTCTCATTTTTAATACAAAATATGACGAAATATTTACGATATCTACACATATGCATATTTTCACCCTAAATTGACGCATTACGGTCATGTTCTTCATGTTCGAGTAAGATTTCCCCATTCTGAACTATAACATCTATCATTCTTTCTCTTACGATTTTGCACTATTTAAATCCATAAAATGCTTAAAAGACATATACGTGAAGAAAATTTACCCATAACACTGCAAGTTCTTCATTTGAAACCATTTCTTCAACAAAAGAGTTTGAAATACTACTCCGATAAATACTACTCCGATATCTGGTGATCAGGTAGGGTATCCAACTCTAAATCCCTAATAGGGTCCGGAATGACTCATTATGAAAAAGTTGACATAAAAAAAAACACAAAAATTAGGGTTAACTTCAAATGTGGCTAGCTTAATTAATATCCCTAAAAATATAGATGGTTGTGATAGAGAGACAGTTGGTTGTTAGCTCTTTGGTATTATGTGTTGAAAGTTTATAGAGTAATAAACTTTGTAAGAACTGTTTAAACCTAAAGTTAATGGAGCAAGTGGGAATTTTGAATTTCTTGGTCTACTTTTTCATTTGAAACTAAACAATTGTCTAAATACGTAATGAAAATATCTCTTTAAATATAGATCGATTCTACATACATAATAAAGTTGCAAGTGCAAAAGAAATTATTACTCTATTATTTAATTTACGTGCATCTCCGGTATTTTTTAGGAACTTTGTGTACGTTTTTTTTTTCGGGTTGTGTAACGCGGGTTGGAGTGTGTAAATGGATCTTTCAACCCGGTCTATGTAGACATGCCACCGCCTCTTTTCTATCGTCTTTGTTATTCATCGTCTCCACCGCTTTATCCAGTTTCCACCAATTCCTCCCTTTACCGTCCTAGGGTTGCTTCCTTCTAGAACCATATGCAGCTCCTGGATTTAGCGTATGGCGGTTTGATTGCAAGGTGATATGGCTTCAACAATCGCCATCTTTCTGTCTCCATTTGATTGAAAGGGACTCGAACACGAAACTGCCAGAAGGCCCATGGAGTGCCAATGGTGCTGTTGCAGACCCTAAGAATCTTCCCAGAGGCCATCATCTTTGTTTCTCTGTTTCTGATTTTGACTCCTTCGTCAAAACCCTAAAGGTACCCTCTCTCTCTCTCTCTCTCTCTCTCTCTCTCTCTCGATCTATGGTTTGACCTGAAATTGGGGATATTTTCTTCTAACGAATGCCAAGTTGTTTCTGAAGATAACCAAGAGCGACTTGGTTAAGATTCACGATCAAGAGCACTAGGAGATGGCTGATGGTAGTCCAAGGTGCATCGATGGTGGCTCAAAACCACCCGATACTTGGATTTTCCTTACTAAGAGGTAAGATTAAGTTATTTGTGTCTGTATTGTTTGAATTTATAGATCCAAATCTGTATTTCTTTAAATCTCAACCTAATATTCGTAATCGTTTTGTAAGTTAGATTACCTTTTGTTTATCAATCGAAATTACAAAGAAGAATGTATTCCATATTTATGCATCTACTTTATTCTATTAGTAATAGTTATTGTGACATATACCATAATACCAGAGCCTTGCATTCCATGGGTGAGACTTCAATCACCACTCTTTTATCTTGGAAGGTATCTACCTGGTGTATGATTACCAACATCGACATAATTCCCACTAAAGATTTCGCTAAACTATGTACTTTTTCTTTTTACTGGTGAGAGGAAAAATGAAGTAATCGATTTTGTTGTTCGGGTTGATTATTTTCTTTGGGTTTAATGATTGTTGAGTTAAATGATTATTTTGAATAAGATTGTGAAGGTAATTTGGGCTTTGGGTTTAAAATGAAAACTTGAAACAAACCTCTGTGAATAATCTCCTTTACCTTTATCGACCCTTTGCATATCCAAACTTTAATGTCTATTACCTACTCCTTGCTTCACCTTCAACAAGTGTTTATTTTTTTTGCCAATTTAATGTTTGATGTTGTTATTTATTTTCGTTCTTGTAGGTACCGTCTCCGTTTTTTTTTTGCTCTGTACCTTCGGCAAGCGAAGTTATGCCTCCTTATTTTCCCTAACTGCATATGCTCCATCCATGGTATAAGAGCTTTACAAAATTTTATTAACTTTTGAACATAAGTTTTCTTATTACTAGAGTTAGAGGACAGAAATCTGTAAGCTTCATGTTTGTTTACCTAGATCAAGCTTATGGCCTTTACAATGGATTTTATGGATTTCGTACTACATAGTTAGATCTGTCGCATCAAAGCATCCAAATGCATCTATGAAATACAATATGCAGAAATGTGTTCCAGCAGTAGTGTTCTTAGTAAGACATAATCTCATTCAGCAGCCACAGCGATCTTTAACCTCAACGTGCAGTTTCCGGGTGTGAAAATAGAGAAATCAGTGATCTGTCATTTCTTTACATCGTCTTTTTGGGAGGTAATTCACTTGCTAAATACATCTTTTTGGGAGTTATAGTTGACATCAATTGACCACTTCATCATTTCAGATGAAGGGTAACTTACAGAGCTGGAATTGAAGAGTTTGAATCTAAATTATAGATGAAAACAATTTTAGTCATCTTTACCTGGAGCATAAAGATCATACAGACATGTATATTCTGTATTCTTTTTGATCTTTTTTCTTATTAAGACGTTTTACTATTGAAGTTTTATTCTGTTATAACATTCTACTTGTGTTTTGAAACAAAAGGAATAGCCAGCATAGGAAACGATTGAAACTTGGACGCTTTTACCCTTTTGGGTTTTCCTAGCAATAGAGTTTAAATGAAGATCCTTCTGCAGTTTCAGAGCATCCGCCAAGCATTCCTCCCAAAACCTTTTCACCGTTATGTAATGCTAAAGCAGAAGATATGTAAAATGATTTTCAGTCAGACTACCAAAAATTACAGAGGATATGGCAGGTATTTATTTTTATAATTTTTCTCCTAATAAAATTGCTTAGCTAAGTTAACTACTACTTGATGCAGGGAATCATTGTCATTTTTACGTATTATATATATATATATATATATATATATATATATATATATATATATATATATATATATATATATATATATATATATATATATATATATATATATATACTAGCAGTCTACCCGCGCAATGCGGCGGCGGCGAATAGGTTCATTCGGTGAGTAGTTTACAATGTCAATTAGTTTCTTTAGCGGGCTCTTTCGAGTTAATATTTATTTTTCTAAAACAATATAAGAGTAACATGTTCATAAATAAAAAACGAATCACTAAATTCAACAGTTGCCATGTTCATACCCGTACGATGCAACGACAACAGTTAATTCCTTTCAACAAATTATTTTCAAAGGCGATTAATTTCTTGTATCGTGATATTTTAGGTTAAAATTAAAACTATATTGCCATTACATCATATATGGTTAATGCAATGCGCTAATTTATATAGATTATATGTTCCCAACTATATTTAAAGTTATACCAATTTGTCACATACCAACTTGTTTTTTGCTTTGGTTGGACCATCAAAAATGCGGTTAAACTTTTCAAATTAGTCATATTAAATACAAACCATTTATGTTTAATTAATCATTTAGTTTTTATTAAATAAAAACCATTTATGTTTAATTAATCATTTAGTTTTTCAGGCCAACAACGTTCAATCCCTACATGTAATATTATTTGTTTGTAAGGTTATATCCAACACAGAAACAAACACACAAGAAACAACATTGTATTTTTGTTTATTTGACTTTTAATGCATACAAACAACCACAAACACAAGCATACAACTTTTTATGACCCACACAAACTGTGACACCCCATTTCTACTGTTTACAAATACTATGGTTTTTCGTATAAATACTTGAATACAAAAAATACAGTTTATCAAAAACCGATTATTTACATGTTTGAAACTGTGGGTGTTACAAATCCATACCAAAATTAACCATAGTAAGCAAGAAAAGGATTAAACCTTGCGTCCAAGATAGGAGCTAACTCAAGTTCCACTTCAGCTAAACTTCATCCCATTTATAGCAATTTATTTTAACCTGGAATACATGGCAAAACATAGAATACGTAAGACAAAAATGTCTCGTGGGTTACATGAGTTTTAGACTCAAACCTTTAACTTCTCTTTCCAACTTTTATAAAATTTATATCATAAAACTTCTGTCAAAACTTTATAGTACTAACATACTATAACTTTTTACTTCTCTAAATCATTTCATAACATACTTTGGAAAAATAGCATCTTTCAACACTTTATAGTAGTAACATACTATAACTCTTTACTTTTCAAAATCACTTCATAATATACTTTACAAAAATAGCTTCTTTCTTACTTTCTTTGACTGGTTTTATAAGCTTGCTGGATTTTTATACTTAGGGCTTTAATCACCATAAGTGATACCCCAAGTCTCTATGGCTAGAAAGAACGGATCAATCCTCACCATAGAAGTGCTGAGGCAATCTACTTCGCGATGGGGCTTTTTCCCCAGTAGATCCCTTACCTAACCCGGGAAGGTTGGAACATAGTTCCCTTACTAACGCTGCTTGCTACAATTACCAGTCATACAAAAACTTTCTGCTTGCTTGAACATTTCTCATAAACATATAACTTGTGGCTAGATGCCAAACTACATCATTTTATGTCTTTACGGCTAGATGCCAAATATAGCTTTCATCACATAATAATCATATGTTTAAAACATATTTTTCTAACATACTAAGCTTTATGCCAAAATATACTTTTCAACATCTTATGGCTATATGCCATTCTTACTCGAAAACATATATATTTTATAACTAAAACATACTTCTTAAACATCTTGTGGCTATATGCCATTCATACTTGGAAACATATATCAGTTGTAATAAAAAATATACTTTCACATAATTGGTTCATAGACCAACACACCTTCCTTTAATTCAACTTGTAGTTCAAAACATGCATATAATTTCACATATAGAAATTTTATAAGGAAATCTTGAAAATACTTACTTGCCATGTACCCCAGAATGGGTAAAAATACTGCATGTACTCACCTCAAGTCGGCAATGTAGAAATCTGTGCGGCAACTCCGCAAATCCAACCAAGCTTAAAACCGCACACCTTATACTCCTATAAGGTATATTAAGTTAATTATTACCAAATACACTAATTAACATTACTATAAATAGATACTTATAGCGTTGCTTATAGTTTAAATGTTTATAATTTTCGACATGCACCGTGTCTCGACATATACCCCCACCCCTTTTTATTTACTTTTACTCAACAAATAATTTATTATATGATTCAATTAATTTTAAGTAAACTCAAGCCCACATCATGACACCCAAAACCAAAAACTAAGATGATTAACACAAAAGAGGAAACTGACAGCAAGGCTGATTTCTGGACCCTCAACAAGATTTGCAATATTAGGTCAAGGAAAGATTGAAAATAAAATCCAATAAAAATCATGGGTAAACTAGACCCAAGTACAATGTTACCGGGCCTGACCTCATGTCATTTGCATTTTCCATGAATAAATGAAAAATTCCCAAAATTAACTGATACAATCAATCCACCCACTGAACCACACCTTAAAGAAATATTAATCGCTCAAAATTGGTTAAGAACTGAACTCTCAAATTTAGTATGGACAAAATAGACTTCCAAAGTGAACTAAGGCCACAGGCCTTGCCCCCAAACGATTTGTTTACATTTTAATATGAATTTAACAAGACTGAAAACCAAAACTGACAAAACTTGGACAACTCAGTGAATATTGCACAATTCGCCTAACTTAGGATCCAAATTAGACCAAGGCCTTCTGGAACAAGAAACTAGACATGTAAACCATTCCAGAAAGGTAAGATTCACCCCAAATGGACACCCACACGATTTTACAATGATTTTCTAAAACAGGTCCAAAGCAGTGAAAAATACGAAAATCCCAACAATAACTTTAGGTTAGGATTTTCAAATCCTAAACCCATTAAGACAAGGATTAAGACCTTTATGGTCTGAAACAGGTCCAAAAACATTCCAACAACAGAAATCAAGAGGTGGAATATGATCATTTAAACCATACAAAACACAAGCATGCTCATATAAAACATGTGATTAGGAGCTTAAGATCTCAATCAAGGAGCTTGGAGATAAGACCATTAGAGCACCCAAAATCAGAAAAATAGCTAGAATAAAACCATACACACACCCACACACACTCCACGGTGGAGGCATGGTGGGGATGATGGAAATCACGACTAGAAGAAAAACAAGAGAAAAGAAAAGGAAATCACGAGATACCTTCAACAACTCAAGCATACATACACTCACATCCACACATTAGATCATAACTTATACATGGGTTGTAATTTTCATGATTTAATGTAACTTAGCTAACCTCGTGTCCGTGTCCCACCATCTCCTCATCTTTCAATCTTGCTGCTCTGTTTCTTTTTCTTGTGTGAGTGTTTTGATTTATTCAGTCAAGAAGCATATACGTAAACAAACAAAACCCAATTATTTACAACTTTGGGTCATATACAACAATGATCCCACAAGAATGGTCTTTAATTTTTGTTCTACCCAACTTTTATATTCCAGCAATTTAGGTTTCTTATAATGACAGCTAGCCCCCTCCCATTAATAACTTAAATTTCTAAGATTATTATTATTATTATTATTATTATTATTATTATTATTATTATTATTAGCCGAGATCAAACTCTACGAATTGTTTTCGAATTAACTTTACCCAATTTTCTTTTAAAGACGTAACTAAAGCTTTTATGTTTAATATTTACGCTAAGACGAAAATGGGGTGTTACACAAACAGCCACAAACTCATACATAAACATACAGCTACACAAACAGAAACGTAACAGCCGCAGACTTTGGAACTGGGAATCTTATTGATGACATTTATTGTTCCCTAGCTATTTACAACATTCCCAGTGCATAAAGCATGAGCATCTTCTCCCCTGTTAGAATCAAAAAACCTAAAAAAGTCTAGCATGTTAAGAAGTGAAAACAATTTTCGTCATATCATCATGAATGCAATTCAATGTCAGAGCCTCATTTACATGATTTGCTGATTATAAAATAAGTACAAAAACAACGCAATTCAAAAGAAACAAAATTCATGATTTTATTAATATAACCTTTCGTTCGAGCATTTTATCAAATACATGGTGTGCAAAATCAACCATCAACTCTACATGCTTCCATAGCTCATATTCATGTTATATGTTAAATTGTTTACAATATGAAATCAGACAAACCATGGAATATGTGTCAGATACACACACATAAATGTAAAATAGAATCAAAGGAAATTATATTTCTATTGTACGGGTAGTAGAACCACTCGAACATTATATTGTGTGTTGCATCAAACCACACAGCCCCAATTAGAAAAACCTTGAAAAGTAAAAGTCAGTAATAGATCAAATTGGAAGTATAATACTATATTTAGCTGATTTTTTTAAGTACACTGCCCAGTAAATCATCAGGGTTCCAGCAAACTTAATTTGGATATTAGAAAAACAATTAATGTTTGGCAACATCTGGATATTAGAAAGAATTTAGACAAATTACCAGTAAATCATCAGGGTTCCAGCAGTTGAAAGTTGGTGGGCGAGGTGGAGGTGCAGGGGGAAGATCGTCATTTGACATGTCTACATCGTCTGCTGACTTGAGCATGGCTTCATCAGCTGGTGAATTTGCATCTTCTTGAGGTTCGGTGTCTTCTTATTCTTTTTCTTCTGGTTTATACATTAGCACAAGCCTTTATGGATATTCCTGAAAAGGGCAAAACCTTAAAAGGTTATATGACAAAATTATAAAAAAAATTAAATAAAATAATTTCGAGTTATAAACAAACGCACCAATGTCTCTGCTGGCACGGAGACCATCCGTGTTACATTTCATCTGCACCTGATTGATAAGTCAAATATATTAAATAATAAATTCAAACTGATTAAGATTCAAATGAATAACTTTCTAGTGCATAAGAAAATGAAAATTGGCACTTTTTTCCAATTCAGAAAAAGTTAAAGAACTGACACATTATCGTCTGGTTTGTGCAACTTTCAAAGGATATTGTCCTCATAGAAGTACATTGCTTTTTCCTGCATCTAACAAATGAATCTTCACACAATTTTCCACTTCAAAAAAGTTTGTTTATAGAGTTTATCGTTTATAGAGAAAAAATTGGAAGTACAATGCTATAATATGCAAAAATAAATGGAAGGATACTGCTATTTCTTCCATTTAACACTACAAAAATATACCTTAACACTACCAGTGTCACTTGGGAAAAGAACTATGTACCTGATAATCACAACAAAGAACATTAGTAAAATAACCAAAAATCATATTAAAAAGAAGAACGTTTGTGGGGTTCGTTATCCATGATATTCACACCCAACATACCAAGATTGTCTTCAAAATACGAAAACCAAACGTAAAAATGAAATAACTTGAAAAAGTCACAGAGATTGTCAACAAAATACAAAGAAAGAGGGAGATACTTCCAACCACCAACATCATAACCATTTGTTTAAAAACTAAAATTACCAGAATACAATAGGAAAGGACTATACCATCGATTATCAAGATGAAGCCGACTCCCAGATCCATGACTGTCCTAATTTAACAGTGTGGATTTATGTGAACATTTTAATGTCATTGTTTAATAATAATTTCTGCTTCTCACGACTCATTTTAACTGCCATTATCTTGCATTAATCTACATGATCAAATTGAGAATCATAAAACTACAATGAGTTGTGTACCATGTGCAGTGAAAGTTGTCAAGAGGTGAGTGATTTTCTAAAGAGAAATTATGAGGTCAGGTGCAACTCTAAAGAAATTACCCATGACACCGAAGACTTCAAATTCAGAAGATCAAGCTTAAATTCTTGTTTACTTCAGTTTTTCACACTGCACGATATCACTGACGATATTATCACACAAGCCATGAATGGGTTAGGGCACCTGGTTTGTTTATAAACTGCAAAAAATAAAAAAGAACAATCGGAAGCCATAAGCGGAGTTGTTCAACTTCAAAATAACCGAATTGAAAAAGTTAAATTACCGAATCAATAAAACAATGAGAGGATTTATGTGGATTTGCTTAATCTAGGGTTTATTTTCTAGAGAATATTAGAGAACCGATGTGTGTGCACAAGAACAAAGAAACAAGAGTTTATAATCTGAAATTGCAGTCCAAGAACAGAGAAATAAGAAGCAAAGGACAGTAATCTCTAACCTGGAACCAATACCGATAGTTGTGAGTGGCCGGCGGCTGTAGAGAGAACAACAAAGTAGTCTGATAGTTGATTGGCCGATCGACGTCTAGGGTTTTCTAAGAGGGAGAAGGCAGTGGTGCATTGACAGAGATAGAGGGTGATCGAATGGCAGAGGGGCGTGATGGTATCGACGGTGGCGGTGATTTTGATGGTGGTGAAAGCTGAATCTGGCACCGGTATCACCAACCTACAATTCAAACGAATAAAAACATACACATACACACAGATAAGTTAAACATGTGCACACCGGAGTTAAACATGAAGTTTACCAATTGGGAACTCGCCGGATCTATAGCCACCAGAGTTGGACCGACAATAGATGACTACAAAGATGTGGAATATAAGGTTTTCTTGCAGATTTTTGGTGTGACGGTGTTGTGTCGGTAGCAGGAGGTTGTCATGTCAATAACATCGTGATAGTGATGCAATGATGGAGCGATGGTGGTGGAAACGAAGGTTGTGGCAGGAGGCGATGTTGTGTTGATGGTGGGTATTTATGGTTTCGCAGGTGAAAGGGGAGAGAAATGTGTGGATTCAAATTTTGAATATGGAGAATTGATTTTCAAAGAGAATGGGTAAGCCGCATTTGTGGGATTTTTAACCTACCATTTCTAATTCAAATTTTGAAAACCTGATTTCAGGAATGAACGCGATAATCGTTAAGAGGGGATTCAAAATTGTATGCGCATTGAATATTGTACTTTGTGTATAATAGTTTGGATCTCTTAATTTTAAGAGTTTCTATTTTTAGAAACAATTTTTCCTTTTTAATGTAGTATATATATATATATATATATATATATATATATATATATATATATATATATATATATATATATATATATTATTAAGGTTCATGAGATTAATTTTACATATTATATCTACTACTGTAAAGTACATGTGACAGTACTGCTTAAAAGCTAAGGAGTACAAGTGGAAGCAACTTAAGGAGTGTATGCGTGAAGATTGGAGTATACATATTTGTGAGTTGTTGTAAGATCTTTTTGTCGAAGTTGTGAATCTCTCAAGCACTTCAGTAAGTTTATGGTTTTTTGCTTAAGAGTTGTTATTTAGGACTTTATTATTATAAGCAGAAGTTAGAGTAAGTTACATTTTTGGTCATTGAGTTTAACCTGGTTTTTGCAATTTTGTATGCTTATGTTTTCTCTTGCATTTTTGATTCTTATTTGAGGAGTTCATAGCGTTTTCGCCGTTAGAGTGGAATATTGAAGGTTCCTTTGTTTCCTGTTAGCAAAGGTCACTACAAAGTTGCAGCATCTCTTTTTATAGCAACTTTTTTCCAAAATCCAATTGTAAGTCTATAAAAATCTAAAAATACCACAAATTTACAGTCACATTACATATAAATATATAGTTGTAATGAAGTGTTTTTTTTGCTGATGTGGCGTAATTATGAAGGTACCTTCAATGAATGCTATATTCTTCAATAGGGACAAAGTGAGGGGCACTGGGAATACAGTGATTGAAAGGCTATCAGATATTGAAAAAATTGGTGAAATTATCGTTTCAAAACTTGGAGAAAATGTTAATGTTTGGGTTATTGAAGCTTCAAAATTTAATAGTTCATTTGTTGTTTATAAAGATTTTATTCCATCAGTAAATAAATGGGGAGAACCAACATCATATGACCCTACTGGATTTCCTGCTTCTACTTCCATTGTTTCACTCTTGTCAACTTCTCTCACTCAGGTAAAAATCTTTATATATTTCTTTAAATCATTAAATCTGATCAAACTTAAAATATGAATGGGAGTGCAGGAGAGGACTGAAACCAGGAGCCCTTTGATAAAGCAGATAGAAGGGATTACGGCTAATCAGGTCTGATACATCTTATTACAATCTTATTTTATATTTAAAATATTTCTATCACAGTTTCTTTTGAATTTTGACTTTTAATCTTTCATATTTTGTAATATGAGTCGGACTGCGGGATAGGACTGGAACAACAAAACAACCAATTTTTCTGTTTCAGGAAATTACCAAGCCAATGGTTCAGGAAGCAACTTATGATTTTTTTTTGTCACAGATGGAACCACCAAGTTCAAAGGAGAAAGAAATGGATTTTAAAATTCAACGTACTTTTATTGTTCATATTAACCTTACTAAGTACTTTGAACATAGATTAACTTTATATTAGTTAATATTCTTGATAAATTTGGGTGGACTGCAACCTAAAGATCCATACTTCATTCCACAGAGAGGTATCGTCTTTGTTGAAGTCGACAAGGATCACACTGGATTCGCATCTAGATCTGAGTATGTACCTTTTTTTCATTTGTGCATCAATTTATTCTGATTGCTTTTCATGATACCAATATGGTTTTTCCCATACTTCGCCTAATTTTAGAATTCTTGGTGTTGTCATGGTTGCTGGTGCACAGGCGTCTTCATGTGAGGAAATGGCATCGACTATGACGGGTGCCGAAAGTTCTGTTCTTAAAGGCCTCCAACAATGCATCGATATAGTAATTGCTGAGGTCTGGATTATAACTTTCACTTGGCTGTGGGCAAAATGGTCGTTTTCATATTTACAAAAGTGAGTGTATTGTGGTGTGTAGGTGGATAGGTTGCTTTCAACCGAGCAAAAGCCGCTTGATTACAGGTCAGCAGATAATAGCATCATGCCAGATCATCGACGTACGGTTGCGTGTACAAGGTTAATATTTTCCTTACTTTGGAAAATTTCACTGCTTTAATAAGAAAAAAATGAAATTACAATGCTATAATTGAGTTCTCCTGAAGTACATTCTAATACAGCAGAAACTTTATGCGCGATCACTAGAAACACATCATCTCCTCTCGCCTCTAAACTTTCTACCTCAAGGTTATTATCGCCTTTCGTCTTACATATACTTTAATTTCTGTGTACTTAATTACTCCAGATACATGATATTCTATATGTTTTTTTCTTTTTTTCTTTTTCAGTTTTGTGTCAAGGATTTTTGGTCATGCATTGGATGATTTACATTGAAAATTTGGACTTGTCAGCTCATTGTCTGTATGTATATCTTTGTTGGATCCAAAAAGATCGGTTACCTCACCTCAGCTCATCAGCTAATGAATCCTCTGGAACAAAAGATGATGAACAGTCAACGGATAAAGAAGATAAGAAACAGGAATCCGGCCATGCTTCTTGCGTATTAAGCTTTTTTGTGAAAATTTGTCCCTCAAAGCACTGTTGTACCGGAACCCGTGCGAAGCACGGGGCCCCACTAGTTATACTCAATATCCGTATCTCTAAACCGATTGTTTTTTAAATGTATTGTCCTGTTATACAAAAACTTGAGATGATATCATGATATGTTCAAACAAATTATTTATGAATAGATACATTTGTATTATGTTTTTTTTCGCTAATTGGTCAAATAAGTAAATTAAAAAAGTTTGACAGAATGTGTTAATAAGCTATCTCATATAATTTATTTAAAAGCTAGAGTTTGATGTGTTAGCTAAAAAAACTTATCTGCTATCTTATGAATAAGATATTGCATATACTAATTTATAAACCACTTTAATAATCATCGTCAAACACTAAATTACAATAAGCTTGACAAATAAGTTTAGTTGCACGTCAAACACAATCTAATTATAAAAGATATTAGTCAACAAATGTTTACAGGTCAATCTAACAAATGAACTTTTAAGATTGTTCATATTTGGTCACTGAACTTAATTTTATGCCTGATTTACCCTTGTATTTTTTAAAATTGTTCATATTTAGTCACTTATGTTTTTTTACACATTTCACCATTAAACTTATTTTTTTGTATACATATGACCAATAATTTTAATGGTTATTTGTGAAAAAAAAAAAACATAAATGACTAAATATGAACAATTTTAAAAAATTTATGGGTAAAACAAACCCAAAAATAAGTTAAGTGACTAAATATAAATAAAAAAACATAATAACTAAATATATACATGGCAAAATTCATTATCATTACACATCATTATCTCTTAAAAATATACATTTCAATTTATCGGCACTAAAGTTATCTGTTTTGATGCCTCTACCAAAACGATCATATTTTTTGTGTGGAAAATAAGATGATTTGTAAGAATTCCTACGAATGTACTTTTTATTATTCGGGTATTGATGTGGTTTTTCTTTTGGTATTTGGGCCATGAAAAGGGTAGTTTCGGTATTTTAAGAAGAAAAAATGTTGATGGTCACTCATCTCCGTTGACGCGTCACACCCCCTTATTTTACGAGCCTCTTACCTCTCCTCTCCCTCCCACACTTTTAGATCGATCGATCGCTCTCCACAAACCTTCTCTCTCAGGTAAACTCTTAATCCAAATCTAAATCTGAATCTGAATCTGAATCTTCATTTATCATTTCTCTCCCGGGCCTTATCGCTTATACGTTGAATTCAGAGTTTGTTAATCGCAGGTGATTATCTTATGTGCTAATCGATTGAAAAATCTGTTTGTGGTTTTTATTTTGTTGCTATTGAGGAAAATTTTCATGAAATTCTTTCAAGTATTTCAAATTCCGTGGTTTTTAATGATTTTGTCTTCTAAATTGGGTATTTCGTTCGGCGGATTAGGGTTCGATTTACGCATTTTAAATTCCGATCGTCAGTTTGAAGATTTCATTTTCCGATCTGAATATATTGGGTCGGAGAGGTTGATATTTCTAACAACGTTGCTTATGTTTTGGTAGGTTTTTGGTTTTATGCAGTGGTTGTCGTTCCTACTCATTAGATCTGTCATGTTATGTTGCATCTGGTAGGATTGTCGGTTTGATGTTTTGTAATTTAGGTTTTCAGAATTTGATCTGTCATTTGCATACATTATAACTTGTTTTACCATCAAATGGGCGTCTATAGCTATAATTCAACACCATTTGACACACTTCCATGTTCGTCCCATTTTCTTACTTGATTTATTTGGGATTCACTCTATTTCTTCAATTGATCGAACTAAACAGAGGCATCTGTCTACCATATTTTTTCCTGGAACAACCTTGTGTTTTTGGTTTGTCATTTCACATCTGTTAACTATGATTTGATTAAGCAGATGTTAATTCAACAATCTACATATGCTGACATGGCATTGCTGTATTTTGTTCTATGTAGGAATCCTCATCAGAAAAAAGATGGGGCTTACGTTCACCAAACTCTTCAGCCGGCTGTTTGCCAAGAAAGAGATGCGTATACTTATGGTGGGTCTCGATGCAGCTGGTAAGACCACCATTTTGTACAAGCTCAAGCTCGGTGAGATTGTCACAACAATCCCCACCATTGGTATGTCTTATAAACCTTTTCTATAAATAACTTTTCTTTTTCTTTTTCAACAAACATAAATATCGACTTTTGTTTAATTTAATGTAATTGTGGTTTCTCTGTACAGGCTTTAACGTGGAGACTGTTGAGTACAAAAACATTAGCTTCACTGTGTGGGATGTGGGGGGTCAAGACAAGGTATGAATGTTTCTTGACTTTTTGACCTTGATACATATTATGTATATGTATATATGTATCTATGTACATATACAGATGCTAAGATGTTTTATTTATTTATGTGTAGATCCGTCCACTATGGAGGCACTACTTCCAGAACACACAGGGACTTATCTTTGTGGTTGATAGTAATGACAGGGATAGAGTTGTTGAGGCAAGAGATGAATTGCACAGGATGTTGAATGAGGTAAGTTCTAATATCAAAATATGTAAATTAAATTTGTATGATGATGATGATGATGATGTCATCAAATAAAATAAATTATAATTTAATTGTAGGATGAGCTAAGAGATGCGGTTCTCCTTGTATTTGCTAACAAACAAGATTTGCCAAATGCAATGAATGCTGCTGAAATCACTGATAAGCTTGGCCTCCACTCCCTCCGACAGCGCCACTGGTAAATATTTCGCAACATTTTTGTTTTTTTATAAATCTTGAAAATAATAAAAAATTTGTACGTAATAAAAAACTCATTGGTTTTGTTTTTTTTCAGGTACATTCAGAGCACTTGTGCCACTTCTGGGGAAGGACTTTATGAGGGATTGGACTGGCTCTCCAACAACATTGCTAACAAGGCAAGTGTTTGTTTTTAGGTTTTATTTTTTTATTATTTATATGATGATTGTGCACTTGTGAATTTGTGAAATTTTTTTTTAATTTATTTGTTTTGACAGGCATGAGGTGATTGTATTTTGAGGGTGGAGATACCAGAGGCAGGTTTCGCTTTTTGTTTGGTCGGTCACTTTCGTGGTTATGGAACTATGTTAAAAAGGCTTCTTTTTTTATTTTTGAATTTGATATATAGGACAGTTATGGGACATGTATGATGATACAATGTTTGGTTGGATTGTTGCAAGTATTTTAAAGGTATATGTTGTCTTTCTTGTTTGTAGGTTTTGGTTGATTACTATAACCTAAATTTTCATCAGAGATTGATTTTAATGTTGGTTGACATTGTATTCAATGAAAATTCAACATTTATATTGGCTATTTTTAGAACTTCCAAACATGTGTAACTAAATGTATTTTCTGTACTTAAAATTATCATAAGGCTTTTTAACAAGATCGTAAAAGAAATCGAGCAAGCACAAGACATGTATTATGTATTTTAAATCTCAGAATGTTACTCAAAATAAACACATTGTTGATGTAATGTAAAAATGACAAAATGGATACTTAAGCAGCTTAGGTAAAAAGTCAAATAAATAGTTCCTAAGATCAAAACAGGTCGGGTGTAGGCTGAAACTCTTTGTACATAAAAATATAAAGAATTATTGTATCGAATTGCCAGATTATACTATGACCATCATAATATATTTTCTTGCATAAGCAATTTAAGAAGCTGCAAGCATTAAAAATTACTCTGAGTGACTTGTTACGCGTTTGAAGCATTGCATATTTAGCTAAGTTTGTTTTTTTAATTTTTTTTATAACTAATTTGACTTGTTACAGATGAAGCATAAAATAAATTGATATATTTATAGGTAAACTGGTAAAATAATCACCTCTGCTTTGATGCATAAAAACTTTTGGGAAGCAAAATTAACGTTGTTTACTGTAGTCTTCATGTAATGACTATCATGGATATAATTATAAACTTGTATCGACAATCTACTATGTATTTATTTTGAAACACTAAACCAAACCATTTGTTCTTATTTTAGGACAAATCAAGAAATATTAGTTTGGATTAATTAGTCCTCCGTCACCAAGATGTGTAGGTTTTGCGGAAAAAAAATGAGATTCATTTTAGATTTCTTGCTTCTAAATTTCGGAAGTGAAATCATTATCCAAAATGTCCAAATACGTCATCGACTTCAAGATGTATCCCAAAATAGAACCATTCTCAATTGATACCCTCAAGCTAATCATCCTAGAATAGAATGATTTGTTGTTAGTTACATATCCCGTTCACATTTGATTTTCCTTAACTTCACTTAATTATTGGCATCATTCAACCATCAAAAAATAAGCATGATAATTACGATCCATAAACTTATAAATAGGTCATATTAGTTATATATTATCTTCAACAAGTTTGATGGATAAATTTTAAAATATCACTAAAAGTGAAACGAATGCAAATGAAGAGAAACTCATTTGAGTTGTATTCAGACACTTGGTCCTACATTATCTTATTCCAAAAACAGAATCAATATCCTTTCATTAAAAGAGTCGTTCTAATAATACTTAAAAGAATACATTATTGATACAATTTAACTAAGACACAAAAATATTTACCATAAAGCTTTTTAGTAAGATCATAAAAAGTGACTTGTATTTCGAACCTGAAAATGTTACTCAAAATAAAAATACAATGTGCGATCTAATGTAAAGATAACAAGACACATGTCCAATAAGTGGTTTTTGGTATAGATCAAAATAGATTGGGTATTGCCTAACCTTTTTGTCCAAAAAAATTCATATAACTCGAGCTAAATTATCCAAACCATATTATTATTACAATTATAATTTATTTCCTGGAATAAACAATTTAAAGTTGCACACATTAGAAATAACTTGGGATCAATTTTTTAAAGTAGATTGGGTAAAAACATAAAATAAAATGACATATTTATAAATAGATTCGGTAAATCTATCGCCTCTAATTTGACACATACAATTTTTTGGGAAGAAAAACTAGTGTCGTTAACTTTATGTAATGACTATGGACAAAACTCAAAAGTGTAAACTCGTATCAAGAATTAATCTTTGTTGAATTTATTCTGAAATAAGTAATTTTTAGGACAAGGAAACAAATTCGATGTCAAGAAATTTTAGTTTGGATTGATTGGTATCTGTGCATTGACAATCTTTAATCAATCTAAAAATTTGTAGGTTTTGCAAAAAAAGTAATTGATAAAATGAGATTCATTCTAGATTTCGTCATCTATATCTGCAAAGTAAGATTATCATCCAAATGGTTATTTTTGGCTTGCAAAAGACATCACATTTGCTTAGAATAAAATGACTTGTGTTTATAGTTACATTATTACATATTCCCTGCGCATTTTCCTTTAACTCAAATTAGTTATGGAATTATGTCACGTGCGTTATATTTTATCTCCGATAAGTCAAATAAATAAATCTTAAAAACATAGCTAAAAGCAAAACAAGTCCAAATGAATTAAAACTTGTTCAAAGTGATTCAAATGCTTAGAGCCTCTTAATAACGAAAATCAAACTGTTATTCTATTAGTAAAGTTTTTCTAATCATATTTAATACATTTATTATTCAAATAAATTTCTAAATGAGGCATGAAACGCTTAAACTACAGTATATTTCATATTAAAAAAACCAAGCTGAAAATGTAAAAATATATAGGGCATTCTATATATC
The DNA here is from genome assembly GCA_023525715.1 of Cichorium intybus. Lineage (NCBI taxonomy): Eukaryota > Viridiplantae > Streptophyta > Magnoliopsida > Asterales > Asteraceae > Cichorium > Cichorium intybus. Next base: position 3,024,848 of record CM042011.1, on the reverse strand, counting down.
AAAATCAGAAAAGCTTACCTCGCCATCTTCATATTCCTCGTATGCAAATTCTGGTTCCTCGAAACAGTCATCGTTAAAAAGAAGAGGTGCAGATTCTCTGGTTCTCTTAGTGTGAGGCTCTCTGTCATTCTGGTCTATAATTGAAGTAAGCCTCTGTTTAATGTTATCTTCAATAGATTCTGCATCATGTGAATGTAGCCCAAGAAGAGAAGCACATTCTCCTTTAAAGTTTAAGTCATTAGATCCCGAAATCAGGCCTGCAATTGTTTTCGCAAGGTCTGGAGCATAACTGCGAATCTAAAACAACCAACAAATTGTTAGCAGTAGGAAATTAGAGTAAACTACATATTCCGTCCCTGTGGTTTGTCAAAATTTACGGATCAGGTCCCTTGCAAGAATTCTTAACTTTTTTCGTCCATAAAATATGCATTTTATCCCTTTCGTTGAGCATTTTACCCCTACTTCTATAAAAGCATCGTTCCATGGTTTTCACAATTAAAACATTTGAGTTCGACATTTACTTTTAAGATGTATATTTTTTGACAGTTTAAAAAAAAAACCGATTTTTCCTGGTTTTGGAAAAGGTTAAATACAGAGTTGTGGATTACCTTAACCGCATGTGCACTGAGAAGTACTCCAGCATTCTTCTCCTTTAAGTCACTCAATGCAAGCTTCAAAGCTTTCTTGACAAGATTTCGACCAACAGTCACACACTTGGTACACGTTAAGAAAATCCAGAGAAAAAAAATAAAAAAAACGTAACAAAAAAAAGGAAAAAAAGGTAAGTGATGGATATTTGTTATTGTGAGAGTGGATGGCAATGTGTATATGAGAACCAGGTGGCAAATTCTCCCATTCAATAAACACACAGCCATCTTCATCTGAGATTGACTTTATACTTAGTCCATAGCTTTTCCAGTCAACGGTTTCTAATGCTTTTAGTAATGATTGAGAAATCAAGCCATGTGAGAAATCATTGAAGTATAGAACCTGAAACGCAAGTAGTCATAAAAAAACTTATAAGAAACAGAAAGTAAATTAAGAACAAGATTAAACATACAAAGAAAAACCTCCGTTTTATTATCACAAGCCCTGAAACAGGAAGAATCCATCATCTCTGATAATTCACTGATTATAACCACAGCTTCTATCTTTGTTTCAATATTCTTATAACTTTTGCAGACCTCACCACTTCCGACTTTCAGGTGGTCCCTACAAAATCATGAATGCAATAAGATGAAAATGTGTAATTAATGATTAAATGGTAAAATAGAAATTACCTGATTGGAAAACAAGAATTGCATGTACTATCTATTTGATTCCCATGCTTGAGAACATAATCCACAAGGCCTAACTTTAAACACTCAGCATTTGCTTCTGAAGGTAAATCAATGCACTCATTTACCACTATAACATTTACACATTGGTCGTCTGTGAATTCGGCCTTGTCAACAATGAGTTCAATTCCAACTTTCTGAAAAAACAAAAATATAAAATAAAATTGGAGAGTAGAGTAATTCAGATTTCAGATTGAAGGAACTATGAGATTGAACTGATACTTACAGGAACCTTCATAATGAGCATCTGAAGAATTGATTATACAAACAAAACAGAAAGATAATATTAGGTCATAATCATATAACCAGAAAAGATTAAAAGATTATTTGGTTATTGAGTTGTTGACATGGAACAACCTTCCGGAAAAAGCAAGTAATGTCTTCCTGTAAATTATCGACACTATGAAATGTTGAGAATGATACTTCAGTGCCACTAGAAGAAAGAAATCAAAAATGAATGTTAAGATGGTTTTGGAATTAAATTAAACTTTATAAAATTCTGGCTAATAGCATGCCTGAATCTTGCACCATTTTTGGGGGTTAGTGGTAATTTTGCTAGCCTTTTTGTGCAATCCTTTTGTTTGAGATCTATGTTGTAATGGAATATTTCATTATCACAAGCTCCTGTAAAATTCAAATGATAACAAAATGGCATAAACAACAAGCTGTAAACTAAAAGACTAGAGTAAATATAGGTTGAAATACTTTGTATCTACCAATGGAAAAGGTTAGACTGTCTAGAATGAGTCTCTAAATGCACAAATTAAATTTAAATCAATAAATGTAATCCAAGAAGAATGATACTTACTGGTAGTGGCAATTGATATAATTCCATCTGCAAGGCATAGGAAAGCAGTTCATCAATTGATTATTTTAAAACAGATTCATAGGGATCTCCAAGATTTTAAGTTAGATTTTCTAAAAAGTATCATGCATCAGTAGTTCAAAGAGCTTTGTAGATCTAAATGGATAGAACAAATCACTTACTTTCACACTATCACAACAATTAAAAATGGCACAGAGATGTATAGAATCTACAGCAAACATGTTACTAGTGAATCTATTGTAGAATCTACAAAGTTCTGGATATTGCTCTAACACGTTTTCATCTGGCTACAAAGTTTGATGCATTCTGATTTATTGTAGAAATAAAGCTCCAGCATGGTCAAACTACCAGAAAATGTCATAACAAAATCCAGAAAAAGTACATATAAGATCTGTTTCATTTGTGAGTCAAATGCATGCCATTTTTACTCATGATCATGACCAGAATAAAATCCATATAAATAGTTGAGCTCTGTTTAGCAGTATCAATTCACCGATTACTTATTCTAATTAACCATATTATTTGAGATCTAGAAAACGCACATACTGTCAATTCAAGTTCTTACCATGTATCTGATTCATTGATGAATCACTTAGGTTCTTCACATCTTGAAACTCTTCCAAACAGCTTCCGACTCCCGTGTCAGAAACTAGTCATATCGTGAAGCCAAACAAACTCCTCAGACTACCTCAGATATCATAGTTTATGGTTAAAAACATAAAAACAGACATATAATATAAAACAAAAATAGCGATTCTGACTTCGTCTTCTTGTAAGTAATCTAAAAAATAAATGCTGAACAAAATAAAACCAAGGTTTATCAAGTGTAGAAACTTTATCATCTGACTTGTTTGTACATGTAGATTAGCCTACATTTTGATCGAAACTAACACCTGTACTATACTGATCTCTAGCAAAAAAACGTATGTTCCTGGTATATAGCAACCCTAAGTAAATTATGAGACATGCTTTTAGCTAGTTTTGAACATGAATCAGTTGAAATAGTTACCGTTTTAAATAAACTAAAACTCGTAGAGTTAGAGATATCAATAAATTGATGACGAGAAAGACAAAGTCGTAGGTACAATAATCATATATAATGATCAATTTAACAAATGCAAGTTTGAGGATGCTATGATCGGTGAAGTTATTATATAGAACATTTAACCTAAAGCTAGATCCAAACCAATACACAGGGATAGAGAATTACTTGAGATACGAACTAAAGGAGGATTGGCCAGTGGAGACGATTTCAGACTGACGGATAATCGACAAAGTTCGCCTGACATGCGACATCGTTGAATTGCCGACGAGATCAACTGCAACAATTTGTGCACAAATATAATTAAAACCACAACTGGAGACAAATGAGATGGAAATCGAGAGCAATTAAACTTACATGCCGGCAGAGATTCCTAACAGATGAAGCGTCCATAAACCTACGCCAAAACTTGATTTGAATAGGAAACTGAGAGCAATCAAATAGAATTCGAGGTTCCTTTAAACTTGCAATCAAAACAAGGAGTTTGAATATGAAGAGTCATGCAAGATCTTAACAGAAATTTTAGCGAATCCAAATAATTCCCGCGCAAAAGAATTGTGTCGTTGCATTTTTGAGATATTAGCGTTTGTGGACTTGGCTTAAGGAGGTTTTGGGCTTTTGGCATTTGGGCTGGTGGATCGTGTGTGTGATATTTTAATAATTTTTACGATTATAAATCGAAGATAATAAGTGAAAATGATAAATTAGACTAATTATTAAATATAACTTTTAAGGTTTGGTCAAAAGTTAGGGGGTGACTAAAATAGTCAGGATTTTTGTAGATGAAGGCCTGCGAAAATACTTGACATCAGCGAAAAATTTTATGAGCGGCTAAATCTAAGATTTCTTTTCAATCCTAAATTTTCGCTGATAATCATCTTGCTTAAATTTAAGATATTCGTAGGTAGTTATTGAATATTGATACCATGTTAATGTACATAATCTTTCATATCATCCCTCCAACATAATACAACGTGTATATAAAAAATACAAAGGCCTTGGGCTGGACCTAGGCCAATAATACAAATACAGATGGGCTAAGCAAATACAAAAGCTACGCTAACAGTTATATGTTAATACTTAACTAGTATTCTTCCTGTGCTCCGCACGGTTCCGGGGGAATGTGTTAGTCAAACTATCATGAGTCGATCCTAATGCTACAGTTGCTATCGGTTGCGATGTTGAATGAAGCGGCTCTTCCACCTCTCCAGTTCTTTGCTGATGGTCCATCAACAGTCTTCTGTGTAGCTGAATTATAGATGAACAATAAACTGTTAAAATGTATTTTAAGAAATTTTGAGAAAACTTACCAGTGATGGACTGAACGGCAGTCATGAGACCCTCAAGAATACCGAATCTGTAATTAATAACCTTGGCGAGACGGGCAAGACAGTTGGTAGTACAACTGGTGTTTGAAACGATGTGAAGGTCTGATTGGTATTCCTTCTCATTCACACCCACAACGAACATGGGAGCATCCTTGGTTTTTTTTTCTTTGTATTATAGCATTGTAATTTGAAAATTTTATGTACAAACCAATCTTCATTGCTATAATTGGGTAGATTTTTCAATGTACAACGTCCTTAATAAGAAACTCAACGTAAGTACAATGTTGTTATTAAACAAAAATTTCAAAGTAAAATGCTTTGAAAAATGAAACATAGAAAGCACAATGCTGCAATAGAAAGAAATGAAAGTAGGGTGCCGTAAAGCGGCCTTTCATTCCTTGTTTATCTTTTTTTTTTTTTTTTTTTTTTTTTGCCAAAATGAAAAGAATTTCTCACTTTTCAGAGGAAAAACTAACGTACCTAGATGTGTATGTTAAGCTCTGAAAACCAGCGTTCATACCTAAAGCATACAAATGATACGTTTCACATTTTAAAAAAAATAACGATTATTTTTTAAATCTTATTGAATAAATGATGCTTGTGTTGGAATTTCGTCACGCTGGGCTTTAATGATACAATTTCCCTTATAATTTTGAGACGAGTTCCTGAAAAATACTAACATGTGAATCATTCACAGTAAAACAATACAATATAAGTAAGAACGTAAGCAAACTTTAAAAATATATAAGTACTTGCAAGTAATACCATTTTTGCTGAATTCAGTCTCTCAATAGATTTACTGAAAGGATGATTAACACCATGAGGAAAACTCCCTTCATGATCATTTCTCTGTATCATCTTCTCTAATTCACTGACCTCCAATTGCAGTCTAGCATATAATTCACTGCAATTTGATTCAACGTCTTCTCTAATAAACTTTTTGGCAGAAATCAATGCTAAAATGCAGTTGAATAGTGGTTAATTAAGAAAGAATTTGGTGGTTATTAGTACCAAAGAACTAAAAATTAAACCTCAAGTGAATTTAGTATCCTTTATTGATCCTTTGGATAATTGACACAAGATACACCTGAGCAAATAGCTTCAAAGGAGGATTTATTTGAGCTGTATTTTGAAAGGGCTTCCATTATCACATGCTCCGATGTATCTTGACCTAAGGTAACAAAGAAAATGCACTGTTAAAAACCACAAACAGAGGTAAGTTTGAAATGGTAAGAAAATGAACCTTTTTTGTAATAGGATGCCCCAATCCAGCTTCTAAGGACCTTGTCCAGCTGGTGCAACGCTCCTTCACCCTCAACTCTAATAAATATTAAGAATAGGTCATTTAAATTTGAAAAAGCTAAAATTACAAAAATGTAGTTGATAGTGAAGGTTTTGATCTCACCAATACCACTTAAATATATTTAATCTTTTGTAACCTTCCACATATATTTTTTTTATTATTAAAGCAATATAGTTAGCTTATTCCCAATTACAATACATACTTCCAAAATTGGAGAATGGATCACACTTCATGATATTACATCCCAATTTGCTGGTTGAAGTTCATCCAAGCGCTGCCATGTAATTCCTGGACATACACCAAGAAATTTGTTATGGTAATTGTTTTCGCCTGGCTAACAATCTATTTATCCACATCAATACTAACAGCCCATGATATTTATAACATAAAATCCAAAGAAATAGTTACCTACGGTCCAATTAAGTAGATGCAATTTCTTTGTTGGACAATATTGTATCGATAGAAAAGTGTTGGAGTGATATTCAGATGATTCATGAACTTGCTCAAAATCATATATGCATTCTTATGTGTTGTCTGTTAATTATTGAACCTAGCCTATCAATTGCAAGTTTGAAGGACAAAGGGAGATCATCTTTATTTACCTGTTCACCCATCACAAAGATATTAAGATCAGATCAATTTAGGGTTTTACCACGTATCTTAAACTTCAAATGTGTAAACCACCCTACTGAAAAGTCTCCATGGCTGCCCAATTCACGAGGAATGGTTCCATTAAGTTCCTGTAATCACACATCTGTATCCATACAGATTCTAAATTTCATATAATTATTGAAACCTAAACATTTAAATGCAAATTGAAAAACTAACGTCAGGAATACAAAATGTGAGAACTCGGTGGATTCTGAATATTCATGAAAGCGTTCAACCTTTTTTTCTTTAAATACAAAATATCCACTAAACCGCTTGAATTGCACAGAGACAACCCTAAATTAAATTTTAACTAATTCCAAAAAAAAGGATGAAGATGATTCTACGAGTATGAGATAATACCCTAATATTGATGTAAAACCCATAAAACGTTCAACACATCGAGTAGTGACTGTGGCTTTGACGATCACGCATGACCTGAGGTGCAGGTAAGAAAAACTTGACGCACTTATAGCCCCAGACCAAAAATACATCAGATAACGGAAGAGGGAGAAAAGGGAGGCGGGAAGAACACCTACAAGTCCCGAACATGGAAGTGCAGGAAGATATTGACGATATAAATTATGTAAATCAGGAGACAAAATTACCGATTTGGCAGAACTGATGAACTATGATCGCGGTAAAACGGGAAGAAGAACAGAGGCGTAGGAAAACATGCAGCAACCCTAAACCACACCTCAAGAGAAAGAGGAAATCGATCAGAGAGCAGTGAGGTATTAACGGAATTCGATGGGGGCGATGATCAAAAGATGAGAGAAAGGGAATGGAAGATGGAAGTCTGTGGAGTGGGAACAACGATTTCTAGGGTAATCGGGGGAGAAGGGCAGGAGGGAGAAGGCTGCGCGATCGATCAAGCGGTGGAATATGGATGCGGCGTGACCAAAAATGGAAGATGGAAGCGGTGGAATTCCGAAAATAAGAAACGGATGTAAAAATTTGTGGATTTAAAGTAAACTATACAAAAAAAAAACGTTATACCGGATGTTCAAAAACACGCAAATTAAATATATACAAGTGATCCAATTACAGGAAACAGAAAAGGGGGAAGTTTGAACTATCCGTGAGATATGTTATGTAAGGCTTTATCTTGGAGGAAAAACAAACCTGATCCACCATTTTATGCTTCAGTATTGTGCTTTTAGCAAGTACTTCAACAGCAACTGCCGCAACAGCAATTCTATAATTATAATAAACCTGATCACAAAATAAAATAAAAGTTAAAAAAACGGCTTTGATTTGAGGACCCGCAAATGTGGCATAAGCTTCTACCAGGCAGCAACTCGGTCCGTTCAGATAGATTCCAATGTTTCCCTTGCCTCTGCATTTGAGATAAAATAAACATTAAAAATCTGCATCATAAAGTGCTGTTGAGAAAAATGAAAGAATACAAAAACTTAAAATCGTAAAGGGTTTTTTTGGTAGATCACCGCTCACCAGCTATAAAACCCCCAAGTCTCTTCGTTTCTACTAATATCTATAATCAAGAAATTTTTTTTATCAAACACACTCATGTTAATTTCATTCAGGTACATTTCAAAGACATCATTTGGGACATGGGTGACACGAAGATCAACTACTTGGAGTGGTGTACATTATGTTAATGTACCAGCGGTAATTTGTTGGATTCCATCACCGAAAAAGTACTCTGCACCATATACCACCACACTCGTGTACCTTTTTTTATATAAAAAATATTGTTAATTAATTAGAGAAAACGAACTTATGATACTAAATGGGGAGATTATGATGCTTAGTTACCATATGCCTTCAATGGCTTTCCCCAAGAATGACATGGACAGCTGGCGAGCTAAGCCTCCGCTTAAAGCATACACGTGTAAACTCACCTACGAAAAATACACATTATACAATTCAGTCAACTTTTAAAGAAAAACGAAAGTACAACGCTATAATTGGTTAGTTTGTCTAAGTAATGTTCTAATAAAAAGAAAAACAAAAAGTAGAATGATTTGATATTTCACAGACAGTACTTGTTTGTGGTGTTTCATTGAATTTAATTATTAATATCCTCACCCTAATACCATATGGTTACATAACGCAAGAAACAAATTAAGTTTAAGAACAGAGTTTTAAAATGCCATTAAAATTTGTAACCGTAGTAATTCCAAAATACCTAAAGCAATTGCATCGGAGTCCTTCATGATCTTCAGTAAATGGAGGGCTAATAATGCCAATATTCATAAGTCATAACAAACCAACTGAGGTGTTGTTTCTTTTTCACTTACCTGCAGATCTTTAATGGCTTGATGTGATGATACTTCTTTGTTTTGGCGAGCACGTTTGAGAAAACCAAGACGGAGGACTCCCTAAAAATTTTCCAAATTTAGAATGAGTCATTGGTCGGTTTACAAGTATGTATGACATGAAAACTCAAAAATATGAAACTTATTTAAAGTTAAAGCATAAAAAGAAAACACAAAATATATTTCATTTGTCTTACTGAAAGAACATAGATGAGTCCACAAGTAAGGAGTGTGTAACTTGCTATGTCCCGAGGAAGGAGAATCTCATGCCTCTCTCCATATATATCAGGATATGCTCTTGTCATAACAGCAACACTGTAAAAAAAATAACATTCATTAGATAGTTTAGGTAGCAGAAAGGAATACAGTGGATTTTATCAATTTCATAATCAACATAACTTCATGTAAGTAATAAGGAGGTTTCCCCCTTTTAATATAACTTCGTGTAAGTAATATGGAGCTTGAAGATATGTCATATGTGGAGTGCATCAAAAGGTAAAATACATGTAAAAAATAGACTTACAAGATTTGCAGCATGCCCCTCCTGGCCCAATATTCGAGTACCTGAAACACATCAATTGAGCTTCAATCAGCAAATCCAGTAATCTCATAAAAGTGGCGGAACCATATTGAAATCATCTGTAAATAATTTCAATCAACCAAAGTAGCCCTTTATGTTGATTTCTATTATTACTGTAATTCGTACCCAAATTTTCCGTCATGAATGTGTACAGTGTTTTCAATATTGTATGCAAGTAAAACGAAAATGAAGATTTGTTACATAAAACATGAGAGACAACCTTCCAGAATTTAGTGATGAACGACCACTCTGCCTCAGCGACAATCACAAAAACCGCAATCATCACGGCATAACATCGAAAGATACCGTCAAATATCTACAAAAAACATAGCATCACAACGATTTTAGCAAGGAATGGATGGCTACCTGTGTGTAAATAAAGGGAAATATATAAACGGCGTACATCTGAAACATTTTTGAAAGATCTGATGGCAGACATGACATTAACCATAATGCAGAGAACAGAAGCCATGATGGTTACGAAGCTGAAACATCGGCATGTAGCGAGTACCGGGTCGGGTTTGGCCTTGATTTTAGCGTTGTTGCCGGTGGTGTTTGATGAACTGGTGGTGGCAGTATTTCCTATCGGTTGTGACGTCTGTCCTTCTTGGATATCTCTCGCCATATTTTCCGGCGAGCTTCTTCGGCTGTCGGAACTCAGAACCGCCGGTTATCGAATTAGGAAAGGGCTTGCGTGAGGTGTTTTTCTTCAGTGGGCTTCTGCTTCGTTGTAATGGATCGGCGTTAATTGTGTGCAAATCACAACCATACAAAAAAACGTGTATTAATTATTAAACTGGTGCAGTGGTGGAGAAGCTAGGGTTTTGTGCATGGGGGAAGTTTTCGGAACGATGGGGAGAATAAAAGACGGGAATTTCAGAAAGAAGTGCGATCCACAATCATTCCGGCGGAATCAATCGAGTATACGGGAAGCAGGCGCAAAATCGGCGGAGATGGATCAGTGGAACAGGCGAAAGATGAAGATGAAGCGGTGGGGAGGAAGTGGATTTCCAAGAAAGGAACGACCTGTTTAATATCTGGATCCAGAAGGATCCGACAAATGCTAAAATGGATCCACAGGATCCGCGTGACCAAAATACGTTACACTGGAGTTCAAAAATTACGTGAATTAAATAGAGTATATAATACCTAGGATTTTCGCAGGTGGTAATCTGCGATTTTCTTTTTCAAATCTAGTTTTAGCACCCACTTTTTCGCACATGCATGCGATTTTCGCAGATGCTCATCTGTGAATATCCTAAACAAAACGAAGTCATTTTGAGGTTTTGTCAGTTGGCCAGATAGACACATTATAAATTACCATGGTAGTAGAGTTTTGAAGGAAAATGTATACATATATTTTTATTTTACTCTCCTAATCAAGATTTTTCTTGGAATTTCCAATCAAACACAAACATTTTGATTTTTAGTTCCACCAAATTGCATCAACTATGACGTACGACCAATAGCAAATACTAATTGTATATTGATAGAGGTGCAAAAGAGCTTTATGCCCTCCTTGTTCTCATCATCCAGCCTAATCGTATCTTGAGAGATTCACATCTCAAAGTTTAACCATTAAATACACCCAATATCATAGTCAAATAATCTCCTCGATACTTATTATATACAAGTAACCAAAACGTATAAACCAATTCCTTCATCACAAATTTAACTTCCATCAACACCACACCCCTATTTAACATTTCACTACGACATGTACACTTCAACACCAACACTTTTCACAACTTGGCATACAGGACAAACATTCACACCCCTACCATCACAATCTTTACACAAACTCAAATGCCTACATGGCATCACAAGAACACACACCTCCTTCATCTTGCAAGCTTTGCATATCATAACACCATCATTACAAAACTTTCCAAGGTAATTGTTAGGGTCTATAGAAGACACAGCATCATTTTCATCCGTATCACCAAATCCTTCTTTCGGTTGGTGTTCATTTCCTTGTGCTAGCGCTTGTTGAAGATTTTTTCGCAACATGTCGGCTATTGATTCGTTGTATTTTGCTCTGTAGTGCCAATTTTGGGCTTCGTTTGCCACCTGTTTTATTTTTTCCACGAGTTCTTTGTTTTTACGGTTTATGGTTTCAATCTCGAGATCTTTCTCGCGTATCTTTTTGTCTATTCCTTTACTGATGGAAGTTAGGAATGAAGCCATGTGTCTTTGTCTTATGTCCTTCACCCCTTTCAACATATTTTCTCTCTGTCAAATATCAGTAAAACAAAGCATATTGAGTCAAATCGAGGAGTGAAATTCAATTATAAAAAATTAATTTTTTTTAAGTTATCAAATTAGTACCTGATGCATGATGAATCTTTCGAGTTCTTCATTCTGTCGATCAATTTCAGTTGTGAGACAATCGCGAAAAGAAGACATGAGTGGTGGTGTTCCTGTCATGCTACCACTTGCTGATGTAATCGAGGAGTTACGTTCTTCATCATCATATGATAATTTTAAACCGGTGGATACAGTATTTGGGTTTTGAATTGTTGAAGGGCGATCAGATTCTTCAGTATAAAAGTTCTGGTTCAATGATATTTGAAGCTTTTTCTGCATTAAATTAGTCTCGGCTTCTCTTGGTCGTTTATTGGGCCGAAAAGCAGGGCTGTGATTCTCTCTACCAGAATAATTTACTGGATCAACATTATGTGTGGCTGGTACATGTAAAAACAAAGATCAGATAAACATAGTAAAGAGTGATTCATTAGTTGTTATGTTACAAAGTTAGAATGATGGAAACTCACCATTTCCAAATAGCTGCAACTGGTTTGAAGGATACTGGAATATGTTCTCATCAAGGAAGACAGGGACTAATGAATTCGTGTTACTTCCTCCCAGCATCTTTCAATAAACAGTAATCAGTCGATCTGGATGCAATACAATAATGGGGAATATCAGTTAGATTCTGGAATGCAATGAGTTCGCAATGCTAAAATCAATGTTTTTTCCGAATAGAGCAGTTTATGCACACAGGACGGCAAAATAAGACCAACACAGATATTATAGAATTTGAAGGTTTGATGGTGGTGATATAGTTGTCAGAATTTCGAAAAGGTGTATATATTACTAAGGAAAAACTAAACCATAGTAATGTCTGAGAAGATCCAGCCAACGCGTCATAACACAGAAGAAATCAAACACGCTTGCCGACCATAACAGGGTCCCAATGGCCACTATATATGCAATGTCGAAAAAATGAACACGGACTACGGAAACAGCATGATCCGAGAGTGTTTGAAAGGAAAATCAGAAACCAGATCCCTACCCAAACAGCAAAACATAAAACCGCAAACCACACAGATCCTAAAAGAACGAGGAATCGAATTTACAATAAATGCAACATGCTAAGAGCACCCAGAAACACATCTCAAGCATCGGAGAATCAGAATCCGTGAAAGAAAAACCAATTAGTCCGTCAATCAACAGAATAACACTCAAAAACTACCTCAGATATCGAGAAAACTTGCTAGATCCTACAAAATCACAAGCAAGAAGACAACAAAACCGGAAAAACGTTACTTCAACCACTTCAATATACGAACCACCATTACTACCACTACAAGAAGAAGAAGAAATCAAAAAACAGAAGATGGATTCAGAAACGATGATACTATACCTCGAAACGGTCAGTGATCCGATAGAAGCGTATAATCAATGAGATTGGAGATTTTTAGAGAGAAGAAGTCACGGGGATAGAGAAAGTAACTGATGGAAGAAGTGGTATGGCATAGGGAAAGGTGATGGGGGAGAAATAATTGAACGGTGCGGTGGTGGTTACGCAAACGGGGAGAAGATGATGGATGGAGGTTGAGAAATAAAAATTTAATTTGTTTATTGTTTTTTGGATTTATATTTAAATGAAGTGCATAAATAAAAAAGCTGAAACACGTAGATGGTGGGATCCACAGAACACGCGACCCAGCAAATTTCTGGAATCACGCTCCTCGATTAATCTTTCTCCCTTTGACTTTTAATATTGGACCTGGACGTGATATGTTTTAATTGTTTTCGGATTTTAATATATTTCTTGGAGGCATCACCGATAAGCATCCCTTCATAGTTCATACTATAGATTTGGAGATTTTCATTTTCTAAATAAACGAATATTATTGATTGAACCGGTTGATCTTTGTGTTGAGTATTTATAATATGAGTTTTTAAAAATTTTAAATTATTTAAACTAAAAAGTTTTTTAATTTATAATATGTGTTTTTAATATGAATTTTTTTAAGATTTTTTAAATTTAAAAGTTTTTAAAAAATGAAAAACTTGTTGAATGAACTTTTTTTTAATTATTTGTTAATTAATAAGCGTATTGTAGGAGCTTTTCCAATTATCACGTAGCCTTTATATGCTTTAAATCAATTATAACTAGACAACAATACAATCAATTCATATAAAACATGTATTGAAAAAACTCTTCTATAATGAAGAAATATATAGCCTTTTATTTTTGAGATTTTTCATGAAAAAACTATTGTATTATGGAGCTCTTAAAACATTCATAATTAGAGTTTTTTCAACTCAAACAGCTTTAGAAAAAAATAAAAAAGTTATACTGAGAAATTTTTTCGATCCAAAGGTTTTTAAATGAACTTCCTAATTAACAAACTTTAGCCAAAAACTTTTCATTTAGTATGTGTGACTTATAATTTTAACCAATTATAAATAGCTAACATTTATACACAAAAAAACTCTAAAGTTATACTTTAATTAATGTATTATTATTTTCGTTTGCTAATTTTTTAGTAACATTATATCAAAAATAAATTTCAATCAGAGGCTCCTTACAATTGGAGGCCACGTGCGAGCGCACATCCCAGTGTCGTCACTACTAGCACGACATACATGACCTAAGAACATCTTTAATTTTTTTTAGTTGTGAAGCTTTTTTATTTTGAACTTTTTGATGGAAAAAGTTTAAGTAAAAAGATGTCATATTGGAGATGTTCTTAAGTCATGTATGTCGTGCTAGCAGTGGCGACCCTGAGGTGTGTGGGTGGTGCGGTCGTACGGGCCCTCCTATTGTAAGGGGACTTTGATTGAAAATTTTATTTGATATAATAATACTAAAAAAATTAGAAAATAAAAATAACAATACATTAATTAATGTATAATTGCATGTTACTAATCTGCTTCATGTTTTACTAAGAATATAAATTGGGTTTATTAAATATATATTATTAATATAAATTAAAATTTAGATATCACTATGAAAACATTTACATGTTTTATCAAACATGATTAGAATGTCCATGTAACGAATAATCAGTTCAAGTGGAGAAAAATGTATAGATAATACTCTACATTCTGATAATGTTCACTTTAATGGGGAGAAACATCGAATTTGATGAATTCATGGAAGAACCTAAAGCAGAAGAAGTTAAATTACGAGGACCAAAACTTATGTCTTGTGTAAACGAAAACATAGCAAACTTGAATGATAACGGTTATGAAAAATAATATATTCTAATCAAAATCTATTATCCTAGAACGTGGAACATCATTGATGCAAAATGAGAAGATTTACAAGTGAAAATGGTTAATATGTTAACAGGTAATTGTTGTAAAAATGATAGAAACATACATTTTTGTCTAGATATTTATAGTAAGTACTTATCAAATGAATATAATCATGGTGTTTCCTTTTCAAGTTGTTTAAGAAGGAACCATTCTCAAATAATACATTGGTTGGTTATTTTATTTTGAAAAGTTGCTTGTAGCATATTTAATTTATTATTAAATGATGAAAACTCGTATATGATGCTCACTTACTATCAATTTACGATAATAGTTAATTTATCCTCTCTTGCGTATTATAAACATTAAGTTTTGAATTTAGAGGAACAATTAATAATAAAACTTTTACAGGGGCCTCAATTTATTGCACAAGGCCTCCGAAATACTAAGGTTGGGCATGCGTGCTAGCTAACAAGCTATGTTATATATATATATATATATATATATATATATATATATATATATATATATATATATATATATATATATATATATATATATATATATATATATACACACACACACACACTCAGCGGTGGTCCTGGCGGGTAAGACTCATGCCTCGCGTATGCGAGGTTGTGGGTTCGAACCTTGCCAAGTGCAAGTGGCGGGCTAAAAGATATTAATGCCCCACTTGTAGCCTCTGTGCTAGCCGGTGTTGTGTGTACCCGGGGCTGGGTTTACCCAGTCAGTTGCCTGCAGGCGTCTTTACGGGGTGGGCGTATGCTATGCACCAAGGTTTGCCGGTTGCGTGTGTGGGTCTAGTCTCTGTGCAGTGTCCTCGGCGAAAGGTTGAAGACGAAGAACCGTAGTTAGCCTGATGTACCTAGTGTAGCTGTAGAATATTACGACTCATGTAATCGGATTCATCCTTAACTTGCAATATATATATATATATATATATATATATATATATATATATATATATATATATATATATATATATATATATATATATATATATATATATATATATATATATATATATATATATATATATAGGGCTAGGTTATATTAAGATCCACAATTATTGTGTGGACGTAAGTGAAAGGTTTTCTGCAAACCATGAACTAAATAACCTAAGTTCACATGCAACCTATAAGGATCTATGTTTTCTTCTAATTGAACATATAACAAAAAACCTAGAGGCCATAAGAAAATTAACTAAAAGAATAAAATTAGAAAAACCAACCTTTTAGAATTTTCTGGAAGCTGAGCAGCAAAAATATCCTGCCTCAAATGAGATCACACCCAAGCCGAGAGGATTGTGGATCGAAATTTCAGAGAGAAAATAATAGAATAAGCGACTGATAATGAGGTCTAGGGCTCCCTATTTATAGGGAACCAAGTGGCAAAGCTAGAAACCCTAGCCGCAGCCCATTTTCCGGATTATCTGTACGCGCGCCGCGGCCAAGTCGTTTGCGCGCCGCGCGCCGCAATTCAACTATTGAATTTGTACGACTTTAATCCCTGACCTCCTGATTAATCCAATTAATGCCACAGAAATTAATCCAATTAATTTCTGATTAATTATTAATCAAATAATATTATTTCTAATTAATATATTATCTCCATAATATATTAACAAACAATATCTTGATTTATTAGTCATATAATAAATCAACCCTTTCTCTCTACTTAACTTTCCAACAAACCTCCAGCCATGAGGGCAACCCAAATGGACTGTGCTACTATTAATTAGGCAAATACTAATTATTAGTCATGGCTTAGACACCTAATCCAACAGTCTCCCACTTGGATAAGTCTATGACTATAATTACCAATTTAACCTCTAATTAACCAGCACTTTTAGCTTCCTAGAAACTGCTGCCAAATTCTGATCTAATCAGTTCTGTCCATAGATAAGTAATCAGATGATCCTCCGTCCAACAAGATATTTTCAGACACAAGACATGGATTAAAGTCAATCCCGGTCTGATTCACTGTTCCTCGATATCCGATTTGCATATGACTCTTAGACTACCAATTTAGTCCCGGTTGGCCAACCATTTTAGTCAACTTCAAATTCACCGAGAGGCCTACAGATATGTGTTCCCCGTTAGGGTCAAGGGACGAATAAGCTTCAACTCATATACTTATGTCTTTTACCAGACAAATCACTCACAACAATACGTTTTATAACACCGAGTTACCGATGCGTTTTCGTATTATCAATGAACAACCGCTTAGTAAATCATAACTCATATGTCTTAGCTTAAAGATCAAAAGATATTATCGTCTCAACATTGCTCATGATGAAATCCATGAAGCAATCCATTGAGCGCGGGTTTATCCAACACTCAAATCTCCATTTCCAAGTACTCACGAATGGTGCAGCAATCCTATTGCAATGTCTAACTCCTTAGACAATCTATTACCAATTCATGACAGTCTTACTTCACACTTACTCCTAAAAGTGTAATCGACTGTGGATATTTTGAATAATCCAATTATTCAGGAAGTAAAAAAAACATGCAAAATGAAACATAATGATAAAGTATTGACAAAAGTAGTAAACCATTACTCATTAATAAATCTCTATTATTAAATCACAAGAGTCAAATACAATACATTGTTACAAGTTTCGAAAACTATCTAATTTACATAAACTTTATATCATCTCTTAATACAATGCTTCTAGCATGCTGATTATGCTTAATCCTACTTAGAGCCTTTGTCAAGGGATCTGCAGGATTATCTTCTGATGATACCCTCTTTACCACGAGGTGACCTTCTTCTACCTTATGCCTTATGTAGTGGTACTTTCTGTCGATATGCCTGGACTTTCCATGGTCTCGCGGTTCCTTTGTCAAGGCGACCGCACCTTCGTTATCGCAGAACAGTTCCACGGGCTCCTGAATACTCGGGACTACTCCAAGGTCACCGATGAAGTTCTTCAGCCAAGCCGCTTCCTTTGACGCTTCACTTGCTGCTATATACTCTGATTCACAAGTAGAATCAGCCACCGTATCTTGCTTGGAACTTTTCCAAGTTACTGCTCCTCCGTTCAGAAGGAATACCCAGCCAGACTGAGACCGACCATTGTCTCTATCCGTCTGAAAACTGGCATCCGTATATCCTTCAACTCTCAATGTATCACTGCCTCCAAGGACTAACACCATGTCCTTTGTCCTTCACAGATACTTGAGTATATTCTTTACGGCTATCCAATGCGCCCTTCATGGGTTTCCCTGGTACCGACTAACCATGCTAAGAGCAAAGGCCACGTCAGGGCGAGTACACGTCATAGCGTACATGATCGACCCCACAGCCGAAGCGTAAGGTACCCGACTCATCTCAGCTATTTCCACGTCTGTACTCGGACTTTGAGTCTTACTCAATTTTGCATTACTTTGGATAGGTAGCTCTCCCTTCTTGGAATTTTCCATACTAAACCTTTTCAGTACCTTTTCCAAGTATGTACCCTGACTAAGTCCAATTAGTCTCTTCTTCCTATCTCTCAATATTCTTATCCCGAGAATATAGGCAGCCTCTCCTAGGTCCTTCATGGCGAAACATTTCCCAAGCCAAGCCTTGACATCTTGCAAGGTTGGAATATCGTTTCCCATGAGCAGTATGTCATCGACATACAGCACCAGAAAGGTGACTATACTCCCACTAGCCTTGACATATACGCAGGACTCATCCTCGCTCCTAGAGAAGCCAAACTCTTTGACTTTCTCATGGAAACAAAGATTCCAGCTGCGAGAAGCTTGCTTCAATCCGTAGATTGATCTCTCAAGCTTACACACCTTATTGGGATACTTTGCGTCGACAAAACCCTCTGGCTGATTCATGAAAACATCCTTAGTCAACTTTCCATTTAGGAAAGCGGTTTTGACATCCATCTGCCAAATTTCATAGTCATGAAATGCAGCTATGGCCAGCATAATCCTAATAGACTTTATCTTGGCTATTGGTGAGAAGGTCTCGTCATAGTCAACCCCTGGGGTTTGAGTAAAACCCTTTACAACCAGTCTTGCCTTAAAAGTGTGTACTTTTCCGTCCATGTCGGTCTTCTTCTTGAAGATCCACTTGCACCCGACTGTCTTTCGACCCGGTACATTATCAACCAAGTTCCAAACTTGATTGTCATACATGGACTTGATCTCGCTATCCATGGCCTCTTTCCACTTGGCAGACTCAGGGCCCGCCACTGCTTCCTGGTAGTTAGCTGGTTCATCCAAATTTATCAGTGTCCTATCACTGACAAACGTGTCCCCATCCGAAGTTATATGGAAACCATAAAACTCGGGTGGCATGCTAACCCTACCGGAATGCCTAAGAGGTAAGGATACATCTGTCGGACCAACAAGAACTTCTTCCTCATGTTGGTTGCTAGTTTCTCCTAAGGTTGCGTCATCTGATGACTCTTGAATTTCTTCCAGATCAATGGTACTCCCACTGTCCTCTTTGAATATGAGCTATCTCTCTCGAAAGACCGCTCGTCTAGCTACAAAGACCACGTCCTCGCTCGGTCTGTAGAATAGATATCCAAAGGACTGTTTAGGATAACCAAGGAAGAAACACCTTTCGCTTCTTTCTGCGAGTTTGTCTTGAGTCTCTCGTCTAACGAAAGCCTCACAACCCCAGACCTTGATATGTGCCAACGAGGGAACTTTCCCCGTCCACATCTCATGAGGTGTTTTAGCAACCTTCTTAGTTGGGACAAGATTGAGGATATGGGCGGCAGTCTCTAAGGCATACCCCCAGAAGTGAATGGAAAGTGAAGCTCGACTCATCATGGAACGAACCATGTCCAACAGGGTTCGGTTGCGCCTTTCCGCAACACCGTTCAACTGTGGTGTCCTGGGAGGTGTCAACTGCGAAACTATTCTGCATTCCTTTAGATAGTCTAGGAACTCGATACTTAGATACTCTCCGCCTCTGTCGAACCTGAGCATCTTTATCTTCCTGCCTAATTGATTCTCTACTTCGTTCTTAAACTCTTTGAACTTTTCAAAAGTGTCCGACTTGTGCTTGATTAAGTAGATATAACCGTATCTACTAAAATCGTCGGTGAAAGTCACGTAGAACCGCGTGCCATCCTTTGTGGTTGATCTGAATGGACCACACACATCCGTGTGAATGATGTCCAGCAGACCCTCACCTCTTTCAAAAGACCCTTTGAAAGGTGATTTAGTCATCTTGCCCAACAGACAAGATTCGTATACATCATCCGACCTGAGGTCGAATGATTCCAACACTCCATCCTTTTGGAGTTGGGCGATGCGTTTCTTGCTGATGTGCCCGAGCCAACTATGCCACAGACATGCCTTTTCTACACCACTAGTAGAATCAATATAATTTACACTATGTCCAAAATTGTCAACACATTCAACAGTTTCATACACACCATCACAAGGATAAGCAGAAAAAATCAAAATACCATTTTTGAAAACAGAAATCGAGTCAATTTTATTATCAAAAGAAAATTGAAATCCTTGTCTGAACAATGCGTGAAATGAAATAATGTTTCTTGCCATTTCTGGCGAATAGCAACAATTAAATAACTCTAAGCTAACATCACTACTAAGCACTAAACTATAAACGCCGATCTTGGTAACAGGGGACGATCTCCTATTGCCCATGATCAAGTTCAGTCTACCGTGCTCCACCTCCCTGCTTTCCTTTAGGCCCTGCAGATCAGAACAAATGTGAAAACCACATCCTGTATCAAGGACCCAAGAATTAGAAGATGGTGAGTCTTTAGAGATAGTGTATATACCTGCTGTCGATGGCTTTACTTTCCCATCCTTGACATCCTGCAAGTATTTGGGGCAGCTTCTCTTCCAATGGCCTTTCTCTTTGCAGTAGAAACAGTCGGCTTCATTGGGGTTGGCTACACAAGGAATGTGAGAAGACTTGGTTCTCGAGCCATTGCTGGACGACCCGACCTGAACCTTTTACCTCCAATTTTGCTTAGGAGGGCCCTTCCTTTTCTTTCCTTTGCCACTTCCAATGGCTAAGACGGGCTGATTAACCGAGGGTACACTTTTACCCTTCATCCCGTCCTCAGCAACCCGAAGCATGCGATGCAACTCAGTCAGGTTAGCCTGATTGTTGTTCAAATGATAAGCCAGCCTGAACTGGTCATAAGAACTCGGTAAGGAGTTAAGCACTATGTCAACGGCCAACTCCTCCGGTACATGCATCGCAAGCTTTCTAAGCCGCTCCACGTAACCTTGCATTCTTTGCACATGAGCGCAGATGGACTCTCCATCTTTAGGTTTGCTGTTCGTGAAGTCCTTGACCACCTCGCACCTTTCGATGCGCTCTTGATTGCGGAACTTTTCCGCAAGCTCCTTGTGCATCTCAAAGGGCCAGTAGTCTTCGTATATCCTTTGCAATTCGGAGTTCATTGTAGCGATCATGATGCAGGCCACTTTGGTTGCATCATCAGTATGTTTTTGGTACAAGGCAATTTCCTCGGGAGTAGCAGTTTCAGGGTCAATATCGACAAGCTCGGTTTCGAGGACATACTCTTTGTTCTCGTACCTCAGAGCCATCTTGATATTTCTAATCCAGTCATTGTAGTTTGTCCCGTTCAATTGAACCTTGGAACACAGTGAGAGGATATAGGGAACACTGGAGTTTAAGTGGGGAGCGGATTGATCAGCAGAAGACATCTATAAAAGAAGGTAAGTTTAATTAGATACTTGTCGGTCCTTATAATAACCCAATATAAAATAAGGCTAGGATCCAACTATAACAATTTGCAACATAGAAGAGGGATGCCGTAATCTATAAGCAAATTTTATAAAGGTAGGCGAATGACGATTCAACCAATTCCACCGCGGAAAAAATAATCTTATTATAAATGGAATTCCAAGATTCTTTTGAGATTTATTGAACTGTTCAATAGCATGTTTAACCTCGGATATGCCCCACCGTTTGTGACTGGGATGCCGAGGATCACAAACCGGGTGTGAATAACCATGCAAATTAGCTTGGTACTCTCAGGGTCCATTACCATCTCAAATTGATGTGCCGGTAAACCACACACGCTCTATCAACAATGATAACACCCGAGACACCCATTGCCACTCTTTATGAACCCCCATTGGTGTGCCGGTAAACCACACACGCTCCACCAACGTTTCATAAAGTGCAATGTGTAATTTCATGGGTTAGCATCAAATTCACATTTTTCCCTAAAGTAACTAGATTGTGATTTTTGTAAATAGTTCTAGTACTTTGATCATTATACTTTTAATGATTAAGTGGTCCTATCAAAACTGTTCGACTAACGACCCTTCACTGATCAGGC
This sequence comes from Cichorium intybus, assembly GCA_023525715.1. NCBI lineage: Eukaryota > Viridiplantae > Streptophyta > Magnoliopsida > Asterales > Asteraceae > Cichorium > Cichorium intybus. Next base: position 3,002,682 of record CM042011.1, on the reverse strand, counting down.
GAGCGGTAGGCGAAAGTGTTCACCCATTAGACCGCCATTTTATAGGCAGCATCCTTATACCCACTTTATAGATCAGCTTCGTGAATGAGGCCTACTATTGAATTGACTGACCAATTTTATCTTATACATATAGTATTAACAATTAATAACATATATAAGATGTATTTTAAAACTCTTTAAAATATTCCAGGTTTATCTTTTAATTTTACCAATTTAACTATTAAATTTAAAATTAAATTAAACCTTAAAATTTTATTTAATTATCCTTTAATTAACAATTAATTAAAATAATTAAATCTTAATATTTTAAACATTTAAAATATTTTTCCCGGATTTAATCCTTAATTTTCGCAAATTCTAAAATTAATTAAATCCTTTGAATTATCTTTTAATTAACAATTAATTAAATTAATTCAAATGTAGATAGGTTTATCAAATTAATTAAAACCTATCCAAAAACCCCCTAGATTTCGATTTCAAGAAATGGGTTTAAGGTTATCCATTTAATTAACCAATTACAGTTACCAAAAATAGAAAACCTCTTAAAACCCTAATAGGCCAAATCGAAAATCACTAAAGGAGGAATTAGGGTTTCCAAAACCCTAATCCAAAAAGTCGATCCACATGAAATTAGGGTTTATAAGCTATTAAACCCCAATTTTAGGAAAAACAGTTATAACCATTCAATAAGAAAACAAACAAAAGCTCTGATACCACTGAAAAGTTTTCTGCAAACCATGAACTAAATAACCTAAGTTCACATGCAACCTATAAGGATCTATGTTTTCTTCTAATTGAACATATAAAAAAAAACCTAGAGGCCATAAGAAAATTAACTAAAAGAATAAAATTAGAAAAACCAACCTTTTAGAATTTTCTGGAAGCTGAGCAGCAAAAATATCCTGCCTCAAATGAGATCACACCCAAGCCGAGAGGATTGTGGATCGAAATTCCAGAGAGAAAATAATAGAATGAGCGACTGATAATGAGGTCTAGGGCTCCCTATTTATAGGGAACCAAGTGGCAAAGCTAGAAACCCTAGCCGCAGCCCATTTTCAGGATTATCTGTACGCGCGTCGCAGCCAAGTCGTTTGCGCGCCGCGCGCCGCACTTCAACTATTGAATTTGTACGACTTTAATCCCTGACCTCCTGATTAATCCAATTAATGCCACAGAAATTAATCCAATTAATTTCTTATTAATTATTAATCAAATAATATTATTTCTAATTAATATATTATCTCCATAATATATTAACAAACAATATCTTGATTTATTAGTCATATAATAAATCAACCCTTTCACTCTACTTAACTTTCCAACAAACCTCCAGCCATGAGGGCAACCCAAATGGACTGTGCTACTATTAATTAGGCAAATACTAATTATTAGTCATGACTTAGACACCTAATCCAACAGTAAGACCCAATCAGAAGCGTAGAATCATAATCATCAATGGTTGTGATTAATAACAGAATATTAATTATTTCTAATTAAAATAAATATCAACTTTCTAATTATATCATTCTAAATTGTAATATTGACTTTTCATGCTTTTTCAATTATGGAATGTGAGATTTTAATGGGATTAATTTCGAGTTTTAATTAAATTTCAAATTCAAATTCAAATTTATTTTCAAATTCAAAATTAAGTTTTGTAACAATTCTAACAAAGATGTAAAATTAATTTTGATTCTTATCATCAGTTCTTAATCCGTTCCATTCTATTAGAATGAACTACAAAATCGTACATCAGAAACTGGTATTCTTATAGAATGCTAGTGTACATTTTCAAAGTAAGTTAACCATTCTAGTAGAATGAGTTACAAAATCATACTTATATGAATTAAAAAGTCATAAAAATCAGATAAATATGAAAGTAAGATAAACATTCTATTAGAATGAATTACACAATCATACAAATAATACTTACATATTCTGTTAGAATGAAGTACATGGTATACAAAACAGAATGACATTCTGCCAGAATAATTGCATTGAAATTCATCAAGTTGGGAATTACATTATGTGAGAATGACATTCTGCCAGAATAATTGCATTGAAATTCATCAAAATCTGCCATGCAACATCAGAATTCTTCTCTAGTTGTAATTCATCAAGTTGAGAATGACATCAAGTTGAGCAGGCATGCAACATGAAGGAGTGGGAACCATATTTCTTCATCTTTGTGTTCTTTCATGTATCCCGGTGGTGATGGTGGCTGCAAAACGGTATGTTAGGGTTAATTTTGTTAACAACTGCAACAACATACGTCATATTTTATGATAATTTTGTGAAATAGAGGACGAACGAAAATCTTTCCCGATATAACTTATGAGAATGCTTTCTAGAACTTTCTTTCCAGAGGGAAATCCAGGAACCTGAATAAATTGGAGAAAAATAGATAAAATTTAGTATGCAGAATAAATTTTAAGGAATGAATGGTTGAAATCTAAAAGTACCTTGGCCTTCTTCATAAACTCATTTATCACTCTTTTGTAAAAGTTCTCACAGACAATTGGTGGAACTTCTACTTTCAACAAAATCTGTAGATTTTGAAGATTAAGAGCTGAAAGGAATTGACATGAACAGAAGTATACAAATTTGGAGGCCAATTGACGACATGTCTCGAACCCAATTCCTATGTTTCCTCCTGTTACAAGCGCGCATCTGAAATTTAAAATCAAACATCTAGGTCATGTGGTGTTCGATGATATGATATGTGTGCAGAATTGAGTTCATCGAACTCATCAGGTATATATAGCCCGAGGGCAAACCTGATTATTTCAGTAATGGATAATCAATTTGTACAGTTGCTAAATTTTGATGCGTTTGAAATACAAGAATTTTTAGGTCATTGGCGGCTAGGGTTGCGAAAATCAAACCTTAGAACTGATGCGGATTGAATCACAGATGCTAAATTTTGATGCGGTGGTGATGTTGGCTGCTGGTGGTCGTCAAGAAGAGCATATGGCGTAGAGATGAAGATGAAGATGCGGATTGAATCACAGTTGTTGCTGCAGGCGGTGGTCCGGCGGCAATGATGGTTTCTCCATGGTAAACGGAGATGCTCCTGGTACAGCTTCAATGGTGATTGACGGCAACATTGGTAGGGTTTAATGGTGATAGGCGTATAAGTAGGAAAGTTAGAGAGAGAAGGGAGATAATTAATCAAACTTCCCTAAATAAATGGATACAATTAAATGTAATTAATTAATTAATTATATTAATTTACTAATATACCCTTGGATGCTTCTAAATTCTGATTGGGTCTTACGTCCACACAATATCCATACAATAGTTAGAGTTTTTAATATATCCTATATATATATATATATATATATATATATATATATATATATATATATAGAAAGAGAGAGAGAGAGAGAGAGAGAGAGTGTGTGTGTGTGAGTGATTGATTAGATCAAATATATATATATATATATATATATATATATATATATATATATATATATATATATATATATATATATATATATATAGAAAGAGAGAGAGAGAGAGAGAGTGTGTGTGTGTGTGTGTGAGTGATTGATTAGATCAAATGTGAATCGAAAGTATTATGTAAATGTGTGACCAATTTCTAGTGATTGAATGTTCAAAATCAATTGTTGTATTTAATAACCAAATTTTGGTATTTTTAAATAAAAAAATTCCAAACTTTCTAAATTAAACTGTTTAAAGGGCAATGCAAACTTTTCCTATTTTTTGAAATATGGAAAGTGAGGTTTTCGTGGATACATGTTTGACTTTTTTTTGTCAGGTTTTAATTTTAGTTTTTGATTATTATCATCACGATAAACCGATTTCATATTCCGATCTCATGCACTTTCCAACTTTGACAAAAATAGCCCCTCAAAGTTCAATATAATTTTTTTACTTATCCCATGCACACATATTCTTGCATTTAGGTTTCAATTTGAGACATATTAACCCCCTCACTTATAACTAATAACTTAGGATTGTTGTTGTTGTTGTTGCTGCTGCTGCTGGTGTTGTTGTGAAGCGCATATTTATTAATGACAAATGTTGGCATATTTGTAGGTAAATCGGATGAAAACGACATCTTGAAATGTTTATATTTCACAATATTAGTTTGATAGGTTGTGTGGTTATATATTGGTACCACATACCATGGCTATCACCATCCTGTCACTCACCCCCCTCTCCCTTTGCCCACATACACATGCACCCGTCACTCAATTTGGAACCCCCCCCCCCCCCCCCCCCCCCCCAACACGCACACACACATGTATCAAAGGTTTTCCAGTGATTAGATATTTCTAGAATGAGTTTTTCGTAGTCAAATCTAGAATAGGTATTTCATTACTTCTATTGAAAATGTGTTGCAGATATTAGATTTTGACTGAGCTCACTTCATGCATTCACCAACTCCATTGGTTTTAGACAAGGTATTCGCTATTAGAGTTTTAGTTTGTTAGTTGGGTATAGAATAATCATTGTGGTTTAGTTGGTGGGTCTTCATAAATGAATTGCTATTGATTAACGGTGTATTACATGGTTTCGAAACCACATATAGACCCGTTTGTTATGGTCTATGGTAGTCATGCACTCCAATGTTGACTAGCATAACAAAACATCAAAACAGTACCACAATGGTTATATTATGACCTCTCATCACAACTTACCAAATCACTCGGACCCTCAATGATATGAAATGACCTAAATGCACCACTAATATGACAAGCAATGTTTCATGGCGCCACATATATAAAACTACAAGCAACGGCAAACAGCAACCTAGCATAACAAGTAAATACCACATACAACAATAAGTACGACAATGAACTGCAAAATATTGGTGGTGTTGGAGGATTTATATTACCATTAAAAAAGGCTTTTTTGTTTCCTTAATTTATTAGGGTTCCTACTAGTATAAATTGGGATGCTTAGGTCTTTATTTATTTGTGTTGGAATTTTCAGGTTACTTTGAATCAGAAATTGGAGATTAATTCTACCATAAGAACATAGATTGATTTTGAGTGTTTGTTTCATCGACATCGTTTTTAGCATTACCTTAATGAATAAATTAATTATTATAAAAATAAGATAGAAAAACCTTACCAGTCTACCCACAACATTACCACTATGTGTGTATATACACTTACAAAGTACACACACATACGACTTAAGATCATGGCTTGCCATATTATTATTTTTTTATATTACATAGTTAATACTTTTTTTTTTTTTTTGTTTTCAAGAACAATGGAAAGACACGTTGAAATGAGTTAAAAACCAATAACCAGAAATGCCAAACGTCTAAAGAAAACCAAAACCACGAAATCCTACCATTAGACTTTGGACTTTATTAGGATTTAAGATTTATTCCTTTCAATCTTTAGAGATTAGTTGTGCTAATCTTGATGGCCAAGGGCCCACCATCATATCATATCACGCATCGATATTTGCTTCAAAGAGAGTTATCTACTTAAAGTTTTCCACACTTTTCTATTGCCCATACTCTATGAGTTTGGCCACCCCTATATATATATATATATATATATATGGAAGGGTTCAAATCTGAATCAATAAAATATTGAGAACCGTGAAAACCACTAATTCAAAGTTTAATAAAAAATTTACGTTATACTATTCACAGTTTAATAACTAGAAATTTTATTATATTGTGAATATTGTAAAACGTATTAAAAAATAATGAAATTTATTAAGTTTGATGTATTTTCACATAATAAACAAGTGTGAAAAAACAAAAAAAAAACGAAAAAAACATAATTCTTAATGTGTGAATATCGGTTCTCACGGTTCTTAACATTTTAGTGGTTCTCATTTGAACCTATATATATATATATATATATATATATATATATATATATATATATATATATATATATATATATATATATATATATATATATATATATATATATATATATATATATATATATATATATATTAGGTTTATATGAGACCATTAGATTTCCTGAGACCGGGAGACGTAATCCTAGCCACTCATTTTTGGTGTAAAACAAAAAAAATACAAAATAAATGAAAAATTGAAAAAAATATATTTATTTCTTATTTTTGACATTTTTTATTAAAAAAATAAAATAAAACTAAACTACAAAATAAAAAAATTAGCATTTTTTCATATTCTAGTAGAATATTACACTATTTTGTGTAATATTCTATTAGAATATGCAACATCCAGCAACATTCTAATAGAATATTTTTTTGATTTTTCTAGTTTTTTTTTTCGAATTTTTTATTCTTTTAAAAAATTTTCAGGTAGAATAAATAGCGAATATTAGTTGAATTTTAAGTCATTAGATCATTGAATATATATATATATATATATATATATATATATATATATATATATATATATATATATATATATATATATATATATATATATATATATATACAACCCACCACTTCCTCAAGCCATCACTCCTCAACCCGCCTGCAACAACAACAGAGATAGAAGAGTCGCAACAGCTACGTTGTGATGGAAATCAACATTTGGACCTATGAGAAAAGAACATTTTTGAACCTCTTTGTTCTTTGTTTTTTTATTATTTTGTTTGGAAAATCCATTAGTTAAGATTTCTTTCTACTGAGTTATGCATTGGTGTATTTGCTGGTAAAGATCTAACATATGTGTAGTCGAGATCTTTTTTCTTATTAGACGTACACTAAGTGTTCGTTGAAATGCCTTAAAGAGATATTCTTGTATGTATTTTCAAACAACGTTTTCGTCCTTTATTGTTGCACTAATATATGTTGCTAAGAAACAATGCAGATCCAGATGCTAAATGTGACAAGATGATATCCAAGGTCTATTTATACGTTCACAACTGAGGATACGTATATGTTTATTTATGAACATACGTATATGTTCATAAATGAACATACTTTATATAATTGTTCATCCGCAGATTTGTATAAATACTCATCCATGTTCAATTATGAACATGTGAGTTTTTATATAAATGTATAAATGTTAATCCATGTTCAGTTATGAACATTTGAGTATTTGTTTAAATATTCATCAATGTTCGTCAATGTTCATTTCTGAACATTTGTATGGATGAGTTAATTTGAGGACACAAATTTTCGTGAAAATTGTGAGTATAATTCTCAGTCAAAAATTTTTTTAAAAACATTAAAAAGAGTTTGTAACATTTTTATAATTATGCGAAAAATTCAAAACACACGGTATGAACATGTATATGCATTGATGCAATCATAAAAAAAATTAGTTTCTTCTTATCAACATATTTATCATCTAATAGAGAAGAAAATTGTATAAATGGTTTTATATTTGCTTACCTTTCTTTAATAAATTAATGTCGATATACATCAGTGCGTATGCATGCATTGATATAGTTTTTTATCAACATGTTTATTATTTAATAAAACATAAAAATATACAAATATTTTTATATGTGGTTATCATTTTTTAATAAAATAAAGTCGATATGTATGCATGGATATAAATACATTGATGCATTTATATGCATGGTTTGATGATGTCGGTAATAGTAGGAATGAAAATGTGATGACATTAGCGACAAATCTGCCAAAGTGATTTGACAGCTCATAATTGGATGAAATTCGTACACGAAGCATACAATGGGCCAATTAAGAACTCATGTTTTCGGCCATTCAGGATTATTTATGGCCTCAAAACGCGTTTTTTATTTTTATTTACAACTTTATTTTTTTAATTTTGATTTAGATAACTCTTTAGGAATTTAATACTAATAATTATTGATCTTATAAGGATAATTAGAGAATTTTATCGTTTAAGCATCATTTTTTGAATGAAATAAAGTCGATATGCTACATGCATATGACTACATTGATGTATTCATATGTATTTACTGATTCATGCATAAAAATTTTAGTTTTTATATCAGACCATCATTTTTGAATAAATTAAAGTCGATTTGCATGCATGCATATTGATGCACTGATGCATGTATAAAATATTTAGTTTTTATATCAGCATATCTACCAGTTTTTAGAGCATCAACCTTTGAATAAAATAAAATCCATATGCATGTGTACATGTAGATGTATTTGATGCATGCACGGATCCAAACATAAAAAAAATTAGTTTTTATATCAACATGTTTACCAGTTTTTATAGCATTAAAATGATAAACTATTGTGTATTTATTTAAAGTTTTTGAATAATTTAAAGTACTAATTTTTTTAATAATTAGCATTTAAAACTAAAAGCTTTCAAAAAGTAGTTTTTTTAATTTATATATATATATATATATATATATATATATATATATATATATATATATATATATATATATATATATATATATATATATATATATACACACACACACATACACACACACACGTGATTGTAGAGTATAAAAAATGATAAAATTTGACATTTTTTGTTTTTTTACATAAAGTTAAAATATAGAATTATAAAAAGAACGTCACCATATTTCTAAAAGGGTTTTAGAAAACGTGTGTTTGAGAATCGTTCTCATGTTTCTCACGAAAATTAGTGTTCTCATATGAACCAATTTTGCAAGGACCAATCATATGCAAGAACCAGCCAAGAGTATTTTAGTAAATAATTTATAACTCAATTAATTAAATTTAAATTAAATCCTACAATTATAGTAAATTGACATATAATTATGGTAACCAACTTATCATCTCCTTCTTCATTTGTAACAATCTTTGACTGTAGAACACATCTCTCCCCTACCGTTGCCTGCATCATCACCTCCACCATCACAAACCACCTGCTGTCACCAACATACAACACTCTCATGGAACCCCTCTTCCATCTTATTGCCTCAAACCTGTCATCTTTACATCCAAATGACTTTAAAGTACCAACGAATAACCCGATTGAAACCCCTCATTACCGTCGGACCACCACATGCAATAGCAACTAAGATTCCTTCATTCACACGCCATCCTTCATACCCACCATCACTACCTGCAGTCGAGTACCACCACCAACTAATCTCACATAATGTTTGGTTTTGGTATTACTAAATGCTAGAATGGTGATCACTTTGGTATATACCCAAGCTTATAACATATATTGTGTAGGCTGGTTTTTGATTAAAGATGTTGATTTTGGTGACTAAATGCTATAAATGGTTATGCAATTTTTTATTTTTATTTATTATATTAAGTGTGTTTAGGGGTGTTTAAGATAGTGTGAAGGTAATCTAATATGTGAGGCACCTATACATATCTTTAGTAGTAACAACCATGAATAAGAAGTACTAGGAGTTTTTTTATGAAGAAAGCTTCCAGGGGTTCTCTAAGGCATATATTAATAAAAAAAACATCCACGCTTCTCCTTTATTACAAGTACTCAACAACGTTGAGTAGTTGCAATGCCTCACCCAAGAAAGCAATTCAACTTCTGCCGAAAATTTGGAGGCTCCTCCACACAAACCAACATGCAAATGCTTGATGGAAGAAACGACATCAATTGTCCCAATCTTCATGAAACATTGGAACCTTTATTAGCCTTCCCAAACAACCCACCGCGACCGGTGACTAACTATTCATCAAATTTCTTGGTCGATATTTGAATCTCTAAAGTTGAACATCGGTGATATGCTTGTATCTATAATAATACGTTTTATGTAGAATCCACGGTTTTAGGTAAACAATATGCTGCTTAAGAAAATGAAAGGCTATAACAACAACTTTTTATCAATGGGTTGTCTTAGTACCAAACAAATTATTCTTGAGTTGATTGAAATGTCGTAGCTAGAATTATTCAAGATTTAATGGTCAAATCACATGCATCATTACGTAGTTGATAAGGTTGTCACGACCATCAAATCAAACCATTTTGTGTGTCTCAATGTTAGTCTACGTGAAAAGCAATTGTAGTGTTAGAATAATATCATGAAAACTATTTGGTGATACCAATACCAACTATATGTTGTTCAGTCTGGATATATCAAAGTGATTAATCATAAACAACAACAAATTAAACAAAAAAAAATTAATAGATAAACCACATAGAAGTAGAATGGTTGGGCAATACAAATATTTAAGAATTAACTTAAAGCTGAAAATTTTTAACACATAATGGTTGTAACATGATTATATAAAGTTAATATATATATATATATATATATATATATATATATATATATATATATATATATATATATATATATATATATATATATATATATATATATATATATATACACACACACACACACACACACGGGAAGGTTCCATTGATAATGAAAAAAAGGTTGAGAACGCGAAAATAAATCTGGGCTACTAGATGCGCCGGCGCTGACACGCCGCTCCACGACGACGAGATAAGTTTAATTTTTCGTATATGATTTATTCATATATGATTATTCATATAATCATATATGAATAATCATATATGATTATTGTAACACCCGACTTTTAAAACAAAAACACCCCTGAAAATTTTTTATTTAAAACGAAGGTTTCATTACATAAAACCATAACAAAAGGGGTATATTTTAATAAAAACGGGTACAAGTGTATCAAGGAGAGCATAAAATACCATAATCTCCTTTAAAGCCGGGCTGCTACTGACAACATCTATGAGTCCCACTTCTTAGTCACGGACTCTATCTTTTCCCTATCATGATCATGCTAACCTGCAGAGACATTTAACATATATCGTGAGCTATAAAGCTCAGTGAGTAATCATATCTGCAAATAACATGTACAATAAATACATCCATATATAATTCTTTATATATGATACATATATTTATTTTTTCATCTTTCAATATCAAATACCATTTTATAACCTTTTCCGGCTAAACATGTATATCTATCTGGATATCGGACCCAGACTACTAGCCTTACCGGCTGATCATATATCTCTTAGGATTCTACATCCTGCTTCATAGCCTTACCGGCTGGAAAGTAATATCATGTGATTATCAAATCACTTTATCACGTCTAATCTGTCATTTGCATACCGATCAAATCAATTCTATCTGCCATCCAGGCCATGTGTATATAAAAGAGAATATTCATACAAATTCTCAATTATCATTTCTGTCCCCTATTTCCTAGTCGTATCTGACTATACCATATTTCATGACTATATAAGTCACATCATTTGTCATGGCTATACAAGCCGCACCAAAACATTTCCAGTATATGAATCATAGCCGAAGGCCGCACCATTTTTATATAATAATATCATAGCCATATAGGCCGCACCAGTTGGATATAACATCCAGTATCATAGCCACAAGTGGCCGCACCATCTATTAATAGCTTATTTCATAATCAATTATGGCTCACGGGTTTACCCGCTATTGCCTAGACTCACGACTCCGTTCTTGTCATCGCAATGACTCACAGCTTATCCGGTATTGCCTTATTAAAGTGGACTCACAGCTCCGTTCTTGTCTATCGCAGACTCACGGCTTATCTGGTATTGTCGCATTACTGACTCACAGCTCCGTTCTTGTCTATCATAGACTCACGGCTTATCTGGTATTGTCGTATCACTGTTTATCTATTATTTGACTCACAGCTCCGTTCTTGTCTTTCTCAGACTCACGGCTTATCTGGTATTGTCATTTTCATATGTCTTTACACTCGTCATTTTCGTCCCTCGAAGCTGTTTCAACCTGTAACAGTTCAATCATCATATATCATATATGATATCAGTGAGATTACTCACCTGGATGCTAGCTGCATTTAAATCCCGGTTGTTTCTTTCCTTTGCGTGCACCACAACCATTTTGTCCCATACCTATATATTCATTTATATACCAAATGATAATAGGTTAATAATCATTCCAATTGACTCTAATACATAAGAGTCCAATGTTATGCAACTATAAACCATCCCTAGGTGATAAACTTTCCATTTATCATCTTTTCATGACTTTTACTATTTACCGAAGCATTCGTATTGATCTACAGTGCCCCCGAGGAGTCGAAAACTCAATTTAATATTTTCCCAGACTTTTCAAACCATTAGGGACTTATGGTTCAAGTTTGGAGTAAAACGGACAAGCCAAACAAAAGTTAGAATTTTGAAGTCCCTGCCTGGGGGGCGCACTGTGCCTGGACCTGGGCGCACTGCGCCTGGGCGCACCCTGCCTACAGCTTGGGCGCACTGCGCCTAGCGCCTGGGCAGGTTCCTGATCAGTCGCGATTTGTGCACTGTAACATGCAGTTTTGGCCTATTAATTCCTTAATCCAGTTCTTAATCGTTTGGGGTTTATTCCTAGGCTAAAACCTTCTATTAATACAAGGTTTTCAACCCTCAAAACCCACTCAATCAATCGTATGAAGAATTAGGGTTCTTATTTCCAAAAACCCCAAAACTTCAAATTCATCACAAATAGCAACCTACTTCCATATTTCTTGAATTAAGTCCTTTTAGCATGACTTATTGGAAGTTTTAAGCTATTTTCAACCACATAACATAACTGAAATTTGCAGATTTCAGTTTCTATAAAACCCATCAAGAACACTTCAAGAACTTGGTTAAAAATCAAGTTACTAACCTTGTTTAACTTAGGAATCACCAATTCCAAGCTATGATTCAAATTCCCTGCTTCAAGCTTCAAGGATTTCTGCAGAATTTGCACACAAAATCCTTCCCGTTGCTGCATAAATGGTCAGCCAAAGAAGAGAGTCAACCTCTCTATTTATACTTCCAAAGTTTACAAATTTGGTCCTTAAGTTCATTTTCTTGAACTTTGACCACAATAAATCAAGTTTAATGACATAAAACTAGTTTTTATAACATTTTAAGTCCAAAACTCAAAATATTATTTCAAACCAAATTCTTTTCTGTCCAAAAGACCAAATTACCCTTTTGTGGTAAAATGACAAATTTACCCCTTTTCTTCTAGTATTACTTTCTAATACTTAGAACACCATGTTAAATCATAAATACACTATGATTAACATTTTAATACTTAACAAAAGTGTCGTGGTGTTACAAATTCTCCCCTCCTTCAAAAGATTTCGTCCCCGAAATCATACAAGGAGTTGAGGGTATGTTTCCATCAATTAGCTTTCGGTCTTCCGCATCATGTCGGAATCTCAATGGTATTGCCTAAGCACTTAACCATACTAGTCTTCTTATCTCGTGATTAGATCACAATTTGCATATCATTCCTCTGGTTGTCCCGTGTACCTTACCTACGTATCTATCTTCATTTCAACATGAGGGATGCGTTGGAATTCATCATTCTATGTTCTCCAGAAATGAGATACATAGAAAACTTTATAAATTTCTTGAAGTTCATCCAGAAATTTAGATCTTTATCTCACAATTCTTACTCTTGGGAAACTATGGAAAAATCCAATAAACAAAGGATTTAACTTTCCTTTCGTCCCAAACAGATTTTTAACCTTTCCAAAGGATTACTTTCATACAACCATATTCCTTTACTTGGAATTTCAAGGGTTTATATTCAGTGATCCACATACCACTTTTACAATTTCTTAACCATTCTTCAAATTCGTTCGTACCCAGCAATTCTTTTCTTCAATTTGCAAGAATCTAGGATCTAGCCAACGGCTTTACCACATCTACGTTCCAATAAATCGGAGGATATCACGGTATTCCATACCATACCTCATATGAGTCATCAAACTATTAGCATGTAAGCTGCTATTTCTTGCAAATTCTCTCAAAAATAGACGATCTTCACATATTCTACTAGAGTCTGTTGTGCTATTTTCAAGCATATCTTCTAAAGTATGCATCACTAGGTCACTTTGTTCATCAATATACGGTACTTGCAGAGACTTTATTGCAAAGTCTATAGCAATGTTGTCCCATTTCTTTTCTGGGGCCAACAATGGGTAAATTTCTTCGCACGTTTCTAACGGTTTGACTTTACTTTGCGTACAAGTCAAATACTTTTCATGTGTCTTTCAATATCTTTCTTCAGTCCCGGCCACCAATACATAGGTTTTATCGCCCTTTCCAGTCTGGTATTGCTCCGGGTATACTGCATATCTAGTATAAAATGCATCTTTTCAAGATGATTTTCATGTTTCACTTTGCTTTGGAATTCATATTCACAACCACCATGGGTTTTGAATCATTGTGATTTTCCAACTAGCTTCATCTAATATCCAATCATTCATTCATTTTTCACATTTTCAGACTTGCACACTTCTTTCTGTGCTACCCGAATCAACTCAGGTAATCAATTCGCCACACTCATACATGTGGTTGTAACCTTCAAAGGTTACTCTTTTCAATTCAAGGCATCTATAGCTACATCTGCCCTTCCGAGATGGTACAAGATTTCATACCCAAAATCTCTAAGTAACCATTCTATTTTAATCATTTCATATTTAGCTTATTTTTGATCAATAAAGTATTTCAAACTCTTATGATCTGAATAAACAGTAAGCTTTACACCATATAAATAGTGTTTTCAAAGCTTCAATACCAAAATCATAATTGTTACTGCAATATCATGTATCCAAAATCAACTCTAGATGCATTTCTATAATCTAGTTTATCTTCTCCGCTTAGCAATAATGCTAACATCGGAGCTTCACACAAGGTTTATTTCAAACCTTTAAAAGATACTTGTGGTCTTTCTACCACTCAGACTTTTCACTTTTCTTAATCAACCTTAGTCAACTGAACAGCAATCAAGGAGTAGTTTACTATAACTCTCCTATAATCATCCGCCAATCCAAGGAAATTACTGATTTCAGTCAAATTCCAAGGCGGTTTCTGTTTAATCACAACATCATTTCCACTGGATCTACTTTATCATCTCTGGCATTATTAACATGCCCAAAGAATATAAAACTTCTTTTAGCCAAATTTTCATACTTGGCGAATTTTACATATCACTTAACTCAGTGAAGTAACTCCAATATCTGGTACAAACGTACCTCATATTCGATCTGGTTTCGAGAATATCAGATTCTCAGTAGTCAATGCACACATGCATCAACTTGTCTTTCTTCTTTTCAAATAAGGTATGGCTCCATACGATGACGCATACGGTCATAAGAGACCCTAATACAAAATTTTCTTCTAGTTATTTTCCAACTCTGCCATCTCTACAGATGCAAATCAATACAGAGCCCGTATACCAAAAACGGCTCCCAAAATCAGTTTAATCATAAACTCTTCTCGCCAATCTGGCAGAAAGCTTGGAAGTTCTTTTCAAAAGAAGCATCCGAGAATTTATTTAAAGTAGTACACTACTATTACTGTTTTATTTAACTTGGCCAATACCACGTATGCCAACTACAACATCATTCTTTCACTAACTCTTTTCCGAGTTTAAGCAAAGGAAAATAACCGGTATTCTCAACAACGGTCATTTACCATGGATTTTCATCCGTTTCATTTCTGATTTTAGAACCACAATGTTCATATTTCTACAATTCATGTTAGCATCATTCATTGCTAACCAATTCATATGCACAATTTCTTCAGATTCATTGGTAGTCATCGGCTTCAGATTTATAGGGAAAAATGGTCCCGTAAATCCTAAGCAAACTACCTTCCCGGTGTTCAATATCTTGAACATATTTGCTAACTACTATAGCTACTTTCAACATTTCATCCATAATCGTTGATGAAATATTCAGACATGACATCAAAGTCACCGATCCAAAGCATAGCTTCCTGGATCAAATATAACATACACGAGTTATATTCAGAACAATTATATCGGAGATCATATCAGTCTCCTCACGAGCTTCTTCCACAATCTGCTGGAATGCTCAAGGTACCACTGGTCCTTTTTAACCATTCATTTCTTCTTTCTTTCCTGGGTTCATCACCCGTTACCCCACATTTAGCATGTGAGTATTTCATAAGGAAGTGATCTATAGTTCCATGCTGGAACCACTTCCGTCCCACACAACAAACTCGAGCAATATGCTCCCATTTTCTGCAATTTCAGCATGTCAACGATAGAGTCTCAACTCTAAAATGTTCCGAGTGCTTTTCCTGCACTTCTTATACCACATCATCTTTTCGTTCTGGTCCCTTCCCTTTAAGGTTAGACCTAATTCGTTTTAACTTCTTCTGAAGTATACACCAATCGTTTTATGCTTTTTTTGTAGTCTCAGCTACTTTTCTTTCACCTTGAATATCAGTCAAGGTGAGCACCCAATTTCTTTCTCTGACCACAGCAGCTACTATTGCTTGTCATGTGGATTTTCTACTACTTGTCTCCTTGCCCCTCGTTCAATGGAGCCTTGAGAAAGGGCTGGTCTACTTCTTAAAGCTCCACGCCTTAAATTCCTCCCAGTAATTTTCATTGCTCATACTTCTTATACGTCAGAAGTCAGCAACGGTTAGGTTATATATGTATAATAACAACTATATACACCTAACTATACATCATGTCTACTATCTCTTAAGGTTTAAGTCCAGGAATCTACTCTATAGACACCTAGTTCACTTAAACCACGGCTCTGATACCAACTTGTAACACCCGGCTTTTAAAACAAAAACACCCCTGAAATTTTTTTTATTTAAAACGAAGGTTTCATTACATAAAACCATAACAAAAGGGGTATATTTTAATAAAAACGGGTACAAGTGTATCAAGGAGAGTATAAAATACCATAATCTCCTTTAAAGCCGGACTGCTACTGACAGCATCTATGAGTCCCACTTCTTAGTCACGGACTCTATCTTTTCACTATAAGGATCATGCTAACCTGCAGGGACATTTAACATATATCGTGAGCTATAAAGCTCAGTGAGTAATCATATCTGCAAATAACATGTACAATAAATACATCCATATATAATTCTTTATATATGATACATATATTTATTTTTTCATCTTTCAATATCAAATACCATTTTATAGCCTTTTCCGGCTAAACATGTATATCTGTCAGGATATCGGACCCAGACTACTAGCCTTACCGGCTGATCATATATCTCTTAGGATTCTGCATCCTGCTTCATAGCCTTACCGACTGGAAAGTAATATCATGTGATTATCAAATCACTTTATCACATCTAATCTGTTATTTGCATACCGATCAAATCAATTCTATCTGCCATCCAGGCCATGTGTATATAAAAGAGAATATTCATACAAATTATCAATTATCATTTCTGTCCCCTATTTCCTAGTCATATCTGACTATACCATATTTCATGACTATATAAGTCACATCATTTGTCATGGCTATACAAGCCGCACCAAAACATTTCCAGTATATGAAT
This sequence comes from Cichorium intybus, assembly GCA_023525715.1. NCBI lineage: Eukaryota > Viridiplantae > Streptophyta > Magnoliopsida > Asterales > Asteraceae > Cichorium > Cichorium intybus. The sequence goes on along the minus strand of CM042011.1, from coordinate 2,985,458 downwards.
CATAGCCCGAAGGCCGCACCATTTCTATATAATAATATCATAGCCATATAGGCCGCACCAGTTGGATATAACATCCAGTATCATAGCCACAAGTGGCCGCACCATCTATTAACAGCTTATTTCATAATCAATTATGGCTCACGGGTTTACCCGCTATTGCCTAGACTCACGGCTCCGTTCTTGTCATCGCAATGACTCACGGCTTATCCGGTATTGCTTTATTAAAGTGGACTCACAGCTCCGTTCTTGTCTATCGCAGACTCACGGCTTATCTGGTATTGTCGCATTACTGACTCACAGCTACGTTCTTGTCTATCATAGACTCACGGCTTATCTGGTATTGTCGTATCACTGTTTATCTATTATTTGACTCACAGCTCCGTTCTTGTCTTTCTCAGACTCACAGCTTATCTGGTATTGTCATTTTCATATGTCTTTACACTTGTCATTTTCGTCCCTCGAAGCTGTTTCAACCTGTAACAGTTCAATCATCATATATCGTATATGATATCAGTGAGATTACTCACCTGGATGCTAACTGCATTTAAATCCCGGTTGTTTCTTTCCTTTGCGTGCACCACAACCATTTTGTCCCATACCTATATATTCATTTATATACCAAATGATAATAGGTTAATAATCATTCCAATTGACTCTAATACATAAGAGTCCAATGTTATGCAACTATAAACCATCCCTAGGTGATAAACTTTCCATTTATCATCTTTTCATGAGTTTTACTATTTACCGAGGCATTCGTATTGATCTACAATGCCCCCGAGGAGTCGAAAACTCAATTTAATATTTTTCCTAGACTTTTCAAACCATTAGGGACTTATGGTTCAAGTTTGGAGTAAAACGGACAAGCCAAACAAAAGTTAGCATTTTGAAGTTCCTGCCTGGGGGGCGCACTGCGCCTGGACCTGGGCGCACCCTGCCTACAGCTTGGGCGCACTGCGCCTAGCGCCTGGGCAGGTTCCTGATCAGTCGCGATTTGTGCACTGTAGCATGCAGTTTTGGCCTATTAATTCCTTAATCCAGTTCTTAATCGTTTGGGGTTTATTCCTAGGCTAAAACCTTCTATTAATACAAGGTTTTCAACCCTCAAAACCCACTCAATCAATCGTATGAAGAATTAGGGTTCTTAGTTCCAAAAACCCCAAAACTTCAAATTCATCACAAATAGCAACCTACTTCCATATTTCTTGAATTAAGTCCTTTTAGCATGACTTATTGGAAGTTTTAAGCTATTTTCAACCACATAACATAACTGAAATTTGCAGATTTCAGTTTCTATAAAACCTATCAAGAACACTTCAAGAACTTGGTTAAAAATCAAGTTACTAACCTTGTTTAACTTAGGAATCACCAATTCCAAGCTATGATTCCAATTCCCTGCTTCAAGCTTCAAGGATTTCTGCAGAATTTGCACACAAAATCCTTCCCGTTGCTGCACAAATGGTCAGCCAAAGAAGAGAGTCAACCTCTCTATTTATACTTCCAAAGTTTACAAATTTGGTCCTTAAGTTCATTTTCTTGAACTTTGACCACAATAAATCAAGTTTTATGACATAAAACTAGTTTTTATAACATTTTAAGTCCAAAACTCAAAATATTATTTCAAACCAAATTCTTTTCTGTCCAAAAGACGAAATTACCCTTTTGTGGTAAAATGACCAATTTACCCCTTTTCTTCTAGTATTACTTTCTAATACTTAGAACACCATATTAAATCATAAATACACTATGATTAACATTTTAATACTTAACAAAAGCGTCGTGGTGTTACAATTATTTATATAATCATATATGAATAATCATTTATGAATAAACATATATGGTTGTGGTGGTCGGAAGGGTAGTAGAGGGTGGCGATGATGATGGTGATGACGATAGAGGGTGGCGATGATGGTGGTGATGGTGGCAGTGGTGTTGGGGTGGTGGTGTTGGTGGAGGTGGGTGGTGACGAAGGTGGTGGCGGCGGCGACGGTGGTGGAGGTGGTGGTGGTGGCGGTGGTGGTAGCGGCGGTGGTGGTCGAGATGGTGATAGAGGTGGTAGAGTTGACAGTAGCGGTCGTGGTGGCGGTGGCGATAGTGGAGGTGGCGGCGGCGACAGTGGTGGTAGAGATAGCGGTGGCAGCGGTAGTGGTGGCGGCGACGACGATGGTGGTGTAGGTGTGGTGAAAATCATATGTGAATAATAATATATATCTCGTCTTTAGAGCGTCAACGCTCCGACGACGCCAAAGCACTAGAGCGGCAAGAAAAAAATATGTGGTTGAGATTAATTCTCACGTTCTAATTTTTTTTTCATTCTTAGTTGAACCTATATATATATATATATATATATATATATATATATATATATATATATATATATATATATATATATATATATATATATATATATATATATATATATATATATATATATATATATATAATTATATATATATATATATATATATATATATATATATATATATATAATAATTCTATAAATATAACGGATAAAAATAATCAAATTATCAAAAAATTTAAAGACCGATAAGATGATGTACGATTTGAAAAAAAAATATATATTGCCAAAAAAAACTGATAATGTAATGGCTTTTATATTATTTTAACATGTCACGTTAATTAGGGTGAGCATGATACCAGATCGGACCGAACCGGTACCTAAAGTACTGATCCTGAAAGTACATAAAAATAGGCATCAAGTATCGAACCGAATTACATGGTATGATATCGGTTCGATTTGGGAAAATATTTTAATTTAAACATTGAAGTTGGAAAATTATTGGTACCGGACCGAAACGAATTGAACCGAACCGAACCAGTACCGATATCGAAATCAAAATAGGCCAAATTAAGAACCGGGCCGAACTGAAGTATAAGATATGGTATCAATTTGTTACCGGTAACGGTACGATACCAGTTTGATTCGATACTATTGATACTTTTACTTACCTTTAACGTCAATGTCTATTCTCAATTCAGCATGACAACCAGATAAGGGTTCACGGAGTAATGGAAGGCGAACCCGCCCTCAACCCGCCGGAACCCGCAGCCAGACGGGGTAGAAGCCGCCGATTCCGCCGAACCCACCTCCAACCCCTTTTCCTTCTTTGCATTCGACGCACAGCGGCTTCATGAGCCCGCTGTGTCTCCTCTTTGAACCCGCTGGAGGGCGGAACCCGAGCGGCACCGCCAGTGCCACACGAACCCGCAGCCAAGTCCGCCCTCATCTTTCGCTACACCGTGTAGCCTAATAAAAAGAGTCTCGATAAAATGGTCTATCACTAAAATAAAATAATAGATGGTGCTCCATTTGAAAAAAAAATAATGAAATATCAAAATCATAAAAGATAATAACGTAGGTACTTTGATACCATTTGTGCTTGATATAAAGTAAGGAAAAAAAAGGTCCGTATAGGCAAACACGTCAAATTAGGTAATAAGTCGACTTTTTGCAGCTGACAACTTTTTACTCGTCAAAATTTTGTATTAATGAAACTAAAAAGAAAATAAAGTCAAGAATCTTCAATTGTAAATTTCTTTGAGAAATTAAACGGGACACATGTAGAACGACTCATACGAAATTTATGGGTTTGGACAGGGGCGGACCCAGAAAAAATGGACATGGTAGGCACTATTTTTTTTTTCGACAACTATATATAAAAAATGGACACCAGGGCACCTAAAACGGGGAGCACCTTTTTTTTAGACGGGGAGCATCTATATATATAAAAAAAAAATTTACTCTACGGGGTAAAATTTCAGGGGGGGGGGGGGGGGGGGGGACGTGCACCCCCGGGCTCCTTCCTGAGTCCGCCCCTAGGTTTGGATCATTAACGACCCGTATCCGTTAACTTTTTTGCTAAAAGGGTTGAGTTTGGATCATTATCGATCTGATCCGCTAATAACCCGCCCCATTTAAATTATAATAACATTAATTTATTATTTATAAATTATTACTTTTACAAGCATATAGCGTACTCAAGAGTCGAGGTCCCCAAGGACTAAGTAGTCGTTCCACTTCCTAATTCCCGAATATTATTAGACTTCAAGAAGAAAAAGGTAAAAGATGGCTTCAATTAATCGTAACTTTGGAAGGTATACCTTTTTTGAAATGCATCTTAATGTCTATATTTTCTCATACATTTTTGTAATTGTAGACATTTGTTTTGTTTTGGAATTGTTATTTCAAGTATCAAGCTATATTAAACGTTTGTTTTATTACGAAAAGTTTTTTTATAAGTATTAAATAAAAAATGTGATTCATGTTATATTTGTTGGAACGCGTAATTATTGTGTAACCTTAATATCATAAATGGGTCGGGTAAAATGGTTGGGTATCCGTTGATCCAGTGGATAAGTGTATTAGTTTGTATTAGCTTTTGGAATTTGCTAAAAGGGTTTGGAACAATGCCGATCCACTCCAAATCCGTTCCATTGTCAGGTCTAGACACATGACACTGTTAGTGTATCCCATATTGGTGCGACACGGTCCTATAAGTTTGTATATATGTTGGAGTCTCCCCTCTCTCCACAAGGGCTCTTTTGGAGAGATACTCTTGGAGCTCCACATATATTTACATGGTATCAGAGCATGTAAATATATGTGGAGCTCCAATAGTATCTCTCCAAAAGAGCCCTTGTGGAGAGAGAGGAGACTCCAACATATATACAAACTTATAGGACCGTGTCGCACCAATATGGGATACACTAACACTCCCCCTCAGAGACGTAGGCTCGATGAGATTCGGGGGTGCGGGACACCGGCTCTGATACCATGTAAATATATGTGGAGCCCCAAGAATGTCTCTCCAAAAGAGCCCTTGTGGAGAGACACTCTTGGGCTCCACATATATTTATATGGTATCAGAGCTAGTGCCCCGCACCCTGTAACCTCATCGAGCCTACGTCTCTGAGGGGGAGTGTTAATGTATCCCACATTGGTGCGGCACGGTCCTATAAGTTTGTATATATGTTGGAGTCTCCCCTCTCTCCACAAGGGCTCTTTTGGAGAGACACTCTTGGGCTCCACATATATTTACAGACACATCCAACCCTAAGATTAAATAATTGAGCAACTTCAAAGCATGACAAAATACTAGAAATTTATGGAAAAGGTTGTAATATTTTAGAATCCCAACATCAAATAAATATTTAGAACGTGATAAGAACAAGAACATATGAAGGACAGATAATTTAGAAGGTGGACTTCACCACTTCGTGGTATGGCCGTATGCCCGTATGGGTGAATCGTTAAACCACCATGTTAAGTTTTAAGATTACCATTCACATCGTATATATAAATTGTTATAAAATATTGTAACTATTTTAAATATCTATTTTATTGTCATTAACTTTAAATAATTATAATGCTTATATTAAATTGTTATAAAATATTATAAATATTTTAAATATATGATAAAATAGATACACATATAAATATCATCTCAATAACCTTTATTTATAGGTTGTATATGAAAATAAAAGTATATTTATGTTTTTATTGTTAGTTATTATAATGTTTAATCTATTTATATATATATGCATCATTTACGATCATATAATCTCAATTATACCTATTGAAAGTTGCATTTAAATAAACATAGTTATCTAATTTTAATAGAACTTATTTTTTTTAATTACTCTCGAGATTATTTTTCAAATATAAATCATTTTTCATAGGAAAACATAATATATTTTTTAATTTCGTCTTATTGATAACTATTATTATAATTAATTTATTAAAAATTTAATTTTTGTAAAAAATTATAAAAGTATATTTTGTTAAATTATTTTGTTAATTTAGTATTTAATTTAGATTTTACATTAAACATCACTTTGGTTAATCAACTTAGATAGATATTTTAAATTATTTAAATAATTGATCATTTGACCATTATTTATTTTGATCATTGTTACTATTTCACTATTGTTTTCAAGGCAACTTAATATACTTTTTAACTTTATGTTATTTATAACTATTATTATTTTTATTTAATAAAATTACTACCAGTTTTATAGATTTTAATTATTATAAAAATAATTTTGGTCAAAATTTTATTAGTTTGACATTTCGATTTAAGTTTTACGTTTAACATTCTATTTGAACTTTTTAATTATTTGAAAAAGTAGTATCCGGACAATTATTTCAAGTTTATTCGACATTTCGTTTTACGTTTTGAAATTAGCATCATTTTTAGATCAAATTCGTTAGATTAATAATTATAATATGGTAGCATTAAAAAATATAATGTTTTACATCTAATTTTAACCAATAAATTAAATATGTTAAGTTAAACGTTGAAGAATTAAGTTTTATATATTTATTTTATTTTCACTAATCTCACATTAATTAACCAAATTGTAATCACTATTAGAAAAATTTTGAAAAGTCATGGAAGTTTCAAATTGATGTGGTGCTAGTATTTGTGCTTTTTTTATAAGATATATAGATTTGCTTTGTTCTTAAGGCTATACGGAGTAAGGCTCGCCAAAGGGGTCGCCAAGTCCCTTGGCGAGCCACTCCTTCTCGCCAACACCACTCCAACCACAATGCCCATCCCACTCGCCAACCACAATGGCCATCCCCTTGGCGAGATGCCAACGGCCAAAAAACAACATTTTCCCTTCAATGGCACTCTCCTTGGCCATTGGCCACCACTGCCTACAAAATGGCTAATGCCTGCCAACCATGGTCTGACCCACAAAAACTACTTGGTCATTCTTTGGCCATTGGCCACCATTCCGTGTAGCCTAACATAACGAGAAAATCCATGGAAGTAATATTTTCCTCCTTTAATTTATTCGGTTTTTATTTAATTGTCATCCATAATTTATTTTCTTATTATTAAATTAATTTCTTACTCTCTTTCTTTTCCAATCTTCCAAAAAACACGTATCAATATTTTCATAATATATTGTTAGTAATTTATTCTATATAAACACCATTTATCCGAACGATGATTAATTGGAAAGCATTAAAATTGACGAAACATTGGTTTGGATGTTCTGGACTAGATTTTAAATGATCAATCTATTTCAAAAGGATCAATGATTTGACAAAACGAATAGTTGGGTTTACTTTTTAAACGTGTATGACTAATGTGCATCTCCCAAACTACGCTTCACATGTCACTATAATTTATAACGTGCTGCCATACTTATAGTGGTCATTGCACGTTTTTTCTCATTGAAAATGTCTCTGATATGGAAAATTATTATTTTCAATATATATATATATATATATATATATATATATATATATATATATATATATATATATATATATATATATATATATATATATATATATATATATATATATATATATATATATATATATAAAGTTGAAAACATGATAATCAATCTCGAACCTTGACGCAATTCATCGGGGGTTATATATAGTCGGGATAAATTGAGAACCCATATATTTATGAGTTCTCAACAACTAACTGTTGTGGTGCATGTTTCCACATGGTTAGACCAAGAGGAGCGCATACACCGCAGAGGGCGGGTTTCACAGTGGCACCACAAACCCGCGTGGGTATACCGCCTCGGTTATGGGTTGCGGACTTAGCCAGGGTTCCTTCCACGCACGGGATTACTCTCTCTCTCTCTCTCTCTCTCTCTCTCTATGTCTCTCTCTTGGTATTTCTTGCAAGATGCAGAAAGAATAAGAATGAAGAAGGAACAAATATGAAAGGAAAGTAATATGAAAATTACAAAATTGGCCATACACTTTCCATAAAGGAAGATGGTCCATATACAACATTATTTGCCTTATACAACAATTTATGCATTAGATGAGTTGTCCAATATGCATAAAACATGTTATTGTTGTGTATGACAAAAAATTATTGTGTACGGATCAACTTTCTTCCATAAAACATAAGTGGTGTCAGATGTCGAGTATATTCTCAACAAGGTTAGGAAGGATATGATGACCAATTGTAAGAGTTAGCATGTAAAGAGTCTGGTCCAACCAAATGTAATTATTCATTTCATATTGGAACAACAAAAAATAGTTTGGGAATCATTTTTTTATTATATAAAAGACTAAAGTAAATAATTCGAATAGTTTGTTAGTTTAAAACAACTTTAACTGATAACTATATGTTCGTCTTTAGCATAATATAAAGCAGTTACGTAATTATGACATCACTAGCAAATAGATGTTGGTCAAATTTCATCTATGTCCTTAAAAATTTTAAAATTTACGTCTATATCCTTACAAATTTTAATATTATGTATATATCATTATAAAGTTACGAAATTCACATCCATATCCAATTTTCTATTTAAAATAAAAATAAACTGATTTAATATTATAAAAACTATATAAAATTCTAAATATCATATAATTTACCAAACTACCTTAGGAGGATATTATCTCCTCGTTTGTATCTGATTTCCTGAGTCCCAACAATGAACATCGAACATGTCCCTTCTTCTTTCTTCCACCATGTCCTTCGCGCTTCTTGTTCTACTTTTAGCATCTCGATGTTTATTTGAAGAAATCGCAACTGAGATGGGTACATTCGAAGCAAAGGAAGCTTAGGGCTGGGATCAAGAGTGGGAACCTGAAGACTGAAATGAAAGGCGATCGATGTTGCTGGAACGGAGATGTTGATTTGAAGAAATTGCAACTGAGATGGGTAGGATTCGAAGCAAGCAAAGCTTAGGACTGGGATCGATAGTGCTAACGTGAAGTTGCTGGGATCGAGAATCATAACCAAGCTTTACAGAAGGCGGAGGCTCATTGGCTCGCTTAACTTCAAGTAATCAAAGCTTAATTTCTCGCTTAATTGCTGGATTCTAAACGAAGTAGTAAGCCTCGTAAGAATTTATGAGAAATTTTACCTACAATCATACATGTTACAGAGATGATCCAAAGCCCCATCTTTTTGAAGTTCGGAAATCCCAATTATGTGGGGAATTAGAGAACAGATTTGTACACTGGCTGTCAATTTCCATTTCCAAACTCTATTTACTGTTTACAATCTCATATTGATTGTTATTACTTGATGTTTTTACTTGATGTTCAGCGTATTTACTGTTTACTGTCAATTTATTGATTGTTGTTACTTGATGTTCATCGTATTTACTATTGGCAATCTTGTTTCAGTTAGAATATATCACTATTACACCTACTGATGACTATGGTTATCAATCACTTGGTTATCATTCTTTCCTCCTGTCATAACTCTCTAATTTTTCTTGCTGATTTGAATTGTTAACGTGTTAGACAATGAATTATTAACGTGGAGACTGTTATCATTCTTTTTGTGTTCTCGTGATCTGTTGAAGGAGGTAATATATTTATCTTCTAATTGAATGCAGAAATTAATTGAATGTAAATGTTTATTGAATGTTTAATTGAATGCAGAACCATAACTCTTGTGATAAAGAAGAGTAAAACTTGTTTTAATTGATGATTTTGTAACTTGCGATGCAGAGGACAAGAAGGAAAAACGGAAACACAATTATGTAGCTTGCGATGATAAGTATTGGCATACATGAAGGAAGACTCGGATGAGGGTCACGTGACACTACTGTTCACGATTTTACAGTAATCGTGATTTTCAACATTAATCTTCATTAAATTGATTTCATTGTAATATTTAATTAGGGAAGGGTATTTTAGTAATATATCATGGTATTTTTATATTTGTATGAATTTTTTGATATTAAATTAGTTTAATCCTAATTAAAATAGAAATTTGGATATGGATGTGAATTTCATATTTTTAGAATGATATATATGTAATTTTAAAGTTTATAGGGATATTGAAGTAATATTTAAACTTTATAAGGATATACATGAAATTCAGCTATAGATGTTCGATCATGATTTATTTTGATGTTTTTATATCTTTACTTATAGCCCACTCTTTTTATTACGCTACATTTTGAATGAAATATTAACATTTTCAGTCAAGATAAAGACGAACAATGAAAAAACAAAAACGTTTAAAATACGTTTAGGGAACTAAGTGGACCATGAGGTAGCTTTGCCAATTGGATTAGAATGACAATTGACATTATTAACATTTAAATAAAAAATGAGATTAACTAGAAGGTGTACCATAAATGATGGGGGTGGGACCTTAATTGGTTTGGTTTGTAATGTACACCCACCCCACATACTTAAATTATGGTGTGCTGTGTTGAGGTTTCCTACCAATTAGCATTTGTCCAAATCAATATTCCCACCTTTGTCTTTGCTTCTTTCTAATTATAAAGTTCCACTCTACCGAGCCAAATGTGGGGAAATAGTGTGCCTATAATGACTACGTATGTTATCAATTCAAGAAAAAGTCATCTATGTAAATTAAAGATATATTATGTAATCATGTTTTATTTATTTTGTTAATATCAAGTTTATTATTAACATATTTCATAAAAGTGATATATATATATATATATATATATATATATATATATATATATATATATATATATATATATATATATATATATATATATATATGCATGTATGTATGTAACGTTTTAGTAACAGCTTCAAAATGCTTTTATGTAATTGTTTTGGTAAAAAAGTAAGGAGCGTTAGTTCAATCAAATTCGAGAAAAGACGTAATATTTCTAAATAAAGTTCAAGATGTTGAATGTAAATACGCATTACGTCGTTTTTATTGTAAGATGGTAATTGATAACGTACCATAACGATACGCCCAGCATCGCGGCAGCACGGTCAAACCATCCCCCAGACCGCTAGCCAGCAGTCGAGGCTATGCAACCTGTCTGGCTGGGCAGCGTCATCCTTGACAACGCCTAGTGATATTAAGTATTTTAGGCGTTGTTGAGTCCTATTCTTGGTAAAATTATATCAAATATGCATGGGTATTCTCACTTTTCGTGTCAGGACTTGTCTGGAGAAAAAGAACAGAAACAGGGACTAAAAGTGTACAAAAAGGAAGAAGTTTGGAAAGAATGCAAAATCAAAGAAACACGTACGCGCGCCGCGGATTTCTCTTCTGCGCGACGCGGGCGTATGGCGGTGGAACACATTTGAATGACGAAAAAACGGGGAACGGATAAGTACGCGCGCCGCGGATTTCACTTCTGCGCGGTGCGGTCACGGGAAATTTGCAACTATAAATAGAGGCATTTCCAGCCGAAAACCCTAGCAAAGACCGGGTGTAAAACATCGACCTAGAAGCTCTTTGACTCGAGGATTCATTTCAGCAAGCTCATATTTGGTATTTTCATGTTTTAGATTTTATTTCATTTTAGTTAAACGTTTGTAAGCTTTGGTTTGTATCTTTGGGTGTGACAACCATTGATCTCAGGCTTAGGGTTCTGTTTTTAGTAGTGTTTTGGTTACTGAATTGATGTTTGGATAGTGGTTTTGATGAATGCAATCATTCGGTTATGTTTAATATTGGTTTTTCGGTATTCCGGATGCTTGTTGGTGTGTTGATTATTTGTTTGTGTGTAGATATTGCTTTGGACCTTGTTAGGACTATTTTCCTTTGCTGAAAACAGTGGCTAATTAGGTTAGGGTTTAGCATTAAGCTTGGCTAGTAACTGTTCAATAGAACTGTTAGTTATTAGTTGGTTTATGCTTTGCTTGGTTTTTGCTAGTTTGAATGCCTTCAATTGCTTCTGATCCAGAGATGTACTTCTGAGTTAAGAAAGTAACTAGGTCATTTGAGCTTGGCTAAGCTTGGCTCGAGTATTTGAATATTGTTTTGAGGTAGTAAGATAGAAATTAGTTCCTCCGACTATAGCTGTGACACTATTAGTTGGCAATCTCTCATCTAGTCTAACCACGTAGCTCCTGTGGATCGACCCTGACTCCACTATACTAGTGAATGTTTCTGATTTTTGATGTTTGATTTTAGTTTGCTGATTTTAGGTATGTGTGCATCCTTATGATGGGTGATTACATGTACCCGGATCAGTATGATTATTATCCGGCCGACACCTATTACGAGGATGATTGTTATAATGGATCATTCGATGACAATGGATGGCGGACCGAGGAGTCATCTCAGCCTGAGAATTCTGTAACTTGGGCCTAACTTTGGGTATTCATATATAACAACTACCATGAGCAGAAGGACCAGGCTGAAGCTCTTAAAAAAGTGCAAGCTTCTTTAGATAGGTTAGAGGAAAGTTGGAAATGTTCACCACCTTCGCCAGAACCGGAGGTGAGTGATTTTTATACCAATGATAATGTGTGTGAACTTGCATCACCTGAATATGTGATGGAAGGGCATGCACTATGGGAAAATCAAGAGACCATTGAGATGGTCGAAACGGTTGTTGAGGAAGAGGTTGTAGGTGACAATGCTAACTTTGACTCAACAGCTTTTGATGTTTTTGAGGGTCTTGAGAATGTTGAGCTGGTGATGAGTGAATCTGTACCATCATCAGACAATTTGGTTGATGAGGATGTTGTGGAGGGGACTGTAAGTGACAGTACAGATCCCAGCCCAACAATTCCCGAATTTGTTGAAATTGTTGATGTCTTTGAGGAAGGGGATGTAGATGACAATATTACCCCCGACCCCATAATTTTTGAAAATTTTGAGAAATTTGAAAGTAAGGATCTGATGATGGGTGACTTTGTACCACCATCAGATAAAACCAGTCGCTCACTCTTGGTCCCGACCCACCTGTTGGACGATGATCAAGAAGTTAATGCTGACGAATTAATTTTTGAAAATAATAAAAAACATGATTTTATCACCACTCATGATCCATTCATGAATGGAAAATTAGATGTGATCAATACCATCGATGAGGACATATGGAAGCATCCCGATATGTTACCTTCCGATCCCATTCGATTGGAAAATCTTTATTGGTACTGCAAGCCAAAATTGCAAACTGAAAATAACACGCAATATAAGAGCAACAAACGAGGCACATCACAACTACTGGAATCGGCACTGGGCGCGCTTCATGTCAAGCCATTGACTTTGAAGAGATGCAGAAGGAAGGACCGAGCTTGGAGGTTCAAAGCTACCTCCAAGCATTCACGGGAACTAACCAGGAAGCAACAACTGTGCAGCAACAGGAGAACTGACAAGCCATTCGACCCAGGGAAGTAGAAGGAGCATGTGGACAACGAAGGGACGGTGGTGACTGAAAATCAGCGAAGGAAGAAGGTGTACGATCCACCGTAGCTGTAGAAGAGTAAAACGTCTGGCTGAAGACGTTAAACTTAGCGCTTGTTGGGAGGCAACCCATCGTGTCATAGGTAGGTTTTATATTTCTTAGGATTAATTTAGAAAATACATCAATCTTTTGCAGGTATTAGTGGTCTGAAGCAAGTGTGGGGTCGTGTGAAAAGTTTTGAAATCTTCAAGACCGCGCCGCGGGTTTTTGAATTGCGCGACGCGGGTTCGAAACTCAACCCGATGCGCAGGGGTTGATTTGGCGACACGCGCGTCGCGGAAACGGGAAACCCGCGCCGCGGGAAACGATCGGTCAGTTTTCTCCTTTATAAGGTGAACCGCGGCTCGCACAACCCACATACGACTCGGAGCTCTGGTGATCGAAAATTTCTTGCAATTTTTTCTTGCTTATTTTGTTCCCACTACCAAGGTATGCCATTCTAACTATCTATTACTCGTTAAAACTAGCGATTAGGTAGTTAATTCTAGTGATTTGCCCCAAAATAGTTCAAAACTTAGAATCACTAATGCTAGCTTATAGGGTGTTTGTTTTGCCAAATGGATACCCTAGATGAGCTAGTCGGTGCCTAGGCTACCTTGTGGTATGATTTAAATGAAATTTAGCAGGTTAAAATGGGGATTTGATCCCGGGTTTTTGAAACAGGCGTACGCCGCGCCGCGCCCTTGCTCTTGGGCCGCGCCGCGGTGCGGCGGGGAAGAAAAGGACTAATTTTGCAAAAAAAATTTTGTTTTGTGCTATGTGTCTTCTTTTGCAGACGATGTTCAGATTGGACCACGCCTTCCTTCAGTTTCCTGCGGGACTTGACAGTTCAGTGGAGTACATTTCACGACGGGATGCACTGACCAGTCGCCAGGTTCTCGAGGCGACAGTTATAGACCGAGATGTTCTTAGAGACGCAGGGCTTTGGGGCGCGATCGAGCCGTTTCTGCACCGCACCTGGACCCACGAGGAGGCATCGTTTACATGCCGTGGCTGGGACAGGATTATGGCCACGGACGAGGACGTGGTCTACACGGAGTTGCTACTGGAGTTCATCTCCACTATCCAGTTCGCACCGCGGGCGGGGGATCCACGCTCCAGGCTGGTGCGGTTTCGTTTGGGAGGTGTGCACAGGGAGTGCAACCTCCGGGAGTTCGGGAGGCGCACAGGCATCTACACCGATCAGGACCTCCAGCATCGTTACTTCATCCGGTTCTTCAGGTCGTGCATTCAGGGGGAGCCGGAGCGCCCTCCCAACATGGAGGTTTGGACACCGCTGTCCAATGTGATGTACGAGGCGGGGACTTCGAGGGAGAGCCACCTCCGCAACCCACTTCACCGCCTTATGCACCGGATCGTCTCCACCTCCATCATGCATCGGGAGGGGGCGAGAAGGTGTCGGGTGACGACATGGCGTATTTGTGGGTCCTCCTCGACCCGTCCCGATTCCTCCATCTCCCCTACGCCCTTGCGATTGCTTTCTCCACCCACGCGACTGGCACCTCTTCCAGCAATCCATTAGCCAGGGGTACTTCATTACCCGCCTGGCCCGCTCTTATGGTATTCTTACTGCCCCCGTGGCAGCTTCCTTGACCGCTTTACCTCCATCGCGCACTACAACACGCGCCTTGGAGAGGATGCGGCTCATTGAGCTGCAGCGCCCGGGGCAGTACATCCGGGCAGCGACCGAGCCTCCTGAGGCACCCCAGCCTGCATATGCCCAGCCCGGCAGGAGACGCCGGAGACAGGAGCCACCAGCACCAGAGCCGGTACAGCCACAGCGGAGCAGGTCGATTCATCAGCCCTCCGCCGGTTGGAGGCCAGGGTCACACGGATTGAGGATCAGCTTACGAGAGTCCTCGACCAGCTCGAGTGGATCGGGGAGGTACTTATCCAGACCGCATCAGCACAGGGTAGACGCCCCCAACCATTCCCAGCCAGGTCCCACGATCACGAGGCTGGATCCTCCAGGCCACCGGGTAGTGATTGATGTACTTTTTCTTTCTTCTTTTTATATTTTTAGGATATATGTATAAACTTATGACACTTCTATTTGTATTTTGTGTTTGTTCATGATTTATTTCTGTCATGTGTGCTTTTAATATGTTTGTTAAGTTATGCATGATATACCAAATTAAGAAGGAGTTGTCTCAGACAAGTGTGGGGTCACCGTGCCCCTCCACTTGTCTTGACCACCGGCGTGTCCTACTGTAGCGCTACAACTCCAGCATACGAATCGGGGACCTTTCTGTACGCATTATACCTGTGATATTGAGCACCAAGCAGTCTACCGTCCAAAAAGGGGTAACTCTTTCTCCCTTGTTTTGAATTAATTTTTGTACAACGGGGACGTTGTACGGTTTTAAGTGTGGGGTGTGGACGGTCGAAAGAGATATTTTTGAAATCTTTTGCAGAAATGATCAATTTTTCAATTTTTAGCAACTTTTTCAAAAATTTTAATGAATTGCAATTTTGAAATGAATGGTTTGTGATTGTGATAGCACTAGTATTTTTCAAGAAATACTATTTAATTGTGATCATGCTATTAGTTAGTCAAATAAGTTGAGTTTTGCGAGTTTAGAAGATTGAGCTGTTTTAGGATTGGAATTTAGGAAGGAAAAGTCAATCTGTGGCCTTTGTTGTTCGAGCCGGTAGGTCTAAAATGGGTGGACTTTACGCACCTTACCACCTAAGATCGTCTGGTCTGGGATGGTATTTCTGAAAGCTCGTTACACGGACAACATCGAAAGTCATGGACATTTCCTTAATGGCCTTTAGAATCTGAATGAGTAAGTACACTTCATTGTGGACAGAAAGTTTGTAATCAAGGGTTCTCTAGAAATCCATGAATTCCAAAGAACAACTCAATTATGTTTTCACAAACTATTCCACTCTAACTCGGGAGACAATAAACTTTGAAGCTGATCACAGTCAGAAATTGTTTGATTCTTTATTATAATTCGTTAAAAACTCTCTTGCTTGGGGACAAGCAAGGCACAAGTGTGGGGTGTTTGACAACGCCTAGTGATATTAAGTATTTTAGGCGTTGTTGAGTCCTATTCTTGGTAAAATTATATCAAATATGCATGGGTATTCTCACTTTTCGTGTCAGGACTTGTCTGGAGAAAAAGAACAGAAACAGGGACTAAAAGTGTACAAAAAGGAAGAAGTTTGGAAAGAATGCAAAATCAAAGAAACACGTACCCGCGCCGCGGATTTCTCTTCTGCGCGACGCGGGCGTATGGCGGTGGAACACATTTGAATGACGAAAAAACGGGGAACGGATAAGTACGCGCGCCGCGGATTTCACTTCTGCGCGGCGCGGTCACGAGAAATTTGCAACTATAAATAGAGGCATTTCCAGCCGAAAACCCTAGCAAAGACCGGGTGTAAAACATCGACCTAGAAGCTCTTTGACTCGAGGATTCATTTCAGCAAGCTCATATTTGGTATTTTCATGTTTTAGATTTTATTTCATTTTAGTTAAACGTTTGTAAGCTTTGGTTTGTATCTTTGGGTGTGACAACCATTGATCTCAGGCTTAGGGTTCTGTTTTTAGTAGTGTTTTGGTTACTGAATTGATGTTTGGATAGTGGTTTTGATGAATGCAATCATTCGGTTATGTTTAATATTGGTTTTTCGGTATTCCGGATGCTTGTTGGTGTGTTGATTATTTGTTTGTGTGTAGATATTGCTTTGGACCTTGTTAGGACTATTTTCCTTTGCTGAAAACAGTGGCTAATTAGGTTAGGGTTTAGCATTAAGCTTGGCTAGTAACTGTTCAATAGAACTGTTAGTTATTAGTTGGTTTATGCTTTGCTTGGTTTTTGCTAGTTTGAATGCCTTCAATTGCTTCTGATCCAGAGATGTACTTCTGAGTTCAGAAAGTAACTAGGTCATTTGAGCTTGGCTAAGCTTGGCTTGAGTATTTGAATATTGTTTTGAGGTAGTAAGATAGAAATTAGTTCCTCCGACTATAGCTGTGACACTATTAGTTAGCAATCTCTCATCTAGTCTAACCACGTAGCTCCTGTGGATCGACCATGACTCCACTATACTAGTGAATGTTAGGTTATCTCTTATTTTTGACCGCATGACGACCTCTGCGTGCACGTCAATCCTCCGGCAGCTACGAATAGCCAGCTGTCGATCCGACCAATGTAAAGGCGACACCTAACCCCGAGACAGTGCACGGTGTAGACTATCTCCAGCAGACGACCAAGATAGTGCACGAGCCAGCCTGATAAACCAATCACAGGCGATTACAGAAGATTGCCCTATGAGTACAAGGGCCCGCTGGCAAGCTGACACCTTGATCCCCACACAGGTACGTCGGTATATGATGATCAGACCCCATAGGAAGATCATTATCGAATATCGAGCTCTCACCCTCACTTACACATATTCTTCTCTCATTCATTCCGATCACCGAACTAACTTGACCGTCGGAGCACCCTCTCGGGACCTCCCGGAGTGCGACTAATGGTTTCCTTCATTGTGAACCCAGGTCCAAGCCAGATCTTCCGAGTCAAGTATCATCAGACGACTGATTCGCACCATTGGCGCCATTCGTGGGAATTAAAAACTTTAATGAAATTAGTATGGACGTTTTTCTAATTTGTAAGTACATATATTTTTTACATATGTTTATCAAAATTAACCGAACTATCAGTTATATACTACAATTTTAACTATCATATTGTTTTGTTTTATTAACATCTGAGGCCACTAGTAACTAGTAGACCATTTGCTTTAGGGGTAAGATATAAGAATTGATAATCCAGGTCTCTAGTTAAATCCTAAACATCAAATTTGCTGGTATGTGTATCATTTTGATTTATGATTTTCCATATTGACCATGAGATTGGTAAATGCGGGTCTCCAAATGTGACATTCAACCCTTTTTACATGATGTAGTAGTTATAATTATGTAAATTAAAGTATATGATTGTTTGATTAATACAATTTTTATGAAGACATGAAGAAATAAAAAAGACCGAAATACAAAATCCATACTTGTGAATACACCAACGTTCTTATTAATTCTAAACAACATGTCAAGTTTAAGAAGATCACTATATAACCTATTTTTTATTCTTCATATGACTGATCGTATGATTAGGTGATGTTATAGTCGTCTTGGGCTCGTTAATTGCTAACAAATATTGGGAATTGTTGGTCGACCTGGGTATGTTAGTCATATAGAAAGCAATATAGTTTCGATTAGGGAAGTGATTTGTACACAACAATATTTATTCATACATAACGATTCATGAATTAAGAATATTGTACATTATGCAATAAAATATTAAATTATTTATTGTTGTATATGGAGAAAAATTGTTGTGTACAGATCACTTCCCTTGCGGTTACAGTTGCAAAAAGAAAAAGACGCCTTGTTAAGTAAAGAACATGCCTATCATGCAACTTTTGAGATGTTAAATACGTCGTATTTTTTATTTCACTCTTTATTCTTCATTATCTTCAATTATTAATCTTTCAGATAAAAAATAATATTAGATCTATATCCCATAGTTGTCTCATTGAGGCACAAAGCAATAAACAAATTTGCATCCTAAAAGTAAAAGGGAAGTAATTTAGCATGCCTCTTGTTACGGCAAGAAAAAAGAAAACATATATAAAAACCCCACCATGTAGGATGTTGCAATAGGCTACTTCAACGGCTTTAATGGTTAGGCCCAAATCCAACCTAACAAGCGTAATATTTGGACCTATCAAATAACCAAAAATCAGGTGAATGTGAAGATGCATGTGATGATCACGTTGATGGTCATAAAAACACACCTTTATCAAAGCCAAAATTTTAGGGTTTTTCTCATTAGATAATTAGAAGACAATATAAAGTTTAGGGAAGAACACACCTTTAACAATTGAACCAGAGATGATTAATTAATGGATTAATGTTATAACAATCCAACCATATAACGTTTTGACTCATTTGGTCCTTAATTGTTTTTTCTTGCATTCTAAATCGCTAGGCTTGCAAATTTTGTGCCAAATGATAAACTATAATCTCCTCATTTAGATTTTGTCCATTTTGGTCCTTCAAATTAGTTTCATTTCATTTTATACCCTAACTTTAAATAGATATTATTTATTATTATTTATTATTAGTTATCTTAATTTATTGATGTTTGTTTAGCCATTGTTACAGTTTAGCTTTGGTTGTGTAATGGAGACTTTTAGTCTTTCAGCTGCATTGTAACTGGTGTTTTTTGTATATATTAATGAGGTATCTCTAAGTTATCGTTGTTATTAACAAATAACCAGTGTTCTTTGTTGTGGAGCAATACGTGTACATGAAGCAATCAAACTTGAACAACATTGATATGGTTTTAATGGACCTATATGTAATGATATGACATTTACGTTTCCTCACGCTTTTGTTTGCATTGGTATGAATTTTTCCGTACGTTTGTTTGTATGATAATGTCAAGGAAACTGTATTTTTGCAATTGTTAAAAAGAGTTTCATTGAAACGTTTGTTGGATTGTTGCAGGAAAGGATGTGTATGTTTTTCTAAGTTCTTTGTTGATGTAAGAAAAGCCGAGCGTCAAATATAAATTACTGGAAAAGAAATAAGAAGATTTAATGTGTTTCTATTTGAAAATGAACAATGAATAAATAATAACGGAAAAGAATTAAAAATGTATAATTTGTATCGGTGTTTGTTGATGTCCAATTGGTTTGCTTTTCTAAACAATTTCTGGAGCTGATAAACAATTGGTTTGCTTTTCTAAACAATTTCCGGGGCTTATTAAATGGTATGTTGTGTATCTATAATTATTGTTTTATAACTAATAGATTGTTTAGCTAACAGTTTAAAGATTTTAAATGTATGTGCAGCAAATTCCAAATATTCATCAAATCTAAAAAACCATACTATATTGTATTAAATAATAGATTATTATATATGTATTATTGTATTAAAAGAAATAAATTACATGTAAGTAGAATTTCAAAGGTAAAATAATTAATCCAAGATGATAAAAACTAAAGATCATCTTCAACCATAAGCCAAATTTTCTATCAATTAATAAAAAAATTAAGTTAATTATGTTACATTTACTTTAATTTATTTATTTTGAAATAAAAAATAGAACATTTAAAGTGAAATATGAAAAACATAAAACTTTTACGAAATTAAAAAAATTATTTAAAAGAAAATGGTATCAGAAGTGAGTTAACGAATTTACAAGTTTTTTAGACTTTTGAGCTATTCAGTAACATTGAATTCTAAATGATTTAAAGGTTTGAGTCATTAAAAACCTCCAAATAAAAAAGATGTTTTTAAATTAAATGGCATATGTGAAAGTTTTTCTAAAAAAGAAATAGTTCTGATATATATATATTTCTTGGTTGTGCTATAGGTACCCCAACACTTACAGTTAAAATGTGTTCAAACAAGAGTGCAAAAAAGGTGTAAAAAGTCGGCACAACATTACAAAAACTACAACCAAGCTTGTAATAAAATTAAAAATTGAGGAAAAATTATAAAGGAAAAGTTGGTTACATAATGAAGTCGTAAAGATGTAAATGCACACAAAGTAAACATGTTAAAAGAACTTTAATACGCCCAAGCAGTTTGGAGGCCATTTTGGTAACATATAGGAGCAAAAACTCATATATTCTACCATATTGGTGATGAACACCTAAATATTCAAACTCTAAAAAAATGCATGTCCCACTTTTTCATAGGGCGTGTAAAACATCAAAGCATCTATCAAACTTGCACCTAACGAATAATTCAAAGAGAACACTGCTACTGAACAATTCATACAAATATTTAAAATGTAGTGAAAAAGTAGAAAAAATCTATGGAAAATAAGATAATGGTTAAAAATTCCATGTTATAAAATTTAGTATACGATGAATAAATCCCTTCAACTAGAAATAATCGTCAAAAATTCCATTCCATCAAAGTCCTGATCATTGATGATCCAAGAGGAGGTTTATAGTGTTCAAATATTGTGTGAACGATGATTGAAGGATCAAATAATCAGTTATGAATTGTCTTATAAAACTGCAACAAAGATGATTATTGAAAACATGAGACAAAAGATACTGTCTGCCCTTATTTGAATCTAATTCTATTTTAAAACACGCAGCCAAAGACCAAGTAAAGCATTCAAAGTGTTCAATTCAAAAACAACCTCAATAATCAAGGTTTGCTACAAATAACTAACGAAATCCATAATCATAATCCATAACATGTAAATAAAGTTCGACAATTGTATGATGCAACAAATATCAAGCCTTCTGGTAAACATAGGTGAGCCCACACTTACCACAGTAATGTCTGTCGAAATGGTTGGCCATGAAGGTTCCAGCTCCGCACTCGGCGTTAGGGCACTCTTTCCTCAACCGCTGCACCTTCCCGGAATCATCAACCTTGTAGAACTGCAACACGCTCAACTTCACCTTCTTATGCTTGTGCTTGATCTTCTTTGGCTTGGTGTAGGTCTTCTTCTTGCGCTTCTTTGCACCACCACGGAGGCGGAGGACAAGGTGAAGAGTTGACTCCTTCTGGATGTTATAGTCGGCTAGGGTTCTGCCGTCCTCGAGCTGTTTTCCGGCGAAGATGAGACGTTGTTGGTCCGGTGGGATGCCCTCCTTGTCCTGGATCTTTGCCTTCACATTGTCGATCGTGTCGGAGGACTCTACCTCCAACGTTATCGTCTTACCCGTTAGGGTTTTCACGAAGATCTGCATTTTCGCCGATTTCAATTGAGATTCAGGAACTAGATTTTGGAAGAGAAACGAGAGCTATTATAGTACTAGGGTTTCGGTGACAATAATGGGCTACTTTGGGCTCATAATCCTCTATTGTGGGTGTGGTGGGCCTTATATATTGGGCCGAATTACTGAAATGGGTTTTAGCATGGACTGAGGCCCTGAATTGGTCCATGATAGTTGATACTGGCGTATTTTGCTATCATAAAGTCTTTCATTTCTTACTATTTTTAAAGTTGGTGTTTCTAATTCCATTTTCGAACCGATTGATATTCATGTCTTAAAAGGCTAAGAAAGAAGGAAACGAGCATAACATATATAGATAAACCAATTTTACACTTTAGATATCTGTCGAATTCGGGTCTTTTTGAAAATAGCTAGAATCCATCGACCCCTATAGTATTTTCCGGGAAACTGTTTTCAAATGTATATAATTTGAACGGTGGAGAAAATTCGCCGAGAAGTAGAACGGGAGCGAAAATATGGAACTAACAAAACTCAAAACTAAAATATAGAACTAACAAAACTCAAAACTAAAATATAGAACTAATAAAATAGTGAAATACCATGTTTTAGGAGAATGTTGCAACTTTCTATCGTTTCGAAGGGTCCCGATTGAAATTTCGCTGAGCATCGTCTCGGTATCAACAACTAACTGCAAATTTTGCAATTCTTAGTAGCGTTCTTCCCAAATCTCCTTGCTCCAGATCGGTGATCACAAAATAACAATGAGAGATCGATCTCCATGAACTGATGCAGGTAGCTTGCTAATCAATTCTCGAGTTCCCTTTATGTGATTGAAGTTTTGATTTTCTTAAGTTGACCTGATTTCTCATTGATTTTAGATTTGAATATATAGAATCACACTCTGTGTGGTTGTAATTGTATAATTTGGTGTTTCACAATGATGTATTTTGTTTAACTTTTAAACTCGTTTTCGATTTCTCTTTATTGAACTGCACTTCGCCGTTGATGGTGTTATGCTTCGATATCTCACACACCGCTGAAGTTTTACTTGCTTTCTTAGTTTAAACACACTAGTTTTGGTGTCTGCCTATTACTCCCCTAACCATGGAGCTTCATTTTGACTTTTGGTGTCAAACATAAGTTATTCGGATCCAAATTTGATATGGTTTTGGATTATCGCTAGAAGCCTAACACGTTTGTTTGGTTGCCATAACAGGAACACTAAATTTAGAGACCACTGATGGATGATACAACATCCCTGAGTTACTGGTTGAATTGGAGGTTCTTCCTTTGTGCACTATGGCTCCTCATTGTTATTATAACAGCTTGGTTTTTAATAATCAAATATGAAGTGGTTAACAAAAAGAGACGTTACCAACAAGATGATGAACCCATTGGGATTTTGTACGAGGATGAAACTTGGAGGACTTCTTTGACAATAATTCATCCCGCTTGGCTTCTTGCTTATAGATTATTTGCTTTTGGTGTACTATTGGCAATAATCATTTCAAATCTGGTAATTGGTGGAGTTAGAGTACTTTTCTTTTACACTCAGTAAGCTTCTTATTTCAATCTCCTATGCTTTTCAAGTTACATTTATTACACATATCAATTTCATTGATATTTTGTTTTCTTTTGGACTTTTGGTGATTTATAGATGGACGTTTGTTTTGGTCACTTTCTATTTTGGGGTAAGTAATGTTTCTAATCATATTAACCCTTTTATAAACTACATTGCTATAATATGCACATTTTCATGTGTAGCTTGCATCTTCACTTTCCATTTATGGATGTTGCCAATATTGGAATAAAGTTGTTGATGATGATATTAATCATGTGGATTTAGTAGCTCCTTTAATAGAAGAAAATATGGCTCCTCAGCATTTGCCCATGAAAGATATTCATGTGGGCAAGACAGCTGGCCGATGGGGTTATTTATGTCAAATTGTTTTCCAGGCATGTTTAAAAATAGCAAAATTTTATTTTTCTATTTCTTGAATTGTAAATTCCTTTCTCACTCTCTTTTAATAAGCAGATATGTGCAGGTGCTGTGGGGCTTACTGATGGTGTCTTTTGGTTCATAATATATCCATTTCTTGCTCCTGTAACTTACAAATTAAATTTCGTAAGTTTTTACTTGTTCACTTTTTTCTCTATTTATTTAGTATGGGCTTATAGATTGGCTATCTGTTTATTTTTATATTATTTTTTAGTGTTTTTCTTATCTTTGCTTTTTACAGTTAAATGTTAGCTTGCATTCTATCAATGCTGTTTTCCTCCTCATTGATGTGTTTTTAAATCGCCTAGTAAGTTGTTTCATCTTTATCATGGACCACTTTAATTGGTTTTGACATTTCAACCTCCATAATGATTTAAAAAAATAGCAATGTACTTTTGTATATATATGTATTATAGCATCCTACTTTCATTTCTTTCTATACAACATTGTAATTTCAAATTCTTTTATCATCAAGACACTGTACTTTAAAAACTCTACCCAATTATAGCATTATACCTTGGATTCTTTTGTTATGTAAACGTTATTCGTTGAAAATTTTAACTAATTATAGAAGTGAAAATTGCTTTGTATTCGGATGGCATTGCTATAATTGGTAGATTTTATAAAGCACAATGCTGTATTAAGAAAAAGTGAAAGTAGGATGCTATAATAAACAAATTAATGAAAGTTGACTTATAACCATTTTGAATTTTTTTCTAGCCGTTTCCATTCTTCCGTATAGCATACTTTGGTCTATGGACATGTATGTTTGTCATCTTTCAATGGCTTCTTCATGCTTGTGTTTCAATGCGGTAAGCCAAAAACTCTCTTTTATATTTTTCTTATATAATCATTTAATGTTTTCCATATAATTAGAGTTTTTTTTTGACCTCGGTTATTGTTATTACAGGTGGCCATATCCCTTCCTTGACTTATCATCGTCATATGCTCCTATCTGGTATAATTTTATGCATTAAAACTTATACATAACTGTCGTGTTTAATCTTTAACTGGTCTAAAAATAGTTTTATAATTATAATTAAACTGCTTATTTTGAAAGGTTAAATTTTTTTTAGAAAAAGTGTTTTGTGTTGATGTGAACAAAAATTACCAAAATCATTCAACCTATTCAATTTGTCACCTCTATACAACAATAACCTACGAATGAATTTGTGACCTCATAAGGATGGTTTTAAAATTTGTTATTGTGAGCCAAGTTATCTTTAATTGAATTCTTGATTCACAAAATAGATGAAGTATCCAAATCAATGCCAAAGTGTTTTAGTAAAAAAAAAAACTTATATTATTGATTTAATAGAATATAGTTTTTGTAATCATATTGAATACATTAATTCTATAAAACTAAATATATATTTAACCGATTACAGACTGTTTATTTTGCCACCGTTAATTCAAACATATAATCGCAGGTATTTTGGATTGGGATTAATCCACCTCCCCGCATTTGGAATCTTTGCACTCATAATTAAGTGGAAGCGGTTACTTATGTCAACTATTTCTTAAAATCTTGGAGCATCACGTGTCAATTGTAACCTATTTATACGTAACATGTTTTATACTCTGTATTGTATTTAGCTATAAATGTTTTATAGCTGAACCCGTTTATTGTAGATAGATACAAAGTACAATAAACGGGTTTGACCCTACAACACAACACAGACTAAATATAATCTGACCAAGTATAATAGGCCATGTACAATTCAGACCAATAGATTTGAGATATACCTCATTAACATGTTAATTGTGTATTTGTGTAAAGATAAACACACTTGATTAAAATGTAAGCATGTAGAATGGTTCAATAGGGTCGAATCATTCGGATGGTATTAAAATTCATAGTAGTTTTTAAATTATTTTGTTAAAAGGTTATATCATATTTGACATATTAATCATTGTTTATAAAGTTCAAATGAATGCGAGATCGACATAATGAACCATGAAAAAAAACAAAGAACATGGTAGATACAAGGGTGCTTTGGTACGAAATATTAGGTGTGTAAAGTTACAGATAGTTCGATAATTTTACATTTAGTTTGACAATCAGTATTCTATAAAAAACCATTTACATGTTTCTTCAAACTTGATTATTTTGATTCTAAAAAATAAAATAAAAATAAACTTAGTAGTTTTTCTCAAATACTCGGTAATAAATAATCATTTTCTGAACTCACATATAACGATTAAAATAATCTTTAAAGACGGGAGTGGAATCTATAATTTGACAAACAATTTTTAAGGGAGTGAAATCTGAAAGTTGATAACCAGTTTGATTCTCAGTTTTAAAGTTCTTCAAAAGTCAGCTCTTACTTCTTAGTTCGACAAGGTGCTTAAATTGGTCTTTTTTAAAACAGACATATTTGAGATTTGGTCCGATGCCCAAACTTGTCTGTGCTATTAAACAATCATGTTTGAGATGATGTCATTTTTATATGTGTATTGCTTAAATTAGGAAACTATAAGTTAATATCAATTCATGATCAGGAACTCAACGACTTTAAACCATAGCTGAGCTCTATTTTGCATTTTAGTTTCGAGCCAATCCGCTTTCGAATCGATGTAAACCCTTAGGGGGTTTTGGTTTAAAAAGTATTTAAATGGAATCATACCTCTAGGCACATACTATTATTTTTGTCTGTCATTTTTATGTTTCTATATTGTATGAAGTAGGTTTATCAAGTGGTGACCAAATTGAGGAACAAAAAATTTCCGTCATTTCCAGGATCTATGTACTGTTTTTGGGAAATATCGGGCTCAAGGGCATGGAGCATGGGATTCTATCAAGTGGAAGAGGACTAGAGGAGGTGGACATAGAAGAACAAACAAAATATTTGGATGACGATTCGGATGAATCATGACTTCTAACCAAATTCCATCTAGCAATGACAATGTGTAATAAGAAAGGAAAAAAAAAAAAAGGGAGTAGATCATATGGTCAGAGGAATTGATTATCAATTTGCATATCTAGAGAAATATTAAATAAAATTAATAAATATGTTCAACGAGAAGAGGATTTTGATGGCAAACTTGTAAATGTTTAGTTGTGAGATTTCAAAATGCACTCATTGACTCGATCAAAAACTTTAAAGCCATTAGAACTATGGAAGATGACACCACTTATGAATGTTTTTGGAACATGCAAGCAAGTAAAACTTTTTGATAATTAATTGAGAAGTAAACATTATTAAGTTAGGTTGTTAGTAATGTTTTCTTTCTTTCTGTTTAATGAAACTTTTTATTTCGTTATTTGATGTAACGTATGAGTAAATTTTGTTAATTATTGTTTATTTTTATTTTAAAAATGAACTTAAAAATGTTTTGTAAAATTATTTTTACAACTATTTGCAATTTGTTTTTACAGATTATTTGCAAAAACAAATTGTTATAGAAAATTAAAAGAAGGCATTTATATCATTTAACATCAATACATATTAAATTCTTTACAAACCAAACAAGACCATAAAAATAATTTCAATTTCATCTAAATTTTTACCGATCAAACATTAACTTTAAATCTTTCTAAATTCAAATCTTCTGACAAATTCAAAATTCCACAAACAGCCTAACATACAAACGCACCCTAAGATTCAAAATTCAAATAGCCATGGTATATCCAATGACATTATAAAATTATTGATGTGTTCATTAGGGTTATGGGACAATTTCAAAAACGTGAATCTATGATTGCATGTGGACAATTTCAAAAACGTGATTTCACCAAAAATATAATGTTTTCGCATGATAAATGGTTAAGTTAGCTAGAGAATTAATTTATAATCAGAATTTTAAACATCTTTTAATAAGAGAGAATTATTTGAAATGGCAAAATAGAATAAATGACGTGATTACGAAGGTGTGCAAACGTAACCGGATTTTTACCTTTTAAAAAACAAACACCATCTGTTTGATAATTACTTACCATAGACAAATATAACTTAAATTAACTCATTTTCTATAAATTGATTAAAATGACTATGTTTACTAAAACTTATGGACCAAAACTAATTTCACCAACAACATGCAATAGCTATTAATATGCACGTAGTAAATTTGCATTAAATCTCATTGTAAAAACTAAATAAACATTACATTTTGATTAAATTTTGAAAAATGCCAACTCTTTGGGACGTACGGAGTAGTAGAATACTCGTCACTCGAGTTTGTTACGTAGTTTATTTCAGCTTTTAAAAGACGGTTGTGAATGAAAAATATGCATATATTTGTTTATTAAACAACAAGTAAATAACAAATTTATTGCTACTCTTGGTCCACATAAAATGTACCAAACCCCACTATATAAGCATCACATGATAGTATGATACAATATTCCATTTGCATAAAAAATTACTTATTTTTGGGGCAGATGTACTACGCACTTTAAAGTTTAAATCCATAAGTTCATATATTCAATCGGAGATCAGTTAGATCAAAGGTCCGTGATCGTGGGTAAGACCTTTAGGAGTGGGTATCACGGAGTGACCGTGATGGACACGGTGGCACCCCATTACGGCGTGCACACCGCCCCGGGTGCTCCGTGATGGGGGTTACCGTGATGGAAGGTGATGGGGTTCACGGGAGACCACGACCAATCAATTTTTTTTCTTTTTTTTTTTCTTTTTTTAAATTACTTTTATATATATAACTAGCCAATCACATCCAACCATTTTTATTATTATTGAATTATTTTTTATTGGGAAAAGATGATGTGATGTGATGGGTATTTTTAGGTGGTGTGATGAGAATGTGATGGTGAGGTGGCGCTGATGTGGCGCCCATCACATTTGGGCAATGTGATGGGTACTCCCACCAGCCTAAAGGTAATTAGTAGTGTTTGTACAACTATCCGATAGAAGAAAGATTTAAATTGTTAAAATCACAATTATTTTCATAAGATCGTACGGTCTTACGATCCCACCTAGGTAAATCGATCCCGCTCATACGTGAGTTGTTTTTCTAGGATCGTAGGATCGGATCGTAAGATCACAGGATCAATCGTAAGATCGTTCCTATTTATTTATTTTTTTTTAAATTTAATTTTTTGTTTTAGACTAAGTGAATTAAATATGAACCCTAGAAACCTATTTTGAATTATTTAATGTTAAATGATGTATTAGAATTGTACTTTTCACATTTTAAACTATTTATTGTTAATTGAATGGTTAATTGATTAATGAAAATGTGGTTTTTATGTTTTAAAGTGCTTTTGGTAGGATCTTACGATCCCGATTCGATCTTACAATCACGATCTTGCAAAACAAAAAACGATTCCATATAGGATCTCGATCTTAATAACCTTAGGTTTAATTATTAGTTCTTTTTAAGAGTGTTGGTTTATTGGATTGGTATAATCATTACCTTATATATTAAACCCCGTAGGTTTCTAGAAGCTTTCTTTGGGGGTGCCGGGGTGTTTGGGTTTTAAAGGGGGTGGGGTTATTTTGGGGTCTCTGCCTTCGCCACGTGTAGCGCAAAAGAGCATCCCGCAGAAAGAGGTTATATATTAAAACTGAACGTGTTTCTAGAAAGTTTGGCGGGGGTAGAGGGTGTTAAGGGGGTGGATTTCTTTTTACCAATTACGTTCCACCACCTTTCTTCGACCTCGCTTCACGACACCTCCACGTTTCCCCCCACTCCACCTGTTCCTTATTTGCAGAAAATGGACAGAGCAATCGAGAGACAAAGACTTCTGCTGGAACATCTTCGTCCGTCTTCTACCTCTTCGTCCTTGGAGAATCTCGATTCTTCAATTTCTGTAAGTTTATCATCGCATCGGCCAGGACAAAAGGTGCTGTTGAACAGGTTGGTTTTTGTCCAAATTTATGGTTGTGAAATTACGAATTATGTTCTGTTCAGTTTGGGTTTTAGGGTTTGTCATCTCATTTGGGTTTTGGGTGATTTAATGAATCCATAATGAATTGTGATAATCTTTTGGTGATTTGATGAATAATCATATTCATATGTAATTTGCTTCCTTGTCCATGATTATAGATATTGGAGAACGTAGAGTAGAATGGGCTGAACAATTTCCTTTCAAGGAAGAAGACTTCCAGCGCTTCGACGAGTACGGTCCAATCATGATCGTATTTTATTTACCCAACAATATCGTTGAACTCCTCGACTCAATCCAGATTTTTTGACAAATTCGAAGAACTTAATTACACCAGTTTGCTATTCTTCTGAACTTGAATCATGTCATCCGTGTTTTTGCAGATCATCGGATTTAATTTTCTACGAAGCTCCTCGCTTCGGAACGCAGGTGGCACGTGTTATCGCTCCCCACCTTACCGTCCGATTCCTTCAACCCCTCCCGTTCCTAGAGTTTTCAACTTTATCCTGTTAACTCCCACTCAAGACCAGCGAACGCAAATCACGAAATTTAACACCCGATCTGTTAATCGCCGCCGCCGATACTTTCAACGGTGGCTCAAAGATCTGAATTCGCAAAGTTTTGTAGTTGGCGTGACTGCTCCAAAGCTATTCGTGTTGTCGATTCCCTCCTCTCTCAGTCATGCGTTATCCAGGATATTTGGTTTGTGTTCTTTTATCGTTTCTGCTTATTTGTAACTATTTACGATTCAATTGTTTTGAAATTGATGATGTATTGTTGTCGATTGATTTTCCCCAGTAAACGTGCAAACTGTTATAGTCAATTGGAGCTTCACAAACACTTGATTAACGACTGTGATAAGGCTCTTAAGCTTGATCCTACGCTTCTTCAAGCTTATATCCTCAAAGGTTTTCTTTTTCTTCTCTATTACATCTTCATATATCGGCATTGGGATTGATTACCCCTTTAATTCAACAAAAGCTACATACTGTTTGTAATCAAACGATTAAGCAGATTCAGAAATCGAAATGATGAATGTAAACACAACTTTATTGGGTCATCCTATTTGTGAATTCAGTGCATGCTGCATTTCGAATCTCCAAACTCAAGTAAGTCTTCTAAACAAATCATGCAACCATTTTTGAAGTGGTAAACTATAAAGTTATTTACCAATCTGCCCTTATAAGGATGGAGATATATTTCAGCAGCCTCAACTCTTTAACTTTGATCATGTCTACCATGATTCATCTAATCAGGGTCTTATTGCCATCTTATATGGAGCTCTTGGGACAAATTGATTTAAGGAATTTCATAAGACTTTGGTTAATGCAGACAAAGAGGTCCATTTGAAACTATATTTTTCTCGATTCCAATTTTATAGAAGTTTGTCTTTGAATAATTTGATAAATTACTTGCTGATAGAATTTATAAAACTCACAGAGAAATGTTAAGTATATTCTGATGTCTGTATTGCCTTTAGGATGTGAATAAAAAAGTGCTTATTGTGGAGCAATTGGCACTAAACACCCTATGAATTTGGGTGGTTATGGTGTAGAACTTGCATTAATGAACATGGAATATAAGGCCATGGATGACAGTGAAATAAAGAAAGGTAAGTCTTGAAAAGTCAACTCTGTTAGTATCCTCCTGCTTCAAGATTTATGCATATGTTAATATTACTCAAAATTTGAATGGGACTCACTAAAAATTAAAATGCAGGTGTCACTCTAAAGGATCGTCACACTGAAGATCTACGTCAGGAAGTCAGAGGGTTCATATTTTCAAAGATTCTGGTACTTGTCTTCCAAAACTATTATATATGTCCACTTTAAATTTTAGGATGTATAATTTAAAGGGTTGTTGTTAGAAATTTTGTTCAGAGGTATAATCTTCTACAAAATTAAAATAAACTTGTATAATTATCTTTCTTGAACTAATGCAGGAACGGAAATGTGACACCCCATTTTCACTGTTTGCAAATACCATGGTTTTTCGTATAAATACTTGAGTACAAAAATACGGTTTATCAAAAACCGATTATTTACATCTTTAAAACTGTGGGTGTTACAAATCCATACCAAATCTAACCATAGTAAGCAAGAAAAGGATTAAACCTTGCGTCCAAGATAGGAGCTAACTCAAGCTCCACTCCAGCTAAACTTCATCCCATTTATAGCAATTTACTTTAACCTGGAATACATGGCAAAACATAGAATACGTAAGACAAAAATGTCTCGTGAGTTACATGAGTTTTAGACTCAAACCTTTAACTTCTTTTTCCAACTTTTATAAAATTTATATCATAAAACTTATGTCAAAACTTTATAGTATTAACATACTATAACTTTTTTACTTCATCTAAATCATTTCATAACCTACTTTGGAAAAATAACATTTTTCACAACTTTATAGTAGTAACATACTATAATTCTTTACTTTTCAAAATCACTTCATAATATACTTTACAAAAATAACATCTTCCAAAACTTATAGTAGTATCATACTATAACTCTTTACTTTTCAAAAATCACTTCATAATATACTTTACAAAAATAACATCTTCCAAAACTTATAGTAGTATCATACTATAACTCTTTACTTTTCAAAAATAGCTTCTTTCTTACTTTCTTTGACTGGTTTTATAAGCTTGCTGGATTTTTATACTTAGGGCTTTAATCACCATAGGTGATACCCCAAGTCTCTATGGCTAGAAGGAACGGATCAATCCTCACCATAGAATTGCTGAGGCGATCTACTTCGCGATGGGGCTTGTCCCCAGTAGACCCCTTACCTAACCCGGGTAGGTTGGAACATAGTTCCCTTACTAACGCTGCTTGCTACAATTACCAGTCATACAAAAACTTGCTACTTGCTTGAACATTTCTCATAAACACATAACTTGTGGCTAGGTGCCAAACTACATCATTTTATGTCTTTATGGCTAGATGCCAAATATAGCTTTCATCACATAATTTTCATATGTTTAAAAATTATAACTTTCGTCACATATGTAAAAATATGTTTTTATAACAATCTAAGCTTTATGTTAAATCATACTTTTCAACATCTTATGGCTACATGCCATTCATACTCGAAAACATATATAGTTTGTAGCTAAAACATACTTCTTAAACATCTTGTGGCTATATGCCTATCCATACTTTCAAACATGTATAACTTGTATACAAAATATACTTTCACATGATGGGTTCATAGACCAAAACATACTTTCACATAATTGGCTCATAGACCAAAACATAACTTCAAATATAGCATTATACTTTCACAAACAAGTTAGAAATAATACTCTTGCATATAATTTCACATATAGAAATTTTATAAGACATCTTGAAAATACTTACTTGCCATGTACCCCAGAATGGGTAAAAATACTGCATGTACTCACCTCATATATTGCTAGTGGATTGACTACTCGTTCCTTGTATTTATACTCTTTCAACTCCCAATTACTTGACTTGCACCTATATGTAGTATATGATACATTAATTTACATTATAATTGACTCTATAACATATTAGAGTCCTTATTATACCATTAGAGGTCGGAACGAGTGTATATCTTTTAAGTATTTAACTTTAGATGA
Source organism: Cichorium intybus (assembly GCA_023525715.1). Taxonomy (NCBI): domain Eukaryota; kingdom Viridiplantae; phylum Streptophyta; class Magnoliopsida; order Asterales; family Asteraceae; genus Cichorium; species Cichorium intybus. Next base: position 2,952,125 of record CM042011.1, on the reverse strand, counting down.
GTCGTATTCAATACGTACACTACAATAGTACCCTCGAGGGGTCGTATTCCACATTAAAAATTTATTCCACCACTTTTAAACCATTTTGGACATGTACTTAAAGTTTGGGATCATTTGGACATGTCTAGCAAGTTTCGGAGTCCAAAACCCCATGTTTGAAACACACGACCCGTGCAAAATTCATGCCTAAAAGAGCACGACCCGTGTTTGCTTTAAATAACAACATATTTTGAGGTGCAGGGGGAGCACGAGTCGTGCATAATGAGCACGACCCGTGCTCTTTCTGGGCAGATTCATTACAGCCCGATTTTTGCACTGTAGCGTCCTGTTTTCGCGTTTTAAGTTCTTATTTCAGTTCTTAATCACTTTAGGGTTATTCCATGACTAAAACCATCCATTAATATCAGGTTTTAACCATTGGAATTAACTCAATTGCATAAGTGCAGAAATTAGGGTTCTTGAGTCAAAAACCCCAAATTCCACAAAATCAACAAAACCTTTGGATAATTTGATATAATCTTGGCATAACATCATGTGCAGAACTTACAAATCATATAACTTACTCGGAATCATCACTGAAATTGGGGTTTCAGTTCATCCCATGAAAAACAAACCCAAGAACTTAGGTTAGATGACCTTTACTAACCTTCTTACTTGATTTCTTCCAATTTCCAACTATTTAGCTTCAAAACCCTTGCTAAATCTCGAAATTTCCAGAAATCAATTCTTCCAACTTCTCTCCCGTAGCTTCTGCAAGTCTCCAGAACATGTGGGGAGATCTTTCTCCCTTTTATACTTCCAATTTTTCAGTTCTAGTCCCTCAAGTTCACTTTCTTGAACTTTGACCACCAAAAGTCAAATATCTTTACTTAAAATCTAGTTTCTCACATTTTAGTCCTAAATTTAGAAATAACTTCACAATGATTTCTGAATGTGGTCAAATGACCAAGTTACCCTCTTCATGGTAAAATGACCAAATTACCCTTTTCATGGTAAAATGACCAAATTACCCTTTTTCACCATTTTTCACCAAACTCTTGGAATTTTGCTACAATTTCCAATAAATTATTTTAAAACTTTCAAATATTTTAAATCTTTCCCTGTAGTATTTTTTTTCTCGAATATAATTTCAAGATTTTTGGGTCGTTACAACTACCTCCCCCTTATTGGGATTCCGTCCTCGGAATCATCACACAACTACTAATACCATCTTTTATTAACCCATACTCATATTTTTATTACATCTCTTTTTACCTCATTTCCTTGATATGCAAATCTCTTAGTAAAACTCGTTCTGCAAAATAGTTTCATACTTCCATACTTTTATCAAATATAGCAGTCTACTTATAATTCTTCTCATATGTTCGCCAACTTCATGAGGTTTCATTAATCATATTCTTTACTTATAAAACTTTTTCCCAAATACAATTTGGTAAAATTTTGTATTTATACAAATTTATAAATACACTATATCTTTCTTTTAAAATAATATTTTGTCCTTTAATGGACAATTCACTTAAACATAACTTCATAACTCATTCATTCTTATCTTTCTCTTTTCTTATATCTTTGCTCATGTGTTATTACATAAATAATTTACTCTTATTATTCCTTTATCTCTACTGGCAACTCTCAGTTGGTTACCATTTTTAAGAAATGCATTCTTTTCCTTTCGTTTCACTTCACACCCTTACTTTTCTATTTGGGACAGAATCTGTCGAATCATCATGTTGTTTACAAGAATTTGCATCTCTCGTTCTGAAAATACTGCTTTTTATTTTAACAATTAGACATTTTTAGCTTTCCTTCTATGTACCATACACAATATTTGACCTTTTAAACTTGTAAAATTTTTCTGTTGAAGTTGATCTATTATTTTAGTCAACTTTCTTCTTAATTCACACTTTTAAGGAAAAATCATTTTTCACATACTTTTTACTCATTTCCGGTACATTATATGTATTACCTTCTCTAATACTTGTTTTATATCATTCTTTACTTGTAGTACTTTTATATTCAACATATAGTCAACTTAGATATTTCTTTCATCTTCCTTTATTATTTATGAGATTTCATCCTCATTTACTCATCATACATAATGGTATCATTTCTATTACATTTTTCATATTCTTGTGTACCCCGTGTACCATGCTCATATTATTATTTATGTTTTAGTACTTCTTTGCCAATTCTTATTTCTCACATTAGTGCTTAGTTTAGCACCTGATCTTCAGTTTACTCTTTCCTCACGGTATCTAAATTGTTTATCATGATTGATTCGAAATGTGTTTTTCTTCAATTCACTTATGGAACTTCATACATGTTGCATACTATAATTTACATTCCCATACTTACTTTACTTTTCATAATATTATTATCTTGTGGTGTATTTATGTTTCATAAACCACATTCATTAACTTCTTGACATATTCTTACAAGTTCTTAGTTGCATAATATACACATATGTATATACTTGGTTCTCTCTTGGTTTAAGAACTCAACTAGATATTTTTAACCTTTTCGTCCCATGACGAATTCTTGACATAACCTTCAATTACCATTACTTCTCATTACTCTTTACTTGTTATAGTTAATGCTAAAACAATAATTTTCTTGCCTTTACATCTTTTACCGTTTCTGTCATGTGTTATAAGGCTATATACCTAACGCATGTTGCTATTTTTTTCATTTAAATTCCACTTCTTTACACTATATATTTCTTTATGTCATTATATATTTCATATAAAACTTACTTCTTATGTATCTTTAGGTGATACACAATTGTCGTTTATTTTCTCGTCATCTTTTGTTCTTTTGTATTTCGAGACCGTATGCCCGATACATTATTTTACTCCTTTGCTTCATACCTTATAGTATTCTAATTAGAATACTTATTTCATAACCACTTTTATACTTTTTACACATTATATATACATACATCTCAAAACTTTCTCATGCTTTTATATTTATAAGCACGTATAAACCTACATACACTTCTTTGTATTTCATGGCTACTAGCCATGTACTGACCATTTCTAACAATCTTTGGATTCCTTTACCCATCATTTCCATTCGGAAGTAGTAACCTCCTGTCTGTTTACTATCGTTCTTACATTATCTTTAATTCTTCGTTTACTACTTGTTTAGATATTTACTCTTTTTCTTTATTTCATATCATTTATGACCTTTAGTCATTTTACTCACATGCTTTTGATTTTTCTTCAGTCAACATACTTCATTATACTCTTTTATTATTGGTATTTCTTCTTATACTTCCTTCATTTGGTTGCGGAATTTGATTCCTTATAACCAATATCTTTTCATTATTATTATTATTATTATTATTATTTTCCAAATTCTCATCATCAGGTACTAAACTTAGTACCATATATCTTAATATTCTATTTGTCCTGGGGACAACTTTTAATATTCTTCTTTTAAGAAATAAATTATCAATTTACAATTCGAACTGCTTTCCCATACTTGTCGAGTAAGCATGCTCTATTTTCAAGCTTTAGGTTTATTAACTCTTGTCTTTGGCTAAACTCTAACTTCTGTTATAAAGAAGTTCCTTGAAGACAACCAAGAATCTTCATAATCACCTTTCATGTTGTGATGTCTCGCATAACCTACAAATGGTTACAATCTACCACTGATTTATATTAAGTAATATTCTTTGCGGATATCAATCCACATTTACTTATCATGACGTTACTTCTATTCGAGTACATCATATACATGCATCTTCATTTGAATACCACTCCTTTTACAGGCCGATTCACGCCAACAACTTCCAAATCTATATGTAAATATAGCATTCAACTTACCACCTCAATATGGTTTTCATATGCTTATGCTGTAATAAACAAGGCATAATATCCTTGCTTTACTTGAATTTCTTTCTTTTCGACTATACACCACGAAGTTATCAGGCTTTTGTACCGATCATTCCTCATTCTTCATCTTTATTTACTCTTCACTTATCCTGCTGCTTGTCACTTTACTTGACTCATTACTAAATTTATGATTTATTCACTTGTCCAATATTTGGACTTTTTTTTTTTCAATCCTGGCAGTTAGTCTTCCACTTTCTTTCAGCATTGTCATCTTCTATCTTTAACTTTTCTCATCATTTTAATTTTATCGTCCCGCAACGATATTCTGTTTCCTTAATGCATTTAATATTCACGCGTCTTTTAGTGATAATTTTTGATTCAATGGTCATGCTCAAAGCACACCACTTACTTGCATTAAACTCTTCTTTACTACTCTCTTATTATTACAAAAAATTTATGTGTTATTAATACATTCTACTTATAAATTTTCATTCTTCCTGTAAGAGTCTTACAACTCTTATATAGGGAATCAATGCCCATAATTCTTCTCTATATTACTCTTATTCATACTTCCTCTCGCATTGACAGGCATATACTTTCATGTCTTTCAATCCGTTCAGGAATATTAATTTTCACATTATTTCTTTTACTTTACCATACTAAGTGGTATATATCCACTGCATTATCTTTTAATACTTATAATCTTGCTTGTTCTTATTACATAGGCATATAATTCCTATGTTATTCTTACTACCCTCTTCAAAAACCTTATCCACCAGATTACCATAATTCCATTGTGATTCCACCAGTCTCAATACATATCCTGTGATTATGATAATACGGGCCCATATTACCATAATCACCTATACATATTGATTCTGCTGTTACCACAAGATTTCATGGGACACTGGTTCCTTTAACATATAACACCATTATAAGTACATGGTGACCACTACTAAAAATCTTACTACCTTATAAACAGAGCCTTTAATAAATTTAGACGGTTACGGAAAATATCATATAATTTTCCGAACGGTCAGGTTTTTTTGCTCACTTTAAACGTTAACTTAACACTTATTGGTGTTATATATCTACATATTTTAAAAAATGCATAATGTCTTAATCATTTAAGACATCATATAACATACTTTTCATAAATTAACATTTCTATAGCATGAGTTTAAGCCTAGGAGTGGAACAAGCCAATCCTAATTCGCTTAAACTATGGCTCTGATACCAACTTGTGACACCCCATTTTCACTGTTTGCAAATACCATGGTTTTTCGTATAAATACTTGAGTACAAAAATACGGTTTATCAAAAACCGATTATTTACATCTTTAAAACTGTGGGTGTTACAAATCCATACCAAATCTAACCATAGTAAGCAAGAAAAGGATTAAACCTTGCGTCCAAGATAGGAGCTAACTCAAGCTCCACTCCAGCTAAACTTCATCCCATTTATAGCAATTTACTTTAACCTGGAATACATGGCAAAACATAGAATACGTAAGACAAAAATGTCTCGTGAGTTACATGAGTTTTAGACTCAAACCTTTAACTTCTTTTTCCAACTTTTATAAAATTTATATCATAAAACTTATGTCAAAACTTTATAGTATTAACATACTATAACTTTTTTACTTCATCTAAATCATTTCATAACCTACTTTGGAAAAATAACATTTTTCACAACTTTATAGTAGTAACATACTATAATTCTTTACTTTTCAAAATCACTTCATAATATACTTTACAAAAATAACATCTTCCAAAACTTATAGTAGTATCATACTATAACTCTTTACTTTTCAAAAATCACTTCATAATATACTTTACAAAAATAACATCTTCCAAAACTTATAGTAGTATCATACTATAACTCTTTACTTTTCAAAAATAGCTTCTTTCTTACTTTCTTTGACTGGTTTTATAAGCTTGCTGGATTTTTATACTTAGGGCTTTAATCACCATAGGTGATACCCCAAGTATCTATGGCTAGAAGGAACGGATCAATCCTCACCATAGAATTGCTGAGGCGATCTACTTCGCGATGGGGCTTGTCCCCAGTAGACCCCTTACCTAACCCGGGTAGGTTGGAACATAGTTCCCTTACTAACGCTGCTTGCTACAATTACCAGTCATACAAAAACTTGCTACTTGCTTGAACATTTCTCATAAACACATAACTTGTGGCTAGGTGCCAAACTACATCATTTTATGTCTTTATGGCTAGATGCCAAATATAGCTTTCATCACATAATTTTCATATGTTTAAAAATTATAACTTTCGTCACATATGTAAAAATATGTTTTTATAACAATCTAAGCTTTATGTTAAATCATACTTTTCAACATCTTATGGCTACATGCCATTCATACTCGAAAACATATATAGTTTGTAGCTAAAACATACTTCTTAAACATCTTGTGGCTATATGCCTATCCATACTTTCAAACATGTATAACTTGTATACAAAATATACTTTCACATGATGGGTTCATAGACCAAAACATACTTTCACATAATTGGCTCATAGACCAAAACATAACTTCAAATATAGCATTATACTTTCACAAACAAGTTAGAAATAATACTCTTGCATATAATTTCACATATAGAAATTTTATAAGACATCTTGAAAATACTTACTTGCCATGTACCCCAGAATGGGTAAAAATACTGCATGTACTCACCTCATATATTGCTAGTGGATTGACTACTCGTTCCTTGTATTTATACTCTTTCAACTCCCAATTACTTGACTTGCACCTATATGTAGTATATGATACATTAATTTACATTATAATTGACTCTATAACATATTAGAGTCCTTATTATACCATTAGAGGTCGGAACGAGTGTATATCTTTTAAGTATTTAACTTTAGATGAGTCGTATTCAATACGTACACTACAATAGTACCCTCGAGGGGTCGTATTCCACATTAAAAATTTATTCCACCACTTTTAAACCATTTTGGACATGTACTTAAAGTTTGGGATCATTTGGACATGTCTAGCAAGTTTCGGAGTCCAAAACCCCATGTTTGAAACACACGACCCGTGCAAAATTCATGCCTAAAAGAGCACGACCCGTGTTTGCTTTAAATAACAACATATTTTGAGGTGCAGGGGGAGCACGAGTCGTGCATAATGAGCACGACCCGTGCTCTTTCTGGGCAGATTCATTACAGCCCGATTTTTGCACTGTAGCGTCCTGTTTTCGCGTTTTAAGTTCTTATTTCAGTTCTTAATCACTTTAGGGTTATTCCATGACTAAAACCATCCATTAATATCAGGTTTTAACCATTGGAATTAACTCAATTGCATAAGTGCAGAAATTAGGGTTCTTGAGTCAAAAACCCCAAATTCCACAAAATCAACAAAACCTTTGGATAATTTGATATAATCTTGGCATAACATCATGTGCAGAACTTACAAATCATATAACTTACTCGGAATCATCACTGAAATTGGGGTTTCAGTTCATCCCATGAAAAACAAACCCAAGAACTTAGGTTAGATGACCTTTACTAACCTTCTTACTTGATTTCTTCCAATTTCCAACTATTTAGCTTCAAAACCCTTGCTAAATCTCGAAATTTCCAGAAATCAATTCTTCCAACTTCTCTCCCGTAGCTTCTGCAAGTCTCCAGAACATGTGGGGAGATCTTTCTCCCTTTTATACTTCCAATTTTTCAGTTCTAGTCCCTCAAGTTCACTTTCTTGAACTTTGACCACCAAAAGTCAAATATCTTTACTTAAAATCTAGTTTCTCACATTTTAGTCCTAAATTTAGAAATAACTTCACAATGATTTCTGAATGTGGTCAAATGACCAAGTTACCCTCTTCATGGTAAAATGACCAAATTACCCTTTTCATGGTAAAATGACCAAATTACCCTTTTTCACCATTTTTCACCAAACTCTTGGAATTTTGCTACAATTCCCAATAAATTATTTTAAAACTTTCAAATATTTTAAATCTTTCCATGTAGTATTTTTTTTCTCGAATATAATTTCAAGATTTTTGGGTCGTTACAGAAACCAGAACTGACATCTGAAATAATGGCTTTTAGGGATTCTCTCTTGCCATCAGCAATGTCTGATACACTTAATGTGTGGGAATTAAAGGGTAATTACATTATCTTTAAAAAAATATAAGTTTATTTATGTTTCTATGAGTTTAAGAAATAGGTTAAAATCTAAATACAAGAAATAGCACCGTACTTTTGTTTACTTGTGTGTTATACCCCCTACTTTATTTTCTTCCTATGGTAACACTGTACTTTGAAAAACCTTCCCATTTATAGGAATATCACCCAAATTTAAATTAATCCGGTGAAAGTTTCAAGTTATAATGTTATACTAAGAAAAAATATTGGAAGTACAATGCTATAATTGGATAGATTTTTCAAAATACAATGCCCTTAATTGATACCCCAAATCATTCAGATTCAGGTGATGTTTATTTTTTTCCTTTTGAATTTTTTTCAGAAACATACAACATGATCAAAATGACGGATCTTCAAAAAGCTCAAACTGTAAAAACCAAAGGGTATGTACTTCAAATTTGCTGTGTTCTTGATGCGTATATGTAATATTTTCTATAATTTTGGTGATGTTACTTTTGGATTAATCCAATATTTTTTTCTTTTTTAACGCTTTCTTAGACAAAAAACTTCAGTTTAGATTTTTGTTGCATAAATCATTCTCAAATTCAAATCGACTTCCACAGGTCTACTTCAGATCCCTAATTTTTATATCCTTTTTATATATACTTGTATTATGCTGAAATATCAAACCCTAACCATCATAACCGTCTTCAATTTTTCAGGCAATACAATCAAATCTATCAGCTGGTGAGGCATGGAAACGAAGAGGCCAGGCGCGAGCTGCTTTAGGAGAATCTACTGAGGTCAGGGTCTCATTTTAGTTTTTACTCATTTATTTTATTGTATATTTGAATCATTTCCAATTTTCTACATCATTTTATATAATGAAAAACATTGTTTTTTTTACAGGCAATTGCAGATTTGACCAAGTCATTAGAAACGATAAGAAGCTTGTAGAAAAAAATAACATTCTCTGTTTGATGGAAATTCTCTTTAGGTTTTCCTAATTTATAACAATGTTCTTTATATCTTTTATTCAATTTCTCCCTATTACAGCAATCTAATTCCAAAAATCTACGCAGTCATAGCAATTTCGTTCAAACTTCAAATACAAAGAAATTTTCATTGCTATATTAGGGCAAAAGTTTGAAAAATATAATGTTATAATAAGAAAAAAATTAGATTGTTTTTAAGTACATTGCCTTAATAACAAAAAATATGAAACTACAATGATGTAGTACAATAGATTTAAAGTAAAATGCTATAATAAGATTAATAGGGTAAATTTTTCAAAATATAATGTTATAATAAGACAAAAAAGTTCACTTTCAATGTTATAATTGGGTAGATATATTGAAGTAAAATGCTTCAATAAGTAAAAAAAACGTGAAACTACAATGCTGTAATAAAATGGGATGAAAGTGGGATGCTATAATACACAAATAAACAAAAGTACACTTGCAATTATAGCAATGTCATTCAAATACAAAGCGGTTTTCATTGTTATAGTAGGATAAATCTTCCAGAGTATAATGTTTTAATAAGAAAAAGTGTGGAAGTACAATGCTATAATCGGGAAGTTTTTTAATAACTTATTTAAAGTACAATGCTATAATTGAATAAAATTAAAAGTAGGATGCTATAATGGAATACATTTTATTTGCTTGCAGTTGAGCATCTGAAGATAGGACTATTCCATTGAATGTAATTGCAGAAAAGACAAAACTCACAGTTGAAGATGTTGAATACTTTCTCATAAAAAGTTGATCTGTAAGTTTAATATTAATTGTTGAGTAAATTACAGTTTTGGTGCTGAGAGGCACCCTTCATCTAAATGTAATTTAACTGGAGCTTTATAATAAAAAATATAATTTTAGAAAAAACAATCTTTTTGGTGACTACTAGAAAGCTATATAACTATTCATAGGTCGAAATTCATACAAATTTGAAGTCAAATGTGTAATAAATACATTTTAACTATGAAAAAGCATAATCAACAGTAAAGCACTATCACTATTGACAATAATTTGTAATAAATGCTATAAAGGATAAAAATGAGCAACATGTTTTATACAACATAAAGTTTAGATTTGTAGTTGGGTAGAATTTGCCTAGGACAAAATCCTATATAAAAAAAGTGTGATTCTTTTCGTTGTGTTTTTAAAATAATTGTTTAATATTCTGCAAAGTATTTATTGTACACGACCTGATCCACCTCGAACTACTTAACAGGCTACGCCAACCACCACTCTGACCCGACCCGTGCGTAGCACGGGTGCAAACTAGTTAAAATTAAGTCACGAGTTGATTTCAGTTTCTTTTTATGAATATGAATAGCAACGAACTAAATTCAAACCCGATCTTATCTGACCCAAATTATAATTTTGTTGTATCGGTTTTCAAAAACCGGTTTAAAATTTTATAAATAACTTCACAATTAACAAGCTTAAGTTGTCAAGTTTAAATGCACATATTATTTAATTTATTCTCTATCTTAGTCTAATCTAGAAAAGTTGTTTAATTGTAATTTAAAATTTAAAGTAAATTATAGTTTTGGTCCCCGTGGTTTATCTTTTTTTAGTTTTATCCAAGTTTTTTATTTTTACACTGAATGTCCCATATGATTGTAAAAAGCTTGCATTATTGGTCTTGTGGTTGTTATCGTCAAGTTTGGGCTGTTAAGTGGATGTATAATGTCTAAAATACCCAAAGGAACCAAAAATGTAACTTGCTATCTTTCTTATTATTTTGTCATTTTTAGAACTTGAGGGTCCATTTATGTTTATTTTCATAAAAATGAAATAAGAACCCTAAATCCTAAATGTTGCAGCCTCCATCGTTCTTCTCCTCCTCTCCACAACCGACTTCTCTCTTTTTTCTCTGTCGGTTTCCCCACGATCCACCCGTCGCCGTCACCACTACTCCGCCTCTCACCACCATCCCTTCTTCCCATGTGGTTTATCTCTTCTACCATCGCTTCCATGTGACTCCAGGGGTGGCAGAGCTCACCCGCTCCTTCTTCCTCCAGGAGCCATTCGTCTAGTAAGAGCTTCGATAACGATAATAACAATGCTCCACCACTCGTTGCTCCTGGCCGTCGTGTTAGTTACGAAACTGTCCAGCTTAATCCGGCGGCAGGAAGCTACAAAATCTCACAGGTTTCATTTCTGGTTTTTATCTTACACAGGCAACCACAAACCAACTGGACTTTTAAACCTAAAATTGCAAAGTTTATATTGGGTCTGCAAAGATGGGATTGATATTTGGCATGATTTCCGGATTCATATCTGTGCAAATTGTGAGATCATGGAATCATATTGTCTCTCTAATTCACTGATTCCACCAAAAAATTACGAAGAATAAACATAATCAGTAAAGCGTCAGATGAACTGAACAGGCAATTTAATATAAATCGGCACATAGTGAGGGGAGGGGGAGGGGGGAGGGGGGAGGGTGTTTGATTCATGTTTTTAGTAAATTACAATTTTGGTCCTAGGTATTTTAGACATTATACATTCACTTAATACATTCACTTAACAGACCAAACTTGACGGTAACAGCCACATGAACAATAATGCAAACTTTTTGCAACCACATAGACCACAAGTATGAAAATAAAAAATTTGGTTCAAAACTGAAAAGAAAAAAAGAATGCAAACTTTTTGCAACCTCATAGACTATGAAAATAAAAAATTTGGTTCAAAACTGAAAAGAAAAAAAGAATAAACTACAAGGACGAAAACTGTAATTTTTTAAAATTTATGAACAAACTATTAAGAAAAAAAATATTACAATTTAATGTATTTTAATATGATACATACAAAAGCTTTGGAGGAACAATATGTTTGTAATTAAGGCTTTTTACCCGGTCCCACCTTCTAATATAATTAAAAAAACAAATCTAACAAGTTAATAAACGATTAAAAGAGACACATCAAAAATGAAAAATATTAATAAATAAGAAAAACTATTTGGTTTTTTTAGTAGACTATTGGAATCTTATTTTGGTGACCGAAACCAATCCAAAATACAATATAATGTTTCAAATCTTGTAAAATTTTTGAATAACACTAATTTTATAGTCTTATTCAAATTGTCCATCAGACAATCCAGTTTATAGTGAATATCCCTAGTTTCTACTTCCATGAGCCAAAATCGGTTTTCCATAATAAACTAAAGCTCCGAATTCAAATATACTATTTGAACTTTTGAAGAAACAAGAAATAGAATAATATCACAATTATTGTGCAATCATGAGACAAGCAATCCATTGTTGAACAAGAGGCTGCGGAGCACGGTGGCAAAATAGGACCCTTGAATTTTAAAATGTTTGTTGGTTTGCACTAAATCTAATAAAATAACTCAAAACAGCCGTCCCATATTGACTCTCGAGTAAGACTTCCCTTTTCTTTCATCCTCGGATTCATTCTGAACTGGCGAATGTGTAACATGTTTTTACTTTTTACGTAGAAAGTTCGTTCTCAATTTTTGTCGATGCCACTCTTTTAAATATGTTACATTTCTTTTTATCCGATTTTATAGGAGGAAATGTTCTATAAAAGATTACACGAATTAGATTATCCAAAATGTCAACATCATTGTACAGAGCAACTAAAGAATGAATTTTACGGATTTTTATTTTTATGTTTCTATATAAAACTATTTAATGTTTAAGCTTCTTATTATTACTTCTCTTGTAAATATTTTAGGGCCAATTGCAATAATAACAAAAAAAAAAAAAAAAAAAAAAAACTGGTCAGGTAATATTATAAAATGATTATCATTTTTTACTTCTAATCATAAAATAACTCCTATTCCACGAAAAGGATTTCGCTAAATAATTTTTTTAACATAACAGATTTTACCACTGCTCTAAACTAGAAGAAAAAAAAAAAAAAAAAAAACCCTTCGAATTTTCTTTTTATTTGCACATATTAATTTTCTAATAGACAAGCATAATTTTTTACGTGGGTGTAACTTTGGCTTATTTATAGTGTTTATATTCCTTAAGAAGTATCAAATATGATTGATGGATAATGAGCTAATATCGAACCGTGACACTGTATCTCTTTGCTTTGATATTATTATTAAATAATGAATATTATTTGGCTAAATTATCAATCTAATTTATGTAAACGATTTCAAAGTCAAATGAAAGAATATTGAAAAATTACAAAAATCACGTGGCTTTGGATCATTTATTTAGGCTTCTTAATTCTATAGGTATACTTACAATTTATATCATGATGAAATAATTGGTCTATGTATTTATGTATTGTTGAGATGTGATAGATGTGTTTATGTATACTTGACGATTTATATCATGATGAAAAAATTGGTCTATGTATTTATGTATTGTTGACATGTGATAGATGTGTTTATATATACTTGACATGTGATAGATGTGTTTATGTATTGTTGACATGTGATAGATGTGGTAACATAACCAGTAACATAAGGGGTCAAGTGGTTACTCTTTGATGCACAATTATATTCATTGTGTGATTAGCTGACTCGCGTTCTTATCATTTTCAAGAGAACAACACCAACATTAAAAATTAATTACCCATAGGTTTCATCATAATTTATTTATTCTTAAAGAATCAACAATTATTTAATGGCATCATCTTCACTCCTTTCCAATATTTATATTCTCCAAGTTTGTCTTAATATAAAAAAACATGTGGCCTAGCGGTACCATAAGTAGTTGTGGAAAGGTGCTCCCTATAGTTGTTGACCGTAGAGGGTTCAAGTCCACTTTAGAACAAAAAGATAAATTTAGAAGTATAGTTGATTATGTGTGAGTTAGATGTTCTAAAAAACAAGTCTTAGCATTTGATGCGTAATTGTAAGCAAGAAAGAAAAAAGATATTATACCATAAAAGTATTATTGATATCGAACAATGGATTGATAGTGGTACTGCAACAAGAGCCAATTTAGAGTTGCAATTTATTGTATGAAAGAAATTTGGTGATATTGAACATATGATGATATTGATTTAACTCAAAATCCTAAAGTAAATTGAGGGTCAATGTGACATCCGCCTAAAATGGATTCGGGTCAACCCAACCCAATTGGAAATTTAATAAACCCTACTCGAGCTTACTTGACGCTAATAGGATCAAAACCCATACAATACGATATAAATTGACGTTAATAGCAATATAGCATAGTATAACGTTATAACTATAATCAAATTAAATTATGATACCATATTAAAATCAAATCAAAGTATGATGCTCTAATTAAATTAAAAGAATCAAACTTGAATGCTATAATTAAACTTCAAATCAAAGTAGATTGTTATAATCAAATAATAACCTATTTTTTTTATAAAACTCTATTTTTATAAACTCTACATTAAATTTTATAAAATTTTTATATTAGTTAGTGTATTACATAGAGATGCTTGTGCTAGTGAGAAATTATGAAGACCACCAAAAGCCAAAAGTTATTCCCATGGTCTCCCACTCACACCTCCCATCATCTTTCATTTCATTTTTCTCCCAACACATTATTCTCATCACCACTCAAACCCTCTCTATTCTTTCTCTCACTCTCAATCTCGAAATTCTTCCAAGAAATATCAATTTTCCAGCCGAGAACAATCTCTCATACTCAAATCTCCATCCCTCTTGAAGCATTCATCAATGTATGTTGTTAAAAGTCTCAAATTCATGAATGAAACAAATTAAATCCACCAAACTATCTAAAACTCATTTTATGCATAAACCTGATTTTTCTCAGGATCCCATCAATAAAATAATAAGTTCTAGAAATTTTTAGAAAATAACTTATTTTTATTGAATTACTATAATTATTGCAATAAAATAGGGCAATAATTCACATAAAATAGTTTTTGAAGTCAATAAATTCTGGGAAAATTTTGGAACAACCCATATATTGAGTAAAGTTGATTTATAAAGTTTCATACATTTATATTACTGTTTGATGCTTATTTTGTATTTTATTTTGTTGTAGATAAATAAATTGCAAAATATAGTTATGTATGTTAAAAACTAGATTTTATATTTTTCGCACCTTATTAACATTATAAAGACTCCATGACAAAATTTACAGATTTTTGTAAGAATGTTTTCTTATTTTTCCTGATTTAATGATTATTTAATGGTTTAACTTGATAATAAATAGCTACACATGTCCAAAAAATTCCAAAACCTTATCAGAATATCATATATAACATGTTAATCATAAATAAAAAGTCTAATGAATTTCTCTTAATATTTTCCTATTATTTATGATTTTATTGATTAGTTAATATTGAAAAACATAAGAAATACTTCCCATAGTCCAAAATATCCAAACTATTTACAGTAGGCTCAATATAATGTTAGAAAACTATGGTTAATTTTCCAGAATTTTTGGGAATCATTTATTATTTTTCCCGAAATTTGTTGTGGTTTAATTATTAAAATACTAAATAAATACTAAAGCAGTTAAGAAAAATATGAAAATTTTACAGTAATTACTATTTTATGAAATAATAATTTTCTGATAATTTCAGAATGTTTCATTATTTTTTAGTATTTAAAATCATTTTCCTAAATATCTAAGCATGTAAAAATGTATTTTTAATGATTATTTCATATAAATAATTGTTTATAATATATAAAATCTGTAATTACTTATAATTTGACTAGTTATTATTTTAATAAGAAATTATTAAAATCTTGCTTAAAGTGAAAATATAAATTAATTAAGCAAAGTAATTAATTCAATTTAAAATTCATTTAACATATGAATACATTAATATTCAAAACAAAATTTGGATTATTGTTAATTCATCTAATATAAGAATATGTGTCTAGTTATTTTTATTAATACTATATTCCCGTTTATCGATTCCTAAGCCAAAACTATTAATTATATTAGGTTCTACGACATTTTGACTCGAGCCGTCTATCGTACAACACGCGCATTCCTTATTGGACTAATATGAGTAATCTACCCCATATTTTATAATTTTCAATACTTTTGGGGTGTATCATGTGGTTCTAATATGTTTTCAACTTCATTTTATTATTTTATCACAATTGAGACATTGTTGAGACATTTATACATGAATCATTATTTGTATAATTATTGTTTGTTTACGCTACATGTATAGGGATGGCAAAAATACCCGAACCCGATGGGAAAAACCGAACCCGAAATATTTGGGACGAGTTTTGAACCGGGTAAATGGTTATGGGACCGGGTATGGGATTCTTTTAGAAATATTTCGTGGGTATGGGATGGTTTTGGTATTGAGGTGAAACCCGCCCGATTTCCCGACCCCGAACCATATATTTTTATATACTTATATTTTTATTGTTTATATATGAGATTGCAAATCCATATTTTGATATTATATACGATTATTATTATGTGATTACGATTTACCATTTTTTATCGTTATTTAATTATTACTTACCGAAAATTATATATAGTATATTATGTGATATATAGTTTTCCAATTCTCGTGTATCCTCTTTCAACTCATTTACTCGTTACTATGCATGCATCTCTGTTGATGGTATCTCATTCTTCTATTAGTTATCATGTATAACCACTTTCTTTCTTTTTTATTAAGTATCGATTTCTTCTTATTAAGATGCACATTTCATAGATATTAGACTTGTTGATGTTATTAGAAATTGGAATTATTAAACAATTCAAGTAATTATTTAGATGAGATTGTGACGGGTTTTATAATGGAAATTCCAACGAGTAAATTTCGACCTGTTACTATCATAGATTGGGATACCAAATACCCGTGGTATAACCACGAACCCGATGGTTATTTACGAACCGGGTACCCGACGGGACGGAAGCGGGTATGGGATGCGGTTTCATAATAGGGTATGGGACTGGAATCACCAATACCCGTCCCATACCAGTCCCATTGCCATCCCTATACATGTACTTGTAATGCATTACAATTTTTAGTCTAATCTCCATGACTATGCTCGTATTATTGAGGTACGTTATGGACAATAATAGCGCTATTGGGTTGACCACCCCGCCTTGGGACACTAAGGTGATTGATTGCACGTGGTTGAGTGTGTATGATGATTAGATGCTCCATCCTATATATATGCATATATATATATATATATATATATATATATATATATATATATATATATATATATATATATATATATATATATATATATATATATATATATATATATATATATATATATATATGTATATATAGGGTGAGGACTTATTGTTGTTGTTATCATTTGTTAATCAAATTTTGATTTATAAACCGTTATCTCAATAATACTTGTTTGTCGACTTCCAAAGAAAACAAGTTTCAAATTATAAATATTTCAAACTCACAATTTTCTTTAATAAAACTAGATTACTCACCAACTCTCGTAGTTGACCTGTTTTTACCCATGATGCAGATTTGAAGAATGAAGTTGATGAAAAGTAGGTATACCTTAGAAACCCACAAGACTATTTAAATTTGATGTAATAAATGTTGTTTGTATTTGAATTTGTATTTGTATGTTGTGGATCTTGTTTGCCTACTTAGTACTTAATTGAATCTAATCATATTATAACATAGTTGTCATGAGACTTTGAACAATATATCACGCCTTGATCGATTCCGCTAAGGATCGGGGTGTGACAGTCAAAGGATATCAAAATTCTAAATATTTTCATAGAGTCATTAATATAAAACAAGGAAAATAGTAGTTCGTGGTATCATGGTTGTGTTAGAATAAATGCCAATATTTTCATAGAGTCGTTAATCTAAAACAAGGAAGATAGTAGTGTGTGGTATCATGGTTGTATTAGAATAGATGCCACTTAAACTTAAAAATTTTGCTATATAATTGACAGTTTAAAAAATTTTGTTTAATCTAGTGTTAATATTATTACTATCATTATCATTATTTAATTTATTAAGATTTTTAAAAAAATTACCCTAAATTTAGGATGTTACAGTTACCTACACCTTAAGAAGATTTCGTTCCCAGTATCTCGGTTACCGAAAATAAATGTGGGTACCTCCTCCACGTCTCTTCTTCCGACTCCCACGTTAGATTTGACCCTGTTGAATGCTTCCACTTTACAAGCACCAAATCAATCAATTTCTTTTTCAACTTGTTTTTAACCTTTTTGTCTAAATTTTCCTCGGGTTCTTCCACCAATTTCTTACTTTCATCAATATGAATATTGTTTAAAGGTATGAAGTCCACTTTATCTTCGAGCCACCTCCTTAGCTAGCACACATGAAACATGTTGTGAATTCCATTTATTTTCGTAGGTAATTCCAACTGATAGGCTTGCTTCCCGATTTTCTCTATCACATTCAATGATCCAATATACCTTGGATTTAACTTCCCTCTTTTCCCAAAACGGATGATCCCTCTCCAAGGCGATACCTTAATTAATACTTTATCATCTTCTTGATGTATGCCATGACATGTACGCAAAAGCCTAAGGTAAAATGGATGTCAAAAGATATCAACATTCTAAATATTTTCATAGAGTCGTTAATCAAAAACAAGAAAAACCGTACTTCGTGGTATCATGGTTGATGACAAATGGGTGGTGGATACTTTATGGGTGAAATGTGAATTTAATTTGTATTTTGACTCTAGTTATGAGGCTTCTTCTCATTCTCAGCCTACTCAAGAGATAGCATGGTTCACAAAGTTGTCTTACAACCAAATTTCTTTTGTTGTGCCTTCCTTCACTCAGGATGAGATAAAGAAGGACATGTGGGATTGTAGAATGAATAAAGCTCCAAGACCGGACAAGTTCACTTTTTTCTTTTGTAAGAGGCATTGGTTTTGCACTTTTAGAAATATAAGTTTATTTTGAAGAGGTACAGCCCCTATTTTGTCGCTTTAATTCCAAAAGTTCAAGACCTAAATATTATTTAAAGATTAAAGACCCACTAGTCTTATATGTTGTCAATATAAAGTATTTAGCAAAGTTTTGGCTAATAAGTAATATGAGGTGATAAACAACATGGTGAGTCAAGACTAATAAACTTTTATCAAATGGCGTCAAATTCTTGATCACCCTTCATTGCTTAACAATAAACAATATGATCAGGTGGTACAAAAAATAGGAAAAAGTTAATGTTGAAGGGGCGGTGAATGGTATTGCTATTGCTGATGAAGAGAGGATGACGGAACTAGTAAGTGTTAGATATATGTTAATGGACTTTAAATGTTAAATAATAAGGCCATCTTAGGTTAAATGAAAACATATAATATTAAGGGGTCAATCTTATCAATTATGGAAACTAAGGTATGACTTTGACTCAATCTAGTTAATTAGAAATTGGACTAAAAGTTGTTAAAATATCAACGAACTATGGTTAATATAGAAGTAGTAAGACTATGGAGTTATTTGGGTGCTAACTTAAAAATTACAAAGTCAAAGGACTTATTTTGTCATTAAGTAAGACTAGAACTAAAGCCCCAAAACCCTCCATTTTATTCATTCCAAATGTTGGAGAGCTTATGGAAGAAAGGAAAATCATAATTTTTTAGTATGATTTGAAGTTGAATAAAATGTTGGAGAGCTTATGGAAGAAAGAGAAATCATGATTTTTTAGTATGATTTGAAGTTAGAGTGGATTTCAAGCTTCATTAGAATTCTAATATCAAATCATGGAAGAAGATTGTAATATAGCAATTCCATCTATTTGTTAGTCAATTAAGCTTTTAACATTTGTGAATCATCATCAAATCTCAATTCATTGACAAAAATTATGATTAGTTCAAGTTTACTGTTGAATTCTATGGTTTTAACACTAATTTAGTTATATAAGTTCATCTATATGATGAATAAAAAAATAAGCTATAAAGCTTAATTGGAAGTTTTGAACACTAGCATCATGATTTAACCATGTATTCATTTGAATTCATTTTTATTTAGGTAAATATTTCAATTATGTTGTGTGTGTGTGTATTTATTGATATAAAGTCAAATTTATGGTGTTGAAACCTCTAATTTGATCAATGGCGGATGTATGATGTTTTTATAGAGTTTTTTATTCAAATTTGATTACATCACTCTTAAATGTATTAAATGTTAATCAATTTATGCTAATAATGTTAAGATATACTTTAAAGTTAGGTTTATCCATTCTAATTGCAAAGCATAAGTGAAAACCAAATCTAATAGTTATTTTTTATACTTTGGAAGCTATACTTACGATGGTGATGTTGATATCTGTAATTAAGGTATTTATTATATTAATGATGAAAATTAGGATATAAATTAATTATTTAAGAAACATTGAACACTCTTGATATATCCCAAGTCATTAGAATTAAAGGCGTTGGACTCAAATTTGAAAAGTTATGGAAGCATTTTTAGAGTTTTTGCTTGAAAGAGTATGTATGATATTGAAACACACGAACCGAGTTAATTCCTTTATTATTTACATAGGTTTTTTACAGTCCACAAAACCAACATATGTCCCTAATTTTTTGATTTTGGTCAATTCGGGTTCTAGTTACTTTAATTACTTATAGTGGAAGCTAAAACTAGTGTTGAATGAATGAATGAAGTTAAATGACTTAGAAACTTAAAACAACTAGTTAATTAGGGTAAATAGCAGGGTCGGCTGAGAGATTTTGGAGACCCTATGCAATTTGATAAATGTAGGCCCCAAAACATGCAAATTCTACAAGATACAAAAAGTTTGAAATGTAATGTTTATTTCATATTGTTAATATACTTATTAGACAAACTTTAATTCAAAACATAAAATAAAAAACACACTTGCTTCTACTTGAATAACGCTATCCTTCTAGTATTCCTTGAGATAAACTTTTCAATTACATCTTCATAGGGAATGTTGTCCAATAGGTTGTTCTCAATAGCCATCAACGCCAGTCCATTAAGTCGTTCTTGTGTCATGGTAGATCGTGAATTTATCATGTAAAAAAGAGAATAAGTAATTCATAACGGATACAAAAATGCAGTATAAATGAAGCAAAAAGAAAGAATTAAATATCCCAAATCAGTTGGCCTCTCAATAATCTCTATCCTGGTTCGTAATTAGTTTGCAATATAATCTTTGTCCTTAATGTAATTAGTTTGGATTTAAAAAACAAAAAAACGGTTATATGTATCCTTCAAGTTGTTGCAAATTCTGGTTTTCGTCTTCATATTTATTTGATTCAAGAAAAGTTGAAATTTTATGTGAAGCCATTACAAATTCAAAGTAAGGATTCTTGTCATATGTTCGTAGCTACATTTCATTCCCTTTACGATTTGCACTGCAATCTGATTTGTTCCTAGAATAATATACATTGGTCAATACAAAATAACCTTCAAAATTCATATTCATTAGAAATACAAAATTAACATATTTCAACGATCAGATATATCATTAACACTTTTTAAGAAATCATTTCGATCTCAAATTTGAATACTAATTCGCTTCATCAATCATAATTTCATACAAAACAGCACGTGTGGTGTGAACTTAGGAATCTCCGTCGCAGCAAAAAAATAGATTGTAACAACTAATTACGAGTATAAAGAAGAAATGTACACCTCTGATTATCCGAATAAGGAATCGAACAGATTAAGAAGATCTCTTGGCGACGTTTCTCTTTACGCTCCTTAGCTCTCTCCCTTTTATCCATTTGTTTCTCTGTTTTATCCATTGCATCGATGAGACCAAATCAAATCAAATTTCGATTAAGAAATTGACTTTAATCCCCCACTTTGAGAGAGAGAAAGAGGGGTGAGGATGATTTCGAGATTGAAGCATCGGTTATCGAGATTGGTGGGTGAAGCTAACATTGATTATCGCATTCACGCTTCAAGCATTCAATCAGTAATTATTCCTGCTTATGAGAAGTTAATCTTTTGTTATATCAACTTGGGTGTAACTTGAATTGCATGTTTTCACGCTTCCGAGCTTATGAGAAGTATCAAATGTTGATTGGTTTGTTCACTTGAATCCTAATGCGTTTTTCTAATGTAATCCAAGAGCTTGTTTGGTTTATCTTTAAGAAAAATAGATTTAATTCAAAGAGCATATTTTGATTAAATAACTTTGTGAACTAAAAGTGTTAGAGCTTGTTAATGCTTTTAAAACCATCTTAGATGAAATGAATAGAATTTCTAGTCTTGGTTAGATAACCTTATCAAATATGTGAAAACAGAATTGGAAGTTTATTTCATTGCGTATTTGTATCTCTTAATTTATTTGCATGTTTAATTTGATAAATTTTACAATCTTCAAATTTCAAAACCCCCCTTTAAATCTAGTGTATCTTATGTGAGAAATTTGGCATATGTTAGACTCATGTCCCTGAGGATCGTCCCTGATGATCGACCCTGCTTATCCCTTACTAATTTGTTAGTAAATTGAGCAGAGAACATAGACTTGAGCTTTATATATATTTATCTCAATTTATTTGTTGACCCATGTCCCTGGGTGTTTGGAAATTGACAAAAATTTGTTGTTAATAAAAATATATTTTGAAATTGTTGGTGGAGCTTACAATTTTCAAGGTTGTGAATCAACTTTTGTAAAAATGTTTCGAGACTCATTATGTATTTCAAAATTGATCAAGTTTCAAACTCGTGGAAATTTTAGCAATTCCTCATATGTATAATCAAATGTTAGTATGATTAAGAACATTGGTTATTTTGTGAATATTGAAATTTAAATTGTTTGAAAATCATACGAGGAAAGCAAATTGGGAAAAATGCATCTACGATGGAAGCCTAGTGGTTTTTTTTGAAACGGCAAATAGATCAATTGGTCGCCTCTCCGCATATTTCAGCAGAGACCCGGGTTCGAGCTCATTTACAGGGCAAACCCTCCCCCTTTTTTTGGGATTTCCAAGGCATAACTCCACCATGCAGGTTCAGGGATTTGAACTCCTGACCTCTCCCACATGTGTACAAAACCCTTGGTGCATCTATCAAGCTAGGCTGGACTTCATTTGCGGAAGCCTAGTGGTTGAAGTGCAAAATGTCACATAAGATGTCCAGTGTTCAAACCATGACACGTCCAAAATATGGTTAGTGTTCCGTGATTGACCTCCCGTATCTGTTGACGTCGACCGCTCAGGTAATACGATTTATCAACTTTAAATTAAAGAAAAAAACACTCATGATAAATTATTATTATCGTTATGTTTTATGATAGATTAAAAATGTCAATGAAAACATGAAAATGGTACCAAAGGTGTAAAAAAGATATATAAAACCGATGAAAATGACATTAAATGTTTAAAGTTCGCATTTAGAAGTAATATTGATTTGATTTCTATTAAAAACACAAAATAGCATTATGACTTTATTTAGTTAATAAAAGCAAAAAAGAAAAAAAAAATACAATGCATTTGTTAATTGTCATGGAATTTATTGTATTCTCAAATAAAATGGTGTGCTTTGTGGACAATTACAAATAAATGCATTTAATAAGATCTACCCAACAATTCAACATCCTTTAACAACCTAAAATATTCCAAAATTTGGACCACGGGTAAATGAAACCCTCCAATGGTTGCTTACATGAGAGAGACAACTTTATTGACATGTGAGTTGGTAAAATCTAAGATGTGGAAGCATGGACATGTTTTATATTGTTAACAATGGCGATTTGATTTCGCTTAAACACGCCGACAGTCAGTAGGGAAAGACGTAAATTCGACTCAGTGCATAAGCACCTACTGCAACTAGAGAAGAAGGAAGACGAAGAGACGACGGTCGCAAAAGATGAAGCTGTCGGATCCCTTAAGAAGTGGAAAACCGACCCGGATATTTTGGAGGACCCGGGTGTCACAAAATTAAAAGGACCCGCATGTAACAAAGCCAAAAATTACGGCTTTTAATTAATAGAATAATTTAAGCGAGTACGATATTAAAATAGTGAACATGTCTTATGTTATTAATGTAAAACTTAAATATATTTATTGTTTTTGTTAAGTTTGTGTGGAGCAAAGTAACTAAAATGTCCTTTATTTTATTGTGTATTTGTAGACTTGATATTTTGTTTGACAAAATTAATCGATGGTTGAAAATTAGTAATAAGAAGTGTTTTATTTTCATGTTTTTTGATCAATCAACAAAATGAAACATTAGATGATAAAAAAAACACGATTCATGAAAAAAATCCAAAAATAAGTAACAATAAGTGTTTTACTGAAGCAATTTTTTATACATTCTGCGGATAATTTTAGTGAATCATCACAAAAATGAATCATCGATGCGTTTTTTCAAATCTTTTGGTACGAATCCGGTAGTGTCTGAATCCGGTAGGAACCCAAAAATTTTCTTCTTATTGGATCTCATATATATATATATATATATATATATATATATATATATATATATATATATATATATATATATATATATATATATATATATATATATATATATATATATAGTGTCTGAATCCGGTAGAAACCCAAAAAAATGGTAAGAATCGGGAGAACAAGTCTTGGCCAACCATTTCGTAAATGGGAAGAATGTCAAATGTATTTCTTCAACGTGACGCAATCATATGCGACGCACGACCATGAAATGTAATACAAATTCGAGGATACGATAAAAAATGTGGATGTGTCAAGAATTGTTCTCGCGATTCTTTTTTTGGGTCCTACCAGATTCAGACACTATATATTAGAAATTAATTATTCAAAATATGAGGTAACAAGTATTTTCTTTCTAAGAAAAAGACGTCTTGACACAACCACATTTATTTTATATATATATATATATATATATATATATATATATATATATATACTACATATAAAAGCAAAAATGGTTTCCAATTAAGGAAACTCTTAATTTTAAGAGATCCAAATAATTATGCGCATGGTACAAGTTTTAAAGCATGGCTATCATTTTATCTAACAACTTCTAGGTTTGATATCCCGAATACGCTTTGAGTTTTGACTTTTGACTACGTGATTCGTAGATTAGGGAAGTGATAAGATCGACGGATTGAGTTTTGAAACCTGAAGCCCCCAATTCTTGCTCCCCGACTTCCCTATATTCCCCCCTGCATCTCTCTACAAACCCTACTGCCCACCACCACACAGGCCTTTGTTTCCGTTTCTTCTAACCCCTTTTTCATCTGCCACCACGACGACGAGGACCATTTGAAACGTTACCTCATCTCCTTCTTCTTTCTCCCCCACGTTTCTGTCCTACTCCCTCCTCTGCTTCTTCTTTCTCCCGCCACGTTTCTGTATACTTATTGCTAAAAAATCAGATATTCGTGAGGCTTTTACTTGAATAGATAGATGGAAACCGTTGCCGCCAATGTATTCTGCTTCCAATGCCGCCATCCTCTCTGGTAACCACCCGTCTTCATCATCTTCGATAACCTGTGTTGCCATCATCTCTGGTAACCACCCGCACCCCCATTTCATTTTTTATATTTGATTTCTTTCACCTTCTCGGTACAAGATTTATCCAACAAACAATCCGATGAAAGTTTCT
Organism: Cichorium intybus; assembly: GCA_023525715.1. Taxonomy (NCBI): domain Eukaryota; kingdom Viridiplantae; phylum Streptophyta; class Magnoliopsida; order Asterales; family Asteraceae; genus Cichorium; species Cichorium intybus. The sequence continues at coordinate 2,926,701 of CM042011.1, read as the reverse complement.
CCCTGGCCGACTTGTTTCTTTTCAGTCTCAAGGTAAATCTTTTTTATTGTTCAAATGGATTTAAATGTCAAGGTAATGCAACTAATTTCTATGTACTCGATCATGACCGGTAATGTGTTCCTCTGTTTGTGTAGGTTCATGGCTCTGATTTTAATTTTAATTTAACCAAGTTGAGTTGACTGGAAACTGTAAAAGGCTAAAAGCTTATAAATATGGTCAAGGTAAAACCTTTTAGGATTCAAACTTTTGGGAATCTATGTTGCTATATTAGAAATCAATTATAAAACTATCTTTTTATTATAAAATCATCATGTTACAAAGATTGGCTTTTACTGTTCTTTGATTTTGGACTAACTTTTCTTTAATTTTGAATGTACGATTTTATTGTGTTTAAGTGTAAATTGGGGTTAAAGTTGTCTCCTGGGTTTGTTTTTTGTTTTTGGATTACAACTTTGACCATTTTGGCCCCTATGTATGACTTTCTTATTTTCTGCATTATTTGTAGTACTCTGAACCAAATGTTGCTTAGGAAAACTTGAATCGTTGATGAAGATAATCAATCTTATATAGAAAAACTTGAATCTTAAACGTGAATCTGAACCAATCGTTGCTTACAAAAAAAAAATCATAAATTAGTTTTTTATTGAATCTGATACATGTATTTTTATTGCCATGTCCCTCTTTAATTTTTCTTTTTATATATATGCAGGTAAATTCGTAGCATCTTGCTGGGTTTTTATATAAATTAGGTGTTGAAGATGTGCAGAAGAGGTCATACCAGTTACGTTTAATTCTTGATCGAATTCCAAAGTTCTTGATGTCTGTCATAGATTGAGTGATAAATAGGGAACACAGGTAATTATGATTTTTTTTTTGGCAGTGTATGTGTTAGTGTTGTGTATATGTTAGAACGGTGTATGTCTTGTACTGTAGGTATGTGTGTATGTATATGTACTACGCTATAACAGTGTCTGTGTGCTGGTAGTCCTATTTAACTAATGTTTTACATATAAATACATTTACTTATGTATCTAAAGTACGCTCTTGCAAAAACTTGCAGCTTTTCACATATTGTCCCCCACCCTCCCATCCCCTTCCCACCCGATTACCCATGGCTAGAAAAAGAACCCCATTCCCTGATGCTTTGCTTCTAAACATACAATATAAGCCTCAAAAGTTTAATAAAGTTATAGATTTTCCAAATAAACATTATATATTTTGTAAATAATTTGACATCATATAGTAAAATTGGTTTGTTCTTGGTAAAGTTAGAAAACTTCATTGACAATTCAGATTTTTATATAACCATTCGAGTTAATAATAAAATCCCCCAAAATGGTCTAAAAATATTTATTTAGCAACCAACTTTCTATAAAAGTTATTTCTTTTGCATAACCTAGAATCGTAACTAACATATTAGGCCCTTATAATACACTAATTGACATAATGGCCCTTAAAATTGCACAGAATTACATAACTATCACTTTAAATGAAAAAAATGACAAATATGGCCCTAATAAGTAATAATACAAAACTTTACAATCATTGCTATGGATTACATATTTTTTTAAAAACAACCTTATAATTGCCAAAAAATACATAATTATCACTTTAAATAAATTAAATGACACAAAAGATCTTTAAAATACACTTCACAAAAAATGGTTTTTTTTTAATAATGTTGTTAGTGAGTAAATGTCAGAAATGGGTATTTAAATACAGTAATTTACAAAATGCTCACGGATTACACAATATTCTAGAAATTACCTTGTAATTGCACAATTCGACGTCCGACAAAAGGAAACTAATCGGCGTCCGGGAAACAATTCACGTAAATGCAATTAATCGGTGCCCGCAGCATTGCGCGGGTACACACCTAGTATATATATATATATATATATATATATGAATAGGTTCAAATGAGAACCACTAAAAGGTTAAGAACCGTGAGAACCGATATTCACACATTAATAATCATATTTTTTTTTTCGTTTTTTTGTTTTTTCAAACTTGTTTATTATGTGAAAATATATCAAACTTAATAAATTTTCTTATTTTTTAATACGTTTTACAATATTCACAATATAATAAAATTTTTAGTTATTAAACTGTGAATACTATAACGTAATAAAAAATACAACATTATTAAACTGTGAATTAGTGGTTCTCACGGTTCTCAATATTTTAGTGGTTCTCATTTGAACCCTTCCCTATATATATATATATATATATATATATATATATATATATATATATATATATATATATATATATAGGGTTAGGATCCGGTAGGAACCCAAAATCCGGTAGGAACCGCGAGAACTCTTCTCATCCAATCATTCTCATAAGGGCAATAACGTCAAAACGTCTTCCTTCGACGTGACGCAATCACGTGCGACGCACGTCCACGGAACGAAATACGAACTAGAGGATTTAAGTGGTTTTTTAAGTGGGTTTTTTTTCAATATGATTTAAGTGGGTTTTTTTTTTCATTTTTTTTTCTTGTTTCGTTTTTTTTCGTTTTTTTTATTTTTGTATTTTTTATTTTTATTTTTTATTTCAAAATTTTTTTTATTTTCGATTAAACTCGGTTTTTTAGTGTTTTATTTATTTTTTAATTTTTTAATTTTTTTAATTTTTATTTTATTTATTTTTTTTAATTTTTTAATGTTACAGTACTCGATTTTTATTTTTTTTATTTTTTTTATTTTTTTTCATTTTTTATGTATATTTTTTAATTTTTAATATTTTTTAATCTTAATTTTAACGTTTTTTTCGTATCTTTAATTTAATCATTTTGGATCATGATATTTTTAATCATAACATTTTGGATCATAGTTTTTTTGCATTTTGGATCATAAGTTTTGAATCATTTTGTCGTAGTATGTTTTTTTTTAACTTATTTTGGATCATAACAACTGTTGGATCTTGAATCATAACGAATTTTGGATTTTGGATCATAATTTTTGAATCATAACACATATTTTGGTTTTAATATTTTTGGATCATATGTATTTTTTTGATGTGTTTTTTTACTTCAAATATAAAAATGAACACGAAAAAAACTTTTTTTTTTCAAAATTTTTTTTGCAAACTTTCTAATATAATATCTACAATTATCCATTAAATTTTCATAATTTTTGGAATTTTTTTTAATTTTTAATTTTTTATAATAATAAAAAATAAAAAAATATTTTTTTTTCAAATTTTCATGATTGTGCTTGTTTTGTAGAGAATTAAATTTTAAAAACTTTGGTTTTTTTAGAATTTTTTTTTACAAAGAAAAAAAAAAGTTATGACCCAAAAACTAAGCGGGAGGAATAAAAAAAACCCAGCAAATCATATAGCGACAAGTGTCGCAATCTGGTGGGGGGTCTCGTTGCAATTACCATATTACCCTTATTAATTTGTATTATCTACCCAATACTTTTGATTTTTATACAAATAGCCCCCCAAACTTTTAAGATGTGATATTTTATTCACATTGAATCTTATCCACCCATTTTTCATGATTAAAGGTCCAGATCTGTCCTTATGGTTCTTACCGGATTTTGGGTTCCTACACGATCCTCCTTCTATATATATATATATATATATATATATATATATATATATATATATATATATATATATATATATATATATATATATATATATATATATATATATATATATATATATATATATATATATATATATATATATATATGGATGTGTGAAGACGTGTTTTTCTTAGAAAGAAAATACTTGTTAACACATATTTTGAATAATTAATTTCTAATATCTTAAAGTGTAATAATCGATGGTGTGCTACAAGTTTTACCTTATTTGAGGGCTGGGAGTGGGTAGTCGGCTATTATTACTTTTTCATACCCCATAATACAATTTGAATGTTTTTTATTATATAATAAAAGAACTTGAGTACGTTTCTGAATTTTATTTGTATACTATTTTTTAATTGAAAATATAATATTAAATTCGGCGTGATAGTGTATTGTATCGGTAAAGTTCAGACGCCAAGTAAAAATAACGATGATCACACCCTTACCATGGATTATTTAATTTAAGACCAAATGTCATTATTTTTGTCATGTTAGAGGCATTCCAATTGAATTATCAGTCAAGAAACACAACCATTATCATAAACAGAAGTTCGAAAGTTGTTATTATGCGCGAAGATGATACAATATTTAAAATCGATGGAGATTTAAAGATTGCAATATTATGGGTATGTTTGGTACTCTTTTGGGAGTTCTTAAGAAACTCAAATTAAATAAAAAAATTATATTGAAAGTACGAGTGTAATATTTTATTTTGAACACAAAATTAATAACTTAAAAGCTATTTTATGAGTTTTTGAAATCATTTAGCTTTTAAATTTTATGTAATTTTAAGTTTATATCTATTTTTATCAAATATTTATAAATAAATAAAAACTATATCTTTTAACTATTAAATTTTAAATATCAATTACTAAAAGCTACTTTTGCCAAATATATCATATATGTTTTTTTTTTAATTGCTAATAAAATGAATTGTCTTGGTTGATTTTCATTTCTAAACATATTTGTGAAATCAACGTATAATATATGCTATAGATCATAGTCAAATAAAAAGACCCAATCAATCTTTAATTTAGGTAAACAAATCCTATGCTTATCGTTAACTTTTCTTAAACGGTAAAAGGCAACTACTGCAATAGTCCAAAATATAGCACCTTTCTTCCCGCCGGGAAAAAAACAAAATCGCAAGTAAATTATCAAAAGAAACTCACAACTTTCAACTATAAATTAGTTGGTCTTCTCAGTGAAGATCGTGAATATTTGCTCCGCATCTAATCGCTCACAGCCTTCGAACAATCTCACAACTGTAAGTTTCCAAAGCTTCACGAGTTCTATGTGAATTTATCATCTTGGTATTTCTTAGATTGATCAAAACTTTGAAGATAGTTGGCGATCTGATCTCGGTATTTGCTGTGTAAACCTGAGTTGAGATCTGTGGTGGTTTTCTTGTATCAATAGTGAGGAAGAACAGGGTTTTCAAGGGAAGATAATGGCACGCAAGAAGATCCGAGAGTACGATTCCAAGAGGCTGGTGAAGGAGCATTATAAGAGGATTTCTGGTTCCGAATTGGCTATTAAATCTGCACAGGTAAAGAGCTCCTTTTTATGTTAGATTCATCGGATTTATCTGTTGCCCTAGTTCATATAGCGATCGATTCGCTTTTTAGCCCTTTATTCCCAACCAAACGAGGATTTTCCTTATTGAATTGTTAAGGGGACGATTCATCTGATTTTGCAACGTAAAATTGTGCGTTTCATGTCAAAACCAATTGGCAACTGTAGATCACCACTGAATCAAATAAACTAGGCTAGCAACTAACAAGTATTTCAAACGGATCTGTACAGTCGCTAACCAGAAAATCTTAGAACTAGAGCCAAATTTCCAAAAATTGGAGTATCTGTTTCTTAGCATCACTCAAACAGGATTTGAACCGAGATTGTTAATCGACATATTTCAATTTCGGTACATTAGGTTACAGAATCAACCGACTTGAACGAGCTAATAGAAAGGGAACCATGGCTCTCATCATCCAAACTGGTCGTAAAACCCGACATGCTGTTCGGAAAACGTGGGAAAAGTGGGCTCGTTGCCCTAAATCTCGATTTGGCCCAAGTTTCTGAATTCGTAAAGGCACGCCTTGGCAAAGAGGTAAAAACCGCTACTATCTTCATCAATCTTACATTTTCGAACTTCTGAATTTGCTTGCTAACAAGTTGTTTTGTTCTAACTTATTAGGTTGAAATGGGAGGATGCAAAGGGCCCATAACCACATTCATTGTCGAACCATTTGTTCCACACAATGACGAGTTTTATATCAACATTGTTTCAGAGCGATTAGGGTGTAGCATTAGTTTTTCAGAATGTGGTGGAATTGACATCGAAGAGAATTGGGATAAGGTACATGGGTTTATTATATTTTACATTTCTTCATTTATTCCAATTTTTACTCTTTTTTTTTTTCTCATTTTTATTTCGGTTTTCAGGTCAAGACAATCTTTTTACCAACTGGGGTGTCTTTGAATCAAGAGATATGCGCTCCACTTGTTGCAACCCTTCCATTAGAGGTGAGCTTAATAGCTTATAGAGTTATTTCATAATTTTCCCCATGTTTATTTGTGTGTTTTGAATCTTCAATACTTATTTTTTTATTTAAATGATGCAGATCAAATCTGTAATTGAGGAGTTCATCAAATCTATATACTCTCTATTTACAGGTAAAAATTTATATACTCTTTGAAAATCTCTGATGTTATTACTCACCTATGTAAACTGACCATTAATCTTTTTGTTTTTGTGTTATTCAGATCTTGACTTCACTTTTCTAGAAATGAACCCTTTCACCCTTGTTGATGGAAAGCCTTATCCTCTTGATATGAGAGGAGAGCTTGATGACACTGCTGCATTCAAGAACTTCAAAAAGTACGATTTTTCTTTTCTTTAATTTTCCATTAAATCAATATGTAGCAGCTTTCTTTTCACCCAGACAGCAATTAATGTGAAAAAAGAAAAAGAAAAAAAAAAAAGGCCTTACATTTGCTTGTAATTTTGCAGGTGGGGCAACATTGAGTTTCCATTGCCTTTTGGAAGAGTTATGAGTGCTACAGAAAGCTTTATTCATGGACTAGATGAAAAGGTAAATAATTCACTTGTTAAAAATTCATAAATAATTTAATTTACAAAAAACCATTCTTATTAATTAAATTTCACCAAATATTACAGACTAGTGCATCTTTGAAGTTCACGGTTCTTAATCCAAAGGGAAGAATTTGGACCATGGTTGCTGGTGGAGGTGCCAGTGTCATATATGCAGATACGGTATGTTTCTCAATTTTTTATAATTTAATTTAATTCAAAATTAATAATTTTAATAAAATCATAATGTAAACCAGGTTGGAGATCTCGGTTATGCTTCTGAGCTTGGAAACTATGCAGAATACAGCGGTGCACCAAATGAAGAGGAGGTTTTGCAGTATGCTCGAGTTGTAATTGATGTAAGCTCCTTTTTTTATCAAGTAATTGTTCCATGATGCTAGAAAAGGGTATTTACGTCATTATGATAATATTTGTGTATGTACAGTGTGCGACTGCTGATCCGGATGGTCAAAAGCGGGCTTTGGTGGTAGGTGGCGGAATTGCTAACTTCACCGATGTTGCAGCCACATTTAATGGCATCATTCGTGCAATGAAAGAAAAGGTTAATGATTTATATATATTTATATTTATTAATTTCAATTTTTTTTTTTTGAAGGGTAAATTTGGGAAGTTTTAACGGATTTTTGATACTTGTTATAGGAGTCTAAGTTGAAAGCCGCAAACATGCACATCTATGTAAGGAGAGGAGGTCCAAATTACCAAAGAGGCCTTGCAAGGATGCGTGCACTCGGAGAGGAAATTGGCATCCCAATTGAGGTAAAAGTTTTTTCACCTTTTTAGGCCTCATTGACATGACATGACAGAACAGGGTGTACTGCGTTTGATGTGTACTGAACTGGGACTCAATGGGACAATAATTGCAACTTTTTTTGTCGGTTTCAAAAGAGGGAACAAAAGATTGCTATTTTTTTTTGTCTTACTGACATCAGTCTCAGTCTGAGGCGCAAATGCATGTTTTGTAGTCTATTTGGATGAGTTGACCAAATTTGACCGACCAAAAATGCAATTTTTTTTCAGGTGTATGGGCCTGAGGCGACAATGACCGGAATATGCAAACAAGCGATTGACTGCATCACTGCGGCTGCGTAAACTTGGTTAATGTTTATGTGTTCATGTCCACCTGGTCTATGTTTCATTGAATTCATATGTAGCATGTAACTTAAAGTGTTGTGTTTTTTTTTGTTTTTGTTTTTGTTTTTGTTTTGGTGTGTCTTTCTTTTGAACAACATTGTAGAAAATTGAAGAAAAAGAAATAATCAAGCGGCTCGTTTAATTTTAAAGACAGAGATATATGTTTAGAATATTCTTTGAGTTTGTTGAAATATGCTAAAACAATATTTGATTTCGTGGATATGTGAAAGCTGTGGTTTAGAGAAGAAGTTAAAGAATAAAGAAAAGGTATTGCTGAAGATTTTTCTTATCCTTCGAGTTGAAATTAATAATGGAACAAACGCGTTTATACTACTAATTACTAACTAATTAACTTAAAACCCACATGATGGAATTATATCATCAACTGTTGGTGGCATTGAAGTGGTTAGTGTAGGTGTATGATTCTTGATAATATCTTGCATTCATTTGTTCGCTATTACTTATTGTTTAATCATCATCGAATATTCGGAGTTTGTTTGTCGCATAATATTATTAAACTTTATGATAATAATTAATGATAATTTGTCCTTATGTAAAACAGGGCAACTATAAATCTACAAGATTGGTCTTTGTAATATCCGTTCTTAGACGTATTTTTGTTTAAGTCTAAATAGAATTTGGGTCGACAGTATAGTTTGCACACAATGTGTATAAACTCGTAAACGTCACATCCTAATACTTTGAACCTTTTTGTTGGCGTTTAGCTCACGCAATTTGTTCCCAGACTTCTATTTCTTCTTCGGCGACTGACATCTTCTTCATCGGTGTCTTTCTCTTGCCTTTGTAGTCTCTCGCTTTGTTAATCGTAAGTCCCACACCAGTATTCTTTTTCCGCTGCCTATTTTATCTTGTTTCTTCTCAAAATATATTGAGCATTTGAGTATTGATTTACTTTATCTTTCGTTTTTATGATGTTTATTCTTATTTAATTGGTTTATAGACGTTACTTTTCATTGTCTCTATATGATCAAGTCTCATGCTTCTATTCCAAACGTTGTATATCTCCAAACATAAATAATTTTTTATAACTTATCTCATGTTCAAGATTAGATGAATCTATTAATCCCTCACTATATATTATCCTCTTGGATTTTCATACAACAAAATTGAAAAAACAAATATTTAAATAATTAATGGGATTTCGTGAATCTTACATAAGGATTGAGAGACACATGAGTTTGAATCCGGGAGTCGTCACTGAATAAAATAATCAATATTTCTTTATGTTTGGATCATTTTGTAAATTATTATTTTATACTATAATCATGTTTTTCAATAAAATATATGTATATATGAAATTTTAATTAACAATTATAAAAAAATACTTGGTAAAAACAAATCATAAACATAATAAACGCATAATTTGACAAATTAAGATGTACACCATAAATGACATTATTATTAAAAAAATGTTGTTTAAAAAATGAATAAACATGATAAAGAACTCATTTCCATTTCATTGCTTAATACAATCAAATAATGTTTCACATGAATATTTTTTTAGTGAAAATTTTATTTTACCAACTAATGAAATTAATTCTTTTTTTCTCAACTAAATTTTTTTATGTATTTTTACTCTTTGCTGCAATTATATTTCCATGTATGAAACATGCCATTATATTAATCTAGCATCGATTGCTAGTGTTGTGGGGCAGTGTCCAGCAAAGCAAGCATCGTTTTTTATGTTTCTAACTTTGTGTTGTCGTGTAGACGTGTACAAAGGAAATGAGACAAAATAGTTGGACGTAAGCCCTGCTTTTCTTTTTGCTACTTAGCCCAACAAGGCATTGAGGGCCTAACGCCCCAACCTATTTAAAAAAGTGTCCAATTTTTATCCTATTTTATGTAAAAAAATATTCAGTCGTTGAGGACCTCCTTCCATCTGTCTTATGTTTAAATCAGCCCAACCCCTCTACTCTTATTTTTATTATCAAGTTTAATAACTTTTTTAAAAATTGTTTAATACGTCTCTTTTTAATATGTAACAATACAAAATTTACAATTATTGAAACTAAAGCATCAACATCATGTAAGAATATAGCGCTCGATGTTGAAATATGTGATAAGGGAGGTTGTTTGGTATTGGTGAACCACTTTATCCTTCTCTTTGTGTTGACTGATTTTTTTAAAATCAAATTTTATATATTATATTTGATAGTTTAACTTGAATAGAAGATAATAGGTATATTTAGAAATAACTAAACATGTTAATATCCGGTGATCATAACGAGTTACTTTAACTTTCATTTGGCGGATAGTAAATTCAAAGTAAAATGTTGCTAAAAACAGAAAATGATATTATCTATCTTATAATAACTCAAAAGAAAAAAGTGTAATATTATCGACCATGAATCATAATAAGTTCATGCGATACTAATTTAATGGTTTGCATGGGTGATTAAAAAGTGGGAATATGTGAGATAACTTCTTTATTTTTCTTTTTTCTTTTGACTATAAATTACATATTTATATCTTCACGTCTATAAGAAACTCGTCTATAATTTAAAGATTATACAGATTTATATTGATTTATGCTTTTTCATTTTACATATTTATTAATCAAATAAATTATTTTAATAATATAACAATTAATCTACTTTATATTGGTTTTACTTACAAAGTTAATAAGATTGTATCTACAAAATCACAAGAACATGCATATTTGTCTTATATATAATCTTAATTGTGTTGAACTAGGGTTAGCACACCGCGCGTTGTTGCGCGAAGTTTGTCTATATATAATAGTAAGACATAATTTACAGTAGAAAATACGATTGTATCTATAAAATCACAAGAACATGTAAACTTAAACCCTTTAAGTCTACATGTTTTTAATTAACCTATCATCTTACGATGGATTAACAAACTACTCACTCTAATATGAATTACAATGACATGATCTAAATGATCCAAAATTGTTAATATTCATCGAGAACGGAAAAAATATTGAGATCACGATAATATAAATCTAGGTCATTATATGCGTCAACACTGTCACGCCGTTCCAAAACAACAAAAATGATTATTATTATTCATATATGATTTATATAATTAATAAAAGCATATATATCATCGTTATTTTATTGGATCGAAATTTTGGAATGTTATAACATGTGTTGCAATTTAGAAAGCAAAGCAAGATATTTTGTTCATTTATTACTAGGTAAATTACAAAATTTCTTTTTGGATTATTTGATAAGTTTCAACGTTGTCATTCAATCATGAAATAAACAATTTCAACTGGTTTGACTTAATTGGCTCAATACTCTAACCTAATCCAACGGTTTCGTTTCTATCAAATTGATAAGGTGGGTTATATGTCGAGCATGTGATCATCTGTCGTTCCTTCGCTACTCGATTCATTTTTTAGGCAACTATCATTGCCAATATATAATTTGATTCACGAAAAACAGTGACAGCAGTAACTAGAATTATAATAATATTATTTAAGATGTTTCTTGTTTTCGACTTGATCTTATTAATTATTATGTTCGATTTTCTTTCAAAAACGTTTGGGTTCGTACAGATATTGTTTTCGTGGCAATAACTATTTCAGGTTGCAATTCAACCTACTAATTATTAAGTTTAATTCTATTGTACCCTTTGATTACTTTTTGTCCCCCTTTTTATATATAGATGTGTATTTTTTACTAAATATATCCTCCTAATTTTGTATGTTGGAAATGTACACCTGTTATTAATATGTCTAGTTGAACAATATTATTCCAAACATGTAAGACTACTAAAACAAAACATCTACTTCAGAGAACCAAATCAAAGATTCAAAGGACTTAAAGGTCACATAAAATGTACATAATCTCATAAACCGTTTTATTAAGAGACTGTCATTATATAATTCTTAACCCAATAAAGAGGAATGAGGCAGCGTTGAAAAGAAAAATGTGAAGAAGGGGTGTCATTATAATTATATTATATCTCAACAGAAAAAAAAAATCCCTCCCAATAAAAAAAATCCCTTATTCTATTTCTTCATAACAAATCAAATATTATTTTTTATTTATTTTACTCTATTTCTTCATTCCTTATTTTGTTTCTTATAATGTTATATTTTATACTTAATATCTTATAAGAGTAATAAATTTTATCTCATCTATAAATTTAGTCATTTATATTTTTTATATATATTTATTAATTTGTGTTTTTTTACATATATCACCATTAAACTTGTTTTTTTACATATTTGTTATTTATATTTAATGATCATGTATATTTAAAAATAAAAGTTTAATAATCATATATGTACTATTAAAAGCAATTTTGATGGTCATGTACATAAAAAAAACTAAATATATACACACAACAAAATTTAATAATTTTAAAAGGCATTAACTTTATATTTCACTTTTTTATTTTATTTCCTCTTGGTTTACCGTATTACCAACCACAAACTTGGAGATTTTTAGAGAATTACAGGCGGTAATATCCTGTTGTTACAAGTTGTTTACGTTACCCAACGACAGAATATAACTCCCAAACAAGGGAATGCACAGGGAGTTCAGAGGACAAGACAATTCTTTCACTCCCACCAACACCCCTGCGCATTTTAGCACTCCAACCTCCTTTGAAAATATTCCTTTTTTCTTTTAGTAATATATTATTATCTTATTGGTTTTCTTTAAAAAAATTATAAAAAATTGTGGGGTAGCTTGTTATCTTTTTCTATGCCCACTTGTTCTGCCGGTGGCCACTGTTAATCTGTTAGTAGGCTCTTTGCTTGGTCCATGCCATGCTCCCATACCAAACACAGTATTTTTTTTAGTTTAATTGTTAGAAAAAAAATGAGGAGTTTTATATAAATGTTTAATTGTACCTATATGTGTAGTTTTAACAACAACAATAATTAGTTTTTTGTTTACTCATGATTACAATTTACAACAATCATGATAATTATTTGTTCTAGTTTATTCTGATTTTTCTCAATCATGGTATTATAAGTTTTTAACCATTTCACCGATTAGGTTAATCTTATTAGGTCTACGAAATATGTTATGCGGTAAATGTTTAAAAGATAGATTGAAATATTTCTAAGAATATATAGGTTGAAGCAAGTGAACAACTACGAAAAAGATCAATAATTATGTCAACGATGAGCTTTCGTTTTTATGTTTTAATAATCATGAATTCATGATGTGTGTTTTCTAATTATTCAAACTTTAGATGGTATTTAAATCACTCTTCATGTATAGTTATATTATGCAAATATATCTTTTTGTGAAAAGTTGAACTACAAATAAAAGGAGGCAAACTCGAACATATATTTTTCTTTATAGTTAAAAATCTAAGTTGTATTTTAACTCTCTAATAAAGAAAGAATAACATTTGTTACGTTCATAATCTGTCGATTAATTTTCATTTTCGATTGGCATAAATTGATATTTACAGAATATAAAAATATCTGTCGATTGATTTTTCATTTTGATTGGCATAAATTGATATTTACAGAATATAAAAAATAATAATATAGCAATAGATAAACCTAGACGAAAAATTGGTTTTCATGAAAAAAAAAATATTTTCATAAACACAAAGCTCCAATGAATAATCTAATGAAAACCCTTAACAATGCATTTTTTGCAAAATAGATTTACTGATTTAGAGACTTTTACGAGATGGCCGTATCTTTATAAGACATTAGTTTAAAACTCGTGTGTTACACGATTTGATTAAAAAAATTAACAGAAATAATCAAAAGTGCTTTGTTTATTAGTATGTATGTATATAGATAGATATAGATTATTGTGATCATGAGTGTGATATATCCAAATGGTTAAACATATTTTACAAAAAGTAAAAAGTACCGTAAATAACTGTTTTCCCGTTTAAAAAATCAAAAATTTTACAACAAACAAAATTAAAGCTCGATCTTTTTAACATTTAAAAAGGTTTTGAAAACTTCCGTGAGCCATTGTGAAATTTAATATCATTTAACGATATTTATCTCAATTCTTTAACATGTATAACTGGGTTTCTAATAAAAAAAGTCAAGAAATTCACAAACAACAAAATAAAATTGAACTTTCAAGCAAGGTCTCAACTACTATTTACAATTTTGTAATTATCCCTTTAGGGATTTTTTGAATATAGATGAATTCTATTTAAATTTACAAATGATAGGATATGTATTTTTAGGGGCTTTTTGAATTTAGATTGTGATATCCGAAAATCATAAACCTGATTTATTGATATTTATTTTGAATTTAGATTGAATTAAATTTAGAGTGTCATGTGGAATAAATGCCTTAAAATGATGTCACGTGACACTAAAGTGCTTTGTTTATTAGTATGTAGTGAATTGTTTTTTAATTTCATTCTGAAATTTCAAAATCGTTGTTCTTTACGATGGGACGGAGAATAAACACTAATTGGGAAGGAACATAAAAATAATTGGAGATAACATATACCTATAAAAACGATTTAATTTTATAGATGTAACAAGTAATTTAAAAATATTTTTACATGTATGGAAAAATTGAACGAAATAAGAAGTTAACTATATAATTTATTGATGGGGGATCAAGAAGACCATCGGGAATCGATAAGACCATTAGGGCATGACAATTTAGGATCAAAAACACGATCGGGTGACAACAATCAATCAAGGTTTGCCAGTTTTAAGGTTCAGTGGTGATTACTAGAATGTTCGTTCAATTCAGTTAGAGTTATTTTAATTACCAGATGGATCTTATTTTGATTTTTTTTGGTAAAATTACTGTCTCGTCATTAACAAATATTGGGGTTGGACTAGAAACAGGTAAGGGATCGTGGACCATTTGTTCTCACCGTCGAGGGTATCAGAATAAGAATAAAAAGGATGTGCTTCAGGGGGTGGATAGTACATACTAGTATATTCAAGAAAATATAATAGGGATTTAGTAACTCCCCTCACATAAGCTATTTTGTTTACAATTTTTAAATATAAAAGATTAATTTTAAGATATCTAATCACATAATTTAGGTCAAAAGTTAAATCATAATATTTAGTTAAGTCAGGTCATCACAACCGATACAAAACAATGGCATAAGTAAAGAAATTCTCATTACATAACCAATATTTAGATCATCAATATCTTCTAAATGTCTATGCTTTTTCCGATAGCATATGTCTCAAGCTCTTTAATTTGAATATATGTCAAAGTATAGGTGTTAGGCTTGGAAAGCCTAACGAGTATACACGATATCAACTCTTCAAGGGTCTGTGATGAGAGTAATCATCTAATCTCAATTTAAAACCCTTAAAATGGGTTTCAAATTTTCAAAAGATTAATAGGATCAAAGAGTATGGGAAATGATCACAGTCGTTGATGCAATAAAAAATAACCTTAAAAGCACTAACTAGTCAGGACAAGTAATGATCGAATCCACGAGGAGCTTGTGGTTAGCAACTAGTTCTAATGAAAGTTAAAAGAAAACAAATTCAGAAAACAATGTTTGCAAGAGTTTAATTCAATAAGAGAGAGAGGTGGTCGCTCCCGGTTTCAGTTATGATTCCTAAAAGTTGTACTGTATCAGATTCTACTAATTTTGCGTTCATTCGGATTACATACACATAACCGTACTGCTACTGACTAAATATGGGATCAAACTATGTAAAATCCACACTCTCCATCCTACACACCACTGTGGATGATTTGGCACGGTGGAGAAGATCATAATAGAGTTGTCTTACACTCAATCAATCAACAGTTTAGGAACAAGTAATGGAAATCTAGTCATATGATTGAAAAACAAACAATCCAAATATTGTGTTCATAAATCTAAAAGGTTGGATTTGTGATTGGGATTGTTTGGATGTGTATTGCAGATGTTTTGGACCTTGGAAAAGTGTCAAAAACCTCTGAAATTCGTCTGGGAACCTCCTTGGATCGATGGGTGGAAGTATCATTAAATATAGCAGCTCAAATATGGCAATTTAGGGCATTCCTGGCGGCGGCGTCCTACGCCAGCGTCTTAGACGCCACCTGGGACGCTGAGTGTATTAGCCAGGCTTTTACGACGAGCAGCGTTCTAGAACAAGACGCTCCTAAAATGTTGGGTGTCTTAGGCCAGCGTCTCAGACACCCCCTAGGACACTGATGGACTTCATTCGCATTCCAACTTTGCTTGTCCTCCTTTTCTTGACCAAAATGACCCAGAGTTCCACGTCAGCGTCTGGGACACTGACTTCTTTCTTCAGCTTCCAGTGTCCGTTTAATGCGCGGTTTTTGCCAAAATTCCCGTTTTTAATCCCTACATTTATTTCACTCAATTACATCAAAAGTAGGGTCATTATTGGTTAAACAAAGCTTAATTTATCATGTTAATCATATTTTACTTTAAACCAAAATGGTCCAATAAGGAAATATCTCAAGGTAAATAAATCATAATATCATTTCATAAAATAACTCCACAAATGGAATTATGCAATGCACATGCTACTACTCCAACCACAAGTCAATCCTAAAGTCCCATGCTACTACTCCAGCAAATGGAATTATGCAATACACATGCTACTACTCCAACCACAAGTCAATCCCAAAATCCAATCATACAATGATAACTAGAGTTTTTGGCATGCATGAGGATAACACAAAGCACACCACACAACTCTGATAACCCACATGTATGTATGTCTAAAATGTCATACTTTCATACCCGTCAAAAAACTAGGTTCTATGGAGCCATCCCTACAGAACCACACAATAAGTAGCAAAGCCTTTGTGAAACCCACAAAGGAAACATCTCAAAGTCTCAGTGTTCGGTGCATGGTTACATGGTTTCAAACCATGCTAAGTGGATGCACAAATCCATGATTAAAATCATATTAAAAATTAAAAAGTTGCCTCAATTCGAAATGAGTTAATGAGTTCCATTTTATGTTCAGTCATCCTTAAATGCAATTAAATCTCTATATATTGATTCCATTTGAGGATTTAAAACTAGATTAAGAAATTGGATTGATATAAAACAATTTTAATTCGTTCAAAACAAGATATAGATTGAAAATCCTCAATTGAACTCATAATCTTCACAAATAACTTGAAATCCTTCATATGATAAGTTAAAAGTTACTGCTCATATATTTTAAACTTATAAACTTTATTTGAGATTATGGAACTCATTTGTAAATTATATTATCATCAAATCCATGTTCTAAAGATTTTAATCATCATTTCACCGTTTTAGGGATCATAAACACCCAAATAAACTTGTGAAGTTAAAATCAAACAACATTTGAGAATGTTGTTGATAGAATAGTGTGACATCCCCAAATTTGGTCATTTTGAAAAATAGTTTATACTAAAATTGAAAAAGCACTCATTTGACAGCGAAAATTCCTAGATTACAAAAACAATTTTTATTCTTTCAAAACAATAGTTATTTCAAAAGCTCATGAGATGTCAACTTGAATATCACAATATCATCAAGCATAAACAAGCAACCAAACATATTACATAGACTAAAAGTCTACGCCTTGAAAACTCCAAAACTCTCAAGAGTATCTAAAGAAATCATATAAACAATCACTAAGGCATCTTCTACTAATATTCCCTTGAGACACACATCAAAATACAATGTCAGACTGGAAAGCCTAGTGAGATACTACGAGGCTGACTCATACAAAATCTCTTTATATAAGAACTCTTTATAAAAGTACAACACCAAATAAATACACTTTGTACATAATCATTATTTAGCACACTGTAAGTGAACATCATACACATCATAACACCATAGACATCATATAGGTAAAAACCCACCCTAAGTTCTCATATTCCGCCATCACCTTAAATATCACGACCTGTCCTTTTTCATCCTTCATGTGTCTGCATTCTCGAGCTTCACCTTACATGCTCAAACACGTTTTAGGCCTTTTTTAACCCCTATGGTGTTTGTACTTCCTAACTTCACGCCATGTGTCCTACTATTTACATGTCATTGATCCTATTTTATCCCTCATGCCACCTTTTGTATATCATTGGGCCTATTTCATTCCTTATGCCACCTTTTGCATATACTAGGCCAATTTCATCAATTATGCTCTTGCATGTTCCTAGGCCCGTTTCATCCATCGTGCTTTACACTTTACTAACAAATACTCATATGGAGTTGTCTACACCCTTTCAAACTCCTTACCCTCATAATGTATATAGAACGTATAAAGTCACCTTACCCCTTTACATGCACACGTTTAACATAACACCTTCACATGATATAACATACCACTGCATATAATAGAACTTTATCATCAATCATGAAATCATCATAATCAACATGTATCGTTAGTTCGTCACAACTCATCATAATACATTATAACATAACAACTAACATGCAGTCACATTTTCATCATAAACCATCATAATCAACATTTATCGTCATAAAACTCTTCATAACACCTTATAGAATAACAACTAACATGCAATCACATTTTCATCATAAATCATCACAAGTACACAAAGCAACATATAACTCCTTTCTAAGTATGTATCATCTCATATACCCACATATGCATCACAAAAATTCACGTGGACCATATGGATACATATAGGTACAAATAGTTTTGAAAATATTTTATTTTATAGGGATGGATGCTAAAAAACAAATGTACTCACCTTATTATTTGGCAAATGGATTTCCCTTTCGTTCCAACTTGTGACCACCGTAAATAGTCAAATAGACTTGGGGGCCTTTAATCGTATAATAGCAGCAAAAACAGAAAGTAATCATGATGTTTCTCGTCCCCATCGACCGTCTCTCTTGTTCTTATTATGTTTATGTTTTTACAAACTCCTTCAGTGAGTATTGTCCCATGTAAGTATGTATATCAAGTGGGGTCATGTAGGTTTGCAGAAAGCTTCTACATACAAGCTTATCAGGTGAGAAAAATCCTAGTTTTCATGCAAATAGCTTGGATTTTACGCTGCTAAGGCTTGTTCTGATTCGTCTTGCAACATCTGGCACACATCTGTTGCATGTCTAAATTGCAAGCATACCCCATATGTTCAAGTTGAAAGTTCGAGACCTTTGTTTTTAGGCAGCTGCATAACAACCTTGGTCAACTTGGAAAGTTGAGTATCTATATGTGGGGTTGTCACTCTTTTAGTCCCCTTGGTTGATTGGTGTACCATTCTTATTCATACATATAATGTTTGGAATCTTTTATAATCCTTTCTATTAGGGCTCATATTTGGGGTTGTCACCTTGTTAGTCAGTGATTACCCGCTAGAAGTGTTAATTCATCGCTTCTCTATTATTGTCAAACCCTCCCAAAAATAATAGAATAATTGATTCTTATAAATCTCGTGATGTAGAGACCATGCACACAACTTCTTGAAAGTTCCCAATAAGTATGCAGGGCTTCTCTTTCCCTTGATTTTTCCTGATAATATATTTTTTAAATTCAAAGAAGAAATACTTATCAAGGAAAAACCTCGCTAGGCTATTCAAAATGGATACCAATCCTGATGGTCGGTCATAAGCCATTCTTTTGCTAAATCCTAAGGGCATGTTTGGTACAGAGAAATGAAATCCGAGAAATGGAATTGATTCCATTTCTCTTGTTTGTTTAATATTGAGAATAAGGAATAGAGAAATAATTTGATTCATTTTCCCTACTTTTAATTCTCTACTTTTAGTAGAGAAATGGTGAGAAATCTGATTCTCTTTCCTGAGCCTACCATCCACCATCACTGCCGCCAACACCCACCACCTCTTTCGTCGCCACCTCCACCACCACCCATCACCATCACCACAATCGTCACCCACCACCATCGTCACCCACCACCACCACCTATATTGCCATCACCTCACCTACAACGTTACCCACAACCACCACCACCACCATCACCCACTACCACCACCTTCATCACCAACACCTTCACCGCTACCACCACCCATCACCACCACTCACTGTAGCCTCTACCACTTACACCGTTACCCACCACTACCACCACCCACGGCTGTAACCCACTACCACCATCACCAACCACCACCATCTCTACCGCCACCACCACCATCATCCATTACCATCACCTCCACCACCACCACCACCATTCACCGCCACCACCACCATTGTTACCCACCACCTCTATCGCCACTACTTCTACCGCCAGCACCACCACTATTGCCCACCTCCTCCACCTCAACCTTTACCATCACTACTACTCACCCCCACCACCACCATCATTATCCACCACCCACCATCGTCACCCACCACCACCACTACCACCTCCACTATCACTCACCACCACCAGCTCCACTGCCACTACTACTCACTGCCACCACTACCACTTATACCATTACCCACTAACATCACCCACCTCCGCCTCCACCACCACTACCACTTGTACCGACACCGGTACCACCTACACCACCACCGCTGCCACCACCCATCACCACCGCCGCCACCCATCATCCACCACCAACCACCGCCACCGACACCACCTACCATTATCGCTACTGCCAGCATCACCACAAGAACATTGATTCTCAAACATATTTCTCAGGTGAATTCTCTGTGATACCAAACAGTGGAATCAATTCTCTTTCTCCAGTTTAATTCTCTTTCTCTCCATTTCCATTCTCTGCTTCAATTCCATTTCTCCGTACCAAACGTACCCTAAAGAGCAAATATGAATGTATTTAACTTGATTTGATATTCCATGATGCTATATGGCTTCGTTATGGAACACACCATATGCAACTCATTGGGAACTTGTGAGGGTCCTCATTCTTTAGTCCTTAGAACAAAGACAACAAATGTATAAGTCTATATTTTACCTCGAAGTTCTCTTTGGAAGGATGACTGATGCAAAGTGGTTGTTGGGTGACATCGTGATTTGCTCGTTATCAAAGAGTTTGTTCATTTGCCATAGTGATAATGGAGGTAAAATATTTAGTGACCACTTCTAGGATGATAGATTAAGGGGTGAGTGAGGATAGTAGAGTTAGTGGTTCAGTTGCAGGCATACTTGACAATGGTGTTTCTTGTCGAGTGCTATGAACTAGAGGTGGTGATGAAGAAGTGTGAGAGTTGGGACTTCTTTTGAAGCTTTTTTTTTCTTTAGCTTATTTGCTATTTTCTTTATCTACGTGTCAAGCGGGGATGGTGTATCTGTACGTGAATATCTTGGCATAAAACTATTGGAAATAATGTATCCCCTGAACGACGCCAATTTGTTAGCGTGTCAACCAACAAACAAAAAATAGGGGTATAACTGTAATTAAACATTGTTATGTGCACTATAAGATAGCAAAATGAAAGTAATGGTCGAATCTGCAGGGAAATAAATCAATGGTTTTATACCTCTTTGCCTAAGGTACATGGTCTTAAAATGTTAAATGAAATAAAAATGGGGGTCTTGTTTGTAAATGATTGAAAATACTAAAATCATGCAATAAAAAATAATATTAAAGTTCAATGGTGACAAGCATCTAGTTCCAAGTTTTATTCGTTTGTCACGTCGATTAATCTTGAATCGATAATTCAACTTGTGGTTTAAGTTGGTATTAAAAAGTGTTAACAATCTCTACCATTATTTGATTTGCCAAAATGTCCAATTAAAACAAGATTTTTAGTCAAACTTAATATTTCTGACTTAACTTAAATAAACTTTTGAATCAAGTTGAAAGATCGCATAAAGTTTCATATAAATATTCCCGAAAACACTTAATTCCTTTCATAAGCTTGAAGGGGTAAAAATGTATATAGTTCATATTTACAATGACAATATATTTTTTCATAAAAGCATTTCACTGTTTGTTACTAGATTTCACTCCTTAAACAATTACGGATTCTCCAATGAATAACAATACCAAACATTATCTAATTTAAGTGGCCAGCAAAAACTAAATGAGAATTCAAGCAGTTTGGATAAAACGAAATATGAATTACCACATGTTGTCTTCAAATAGCAATCCATGGAAATTAATCACACAACAAATGAAATTGCGAACCATGAACCAGATGTTAGGACTGGCTTTTTATTAGTTCTTTTATTAAAATGAATTACCTACCACATCTTGTCTTCCAATAGGTTTTTTTTTTCACCCCTGCTTGAGTGCTTGGGACCGGCTTTTTATTAGTTCTTTTATTAAAAAATCTCGCCTGATAAAGAAACTAAATAATTTATCATTTGATATGAATTATTTTTTTTACTAAATATAGATGTTTTTTTACTCTATATTATATAAAAGAATTTTTCTCGAAAAGAAGCAAAAGCCAACAAAGGCGACGACGACAAGCCTAGCACGTGATCTGTCAACATTTTACCTGCACCTTTTTAACTTTCCCTCTGTTCTCACACACATCCACCCTTCAGTCCAATCACTGAAATGAAAAGTATAAAAGTAATGTTTTCTCTTTACAAAAATCCGAACAATTATTTGATCCCTTTTCATACTATTTTAAAATTTAAAACCCCATTTAATTTAATCAATTCTTTTTGTATCTTTCCTATATCCGCCATTAAAGACTCTCAGAGATGTTGATTTTACCAGATAGGATAACGATTGGAGAACCAAAGGTTGCAGGACACAGAAGATTTTACAACCAATATATAGAATTAAAGATTGCCAAGATCGCTTCATATTAGGAAAAATTCTGAATCTTTGATACTGGACTGCGCACCAGAGATTTTGTAGTTGGGGAATTTTGTCATACAGTTGGAGTGCATTGTGGGGTTTTACTTTACATGATTCTGATTCTGTTTCTATCTCTTGGTGATTTAAAAAAGACAAGAAGAATTTATCAAAATGGTGTCAGAATTCAAGTAAGCAACTTCTTCTATGAACAAAACTTGAACCGTTTTCAAACATGGTGAAGAGAGAACGTCTGTTATGGGTATTTGGGTTACTGGTTTTGACATGGCTGAACGTTTCCTCTGCAACTCTTTCTCCTTCCGGTGTCAATTATGAAGGTTAGTATCAGTTTCACATGCTTTTATCTTCATCATGTCAACATTCAGTGATTCTGCTAGACTAGATCTAGTACCCCTTCATATAAGTACTCGTCGAAATGCCATTTAAATATGTAGCTTGTGATCAAAGCGTCTTTCGTCCTTATATGAACTATAAACAGAAAAACTCCATGCTTTTATACGATTTGCGTGTCAAAATCATGATCTTTTTATCTCGATTGATGCAGTTGTGGCTCTAATGGCTATAAAAGAGGATATAAAAGATCCACACAATGTTCTCGACTGGGATTTCTCATCTGTTGATCCTTGTAGTTGGAGAATGATTACCTGCACCGATGGATCTGTTTCTGCTCTGTAAGTTCTTTTTCACATACAAAATTATGTCGAAAAAATAAATTTTAAAATTACTGTTTTTTTTTCTGATTATCAGAGGACTACCGGGTCAGAATTTATCGGGGACTTTATCTGCTGCAATTGGAAATCTTACTAACTTGCAATCTATGTAATCATCTTCCCGATATTTTACCAAAATTGCGATTGTTTTTTATTAAATTTCTTGATATTTGTATGTGACAAGTGATAATTTTTTGTGGTTATTTAGTACACTACAGAATAATGAGATTTCTGGTCAAATTACGAGTGCAATCGGGAAATTGTGGAATCTTCAAACACTTGATCTTTCGGGGAATGAATTCAGTGGTGAGATGCCTACTTCTTTGGGAAATCTCAAGAACTTGAATCTATTGTAAGTTTGCATTTCTTTTAATGTTTTAATTATTTTTTTATTTGAAAATTTCTAATTTCGAGTCATTTTTTTGCTCAAGCCAGGCGATTAAACAACAATAGCCTTACTGGACCAGTTCCTGAATCCTTATCCCAACTTGGAGGCCTCACTCTTGTGTATGTTGCCAGTCATTTTACGTTTTTTTTTTTTTAATGTTAAAAAATATTTGAAAAAACAATGACACACTTGAGAAACTAAAGGAAAATTGAATAAGGGTGAATTTTTATAATGTTAGGACTTAATGGGGAAAGCTTCATTTCCCTTGATTTTATTTATTAAGTTGTTCTTTCTATGCTAAGCAAAAGAAACAGTATTTTAGATATTCTTGTTTGATAGATTATATCATGCTTTATTTGCTTATGTAGAGACCTATCATATAACAATCTTAGCGGTTCTTTGCCAAAAATATCGGCAAGAACATTCAAGTGAGTTTTTCTTTCACCTAATAATATTTGTCTTTCTTTTCTTTATCTTTTAATCATGCCTAATTCACTAGCTTTTTTGTTTTTTTTTTTTGTTTTTTGTTTTTTTAATTTCAGAATCATCGGGAATCCTTTACTATGCGAGCATGATTCCAAAAATGGTTGTTCGATTGTTTACCCCGAGCCTCTCTCTTTGCCACCGGAGGGTATTAGAGGTGTATATTACATAAATACCCTTGTTTGAATGGTTATTTTACAACATAAGTGTGTTTTTTTCCTGATATATTGATGTTTGGATTTTTATTAGGCGAATCTTCATCGGGTGAGAAAAGTCGCCACCTGGCCATTGCTCTTGGTGTAAGCTTCAGTGCTGCATTTGTTCTTGTTCTGTTGTTGCTAATTTGGTGGCGATATCGGAAGAATCAACAAATATTCTTTGATGTTAATGGTAAGTTATTGATGTGTTTAAGTGCTGTAAAGATAAATGATGTTTAAAAAAGAATAGAAGTAAAAACTAAAAAGTAAATGAGGGCAAGTTTGTGGAAACTGAAAAGGTTAGGACTTAATGAAGAAAGTCCCATTTCCCTAACTTTCTCTATTAAGTCAGTTTTTGTTTTTCTATTAACTAAAAAAGATACACCCACATATACTTACTGGAACGAGTCATTCAAACATGTTTGTAATGTACAGCTAGAAAACTATATGAAACTAACTGATAAATACAAAAAAAAAAAATGTTATTTTGTAAAAAGATAAATTTTATTCAAATAAAGATACATCACTAATATAAATTCTAATCAAATAAAGATACATCACAAAATAAATTGCATATAAACATCTTTCAGGTCGCTTGAAATATAATACTAGATGTATTTTAAAGTCAAAAAAAGTTAATTTATCACTTTCAATAAATTGTTTGAAAAATTAGATAAGACAAGATGCCATGAAATTTTAAAATACATTTGTAATCAAAAGATACTTTTAATTATTTTTTATTACTAACAAATCATATTTTGATTGAAGTTTTGAACTTCTCTAAAAAGGCGTTATTATTATTGAAAATTATATGAATAATAGTAAATTATGGTTATTAGTATATTTGAAAAAAACACCTCTACGTGTAGAAGGAAGGAATGCCGAATGCTGCATACCATTCCTATGTTGCAAACAAACAAAATTTTTCATTCTGCTGGTAATATGCCGTTCTTCTATTGCATACCAAAAACTACCTAAGTCCATCGAGTCAAAAATTGCAAAACCTAAAAACGCCATTGGCTAAGATAGTTCTATCAATTCTTCGATTTGTTCCCTTGATTGTTTATATGTTTGATTAATGTAAACAGATCAATACGATCCAGAGGTATGCTTAGGCCATTTGAGGAGGTTTACATTCAAGGAACTTCGGGCTGCCACTGACCATTTCAACGCGAAGAACATTTTAGGTAAAGGTGGATTTGGAATCGTTTATAGAGGGTTACTGAACGATGGCACGATTGTAGCTGTTAAAAGATTGAAAGCCGACAATAATTTTGGGGGTGAGATCCAATTTCAAACGGAAGTTGAAACCATAAGTTTGGCTGTTCATCGTAATCTTCTACGGCTTTGGGGATTTTGTTCGACTGAAAACGAGCGCATTCTTGTCTATCCGTTTATGCCAAATGGTAGCGTTGCTTCTAAATTAAGAGGTTCGTACTTCCTACCAAATTTGTTATAAAATCCTTGACAATTTTATTTTTGGAAAAAAGGGTTTAAATTTTCAAAAGAAAGAAACTTGTGATTTCACCATTTTATTGATTCCCTAGGGGCTTAACCATTTTCTATACTGATTAAACTATGATACTTCTTTTGACCATTTTAAAAACATATTTTCTGTAGTTAATCGGTTTTGATACCAGGAAAAAAGCATCGTAGAACATTATGTACTTTCACTATTATATCAGTTTAGTCATTGGGCTATTATTTTTATCAATTTAATCATTGAACTATTATTTTTAATCGATTTAGCCCAATGAACTATCATTATAATAATTACAAAAAATGATATAGTTCAATGACTAAATAGATAACATGCTGAAAGTAGGTTGTGCTGATATGTTTTGTTTTTTTGAACAGTCAAAAAAGTATAATGGTTTAATCACTATCGAAAATAGTTCAAAAAGTAAATCAATTGAATGGTGAAACTATACGTTTGTTGAATAATAATTTAATGACTAAATCGAAAAAATTGATAAAATTACATCGTGTTGATTTGTGTTTTGGTCTTTTTCACACGAGGTAACCTGAAAAATAGTTTTTTAAGTCGACATAAAAATAATGGTCTAGTTACGAGAAAAAATAGTTAAATAGCCCTTTTAAAAGTAAGATGTAAAAAAGGACGACGTTTGTAAGTAAGAATAAACTATTCTGAATAAATTGTGAAACGCAAACGCAAAAATACCATCGTACTTTGCACATTTTGTACAAAATTGGCAAATCATTGCGAACTTTCATATTTCTTTTTTGTATTTTCAGAAAATACTTCATTATCCATTTTGCTACTAAAATCGTATTACACGAACCAAATTTTCATATCAAATCGTGACTTTACAGATGAAATCCATGGAAGACCGGTTTTAGATTGGCCAAGAAGGAAAAACATAGCTTTAGGAACAGCAAGAGGTTTACTATATTTACATGAACAAAGTGACCCCAAAATAATTCATCGCGATGTTAAAGCCGCCAATATTCTTTTAGACGAAGATTTTGAGGCGGTGGTTGGTGATTTTGGGCTCGCTAAGTTGTTGGACCACCGTGATTCACATGTGACCACTGCGGTCCGTGGGACCGTGGGCCACATTGCACCCGAGTATTTGTCAACCGGTCAATCATCTGAAAAAACCGATGTTTTTGGTTTTGGGATTTTGCTTCTTGAATTAATTACGGGTCAAAAGGCGTTGGATTTTGGAAGGGCGGTGAACCAAAAAGGCGTAATGCTCGATTGGGTACTCTCTCATACTTTCTTTTTTTGCTAAATCAAAGTCCTGTTTCTTTTTGACTTAATAGAGAAACTGAAAAGAAATATGGATTTGTGAATTGGTATAGAAGTCTATGTTTTTATGCTAATATGGTTCATTCTACAGGTAAAAAAGCTCCATCAAGACGGAAAACTAAACCTAATGGTCGATAAAGCAATAAAGAACAATTTTGATAGGGTTGAGTTGGAAGAAATGGTTAAAGTTGCACTTTTGTGCACACAATTTAATCCTTTAAATCGACCAAAAATGTCAGAAGTGTTGAGAATGTTGGAAGGTGAAGGATTAGTAGAGCGATGGGAAGCTTCGGAAGCAATTGGGACACCAAGATTTCGATCATTACAAAGTTTTCCTTCAAGATATGCGGATTATATAGAGGAATCTTCACTTGTGCTTGAAGCAATGGAGCTTTCGGGTCCTCGTTGAATTAAATGTAAAAAAATAAAGGAAATCTTGTGTACAATTGTTGTTTTTGGAACCGTGTGGGTTGATATATAGAAAATCATGGGTTTTTCATTTTTGCAACCACACCTTTCAGTCTTATAGACTCGAATAACAAAAATATAATACTATGTTATCTAAATTGATAAATGGTAAACTGTTCTCTTTAATATATTTATTCTATTTCCATGTTGGAATACAACGATGAAAAGGGTCAACTTTTTGATGTAAAGTTGGCCGAAGAATAAGCATCAAGTATAACAAGTGGGTAAAGAAGTATAACAATTAACAAGTGGGTAAAGTAACTTATACTTCCAAGCGCACTTAATTATCGGAAAAAAAGAAAGAGGGCGAAGCATACTAGGTCGATATTCAGGAGGATACATGTTCATGTAGATTGGAATTGATTGTGTGCATTCAATGACTGCACTGTTATCCATAAACAATTATGAAGAGGGTTATGTTAATCACATGTTAGTTTATGGATAACAATTATGAAGAGGGTTATGTTATCCTTGAATGCTCGCAGAGAAGAGAATGCTGCAAACATCAACAATGAAAAAAGAAAAAGAAATGTATTGACTATTGAAGGGAATGTAGACAAACCATTAGCAAGAACCAAAATGTATAAAGGAATTTATTTTCAATTTATTTTTATTTTAAATTCGTATTTTTAAGATCAATATAAAATGACGGTTTATCAAATAATGATTAAATTAGTAATAAACGAGTCTTTTAGTCATCAAATTATTTTATTTAATGACATATTTATAAAATATAATCTCTTAAACATTGATTCTTAATAATATATAATACAATATAGAATTTAGTAAAACAGAACCTATAACTTACAAAAAGAATCTATATTAGCTGTGCCTATAAAAACCATCCCATTTCAATAATAGATAGAGGTATTTTTTATAAGATATGTATAATAATAAACTTTTTTTCTAATAAAATTTCTATAATAATCTGCGTTTTTCTTGCATTAAAACATCTAATATATTATTTATTTGGTATGACTAGGAGATTTAACTAGTCTTTTTTTTTTTTTTTTTTTTTTTTTTTTTTGAACCGACAAATTATATAAAACAAAGAGATCACATCTAGCAAGGAGCTAGAAAGTGACACAGTACATAGATGACAAAATCAGATTACAAAGCTGAAAATGGGTATTCGTTCCAATCCTCCCACTTTATAGAGCTCTTAGATACTCTATGTCTAACCCAATCGAATACACAAGATTTCATGCCATCAAATCTTTTCGCCGATGAAGTAAAAGTTGGTTTGAATAATCTATCACATCTCAATTTCCATATCCACCAAGTCGTCCCGTAGAAGATGTTAGGATCGAGACACACACACGACACTAATCACACGTACTCAGCTCTCACACTTAAGAACACAAAGATGAACACGAGGGATTTAACGTGGTTCGGTCTAATCTGACCTACGTCCACCAGGTAACTAGGAGTATATATTTAACTACATTGTTGGGGTTGTGAGGTACATAAATCTCTTCAACTGAAGCTCTATTTATACATATGAGAAGGTAGTGTGAATTGTGAAATGTGAAATCAAACTTCACCAATCTTGGACTCACCAACCTTGGACTCACCAACCATTGACTTCACCAACTTCACATTCACCAACTTTGACAAACCACAAGAGTGGCTTCACACTCAACAATCTCCCACTTGAAGCCACGAAACAATCTTCACCTGTGCTTCAACTGTGCATCTGTATTTCCGTAAACTCCTTCTTAGTTACCCCGGCCTTCTCATCAGTTAACCTGAAAGCGCCGTTAAAACTCCCATGAGTTTCAACATGTTCGTCATGACTTAAACTGCCATTGACCCGTTCTCTGTCCCTATCGGCTCCCACTGAAAACGAACTACCGAATCATGGAACAACCTGAGAACAAACTGTTGGAAATCAAGGTTCATGTAATTAGTTTCAAAAACAAGAGTTTGCAACGGAAGCATAAAATCATGAACACAAATTCCATTTTCAAGAGGATCATGCTACATGCATGTAGAGATAATATGAAGAACAAACATAGATTAAGTTCAAGATCATAACCTTTGTTCTTGGGTTTGGTTTGGATGATTTTGATAGCTAGGAATCAAATTAGAATCCCTCTATAGTTGATCCACCACAAGCTTGAACACCCTTGAATGCTAGTTCCACAACTTGCAAGTTAGAACTCCTTTTCTTGTGAAACCAAAAACCAATTTTGCTAAGCACTTAAGGAGAGTTATTTGGCTGATTTTTGAAGCAAGAATAGATCATAAACACCACCAAAATCTCGGCCACTATATCACCCACAAAATAAAGAAAAGCACATGCCACTAGCTTAAAAGAAAGTCCCATTTGATTTCTATAATCAAAAGCTAGAAGACACAAAGCATCTTCCACCTCTTTTAAGTTCTTAATGCATTCTTTTTCTTTCCAATATGGCTGATTTTATGATGGCAAAAGAAGTGCTAGTGGGTTGTTATTATTTATAAAACTTAGATAATGAAAGCTTATAAATAATACATCTTCTTATTTCTTTAAATGGGATAACACTTAACCCATAATCATATACATAAATAAACCATCTAAATATACAATCTTAATTGTATAATTATATATATATATACATATATATATATATATAACAATATATATATATATTTTATTTAATTTACCAATTAAATTAAATAAAAGGCTTACTTATAAATCAATTAAATCGTTTTAACAATTTAAACAATTTAATTGTTACACTTAATTAATTCATCACATATGAATTACTAATCAACCTTTAATTTTGTAGTTATTATTATTTACCTCAAATAATAATAACCTACAAGATTAAATTGCAAGTTTAGTATCATTTGATGTTAAATCAAATTTAACGTTCTAAATGATCAATTGGTGTCAAACTTGTTGTTGGTGTGACCCTGTAGGATCATGTATTATTAGTAATATCATTTTATGATCATCCTTGGGCATATAGAACTAACACAAACAACAACACTCATCATATTTAGCAAGTTATCAAAACCGGAGAGACTTTTACAGCTGAAAACTGGTTCTAAATCCACTGTCGTCCTGGACCTATGATTGAAACACGACCTATGCTCCCACTGTTGCAAAACCCTGCAACTGAAACAATACTCTGTGCTCTCATTGCCACAATATCCTTCGAC